>WEIV01017876.1:1477-66585 GCA_013390005.1 Calyptomena viridis | reverse complement strand
CCTGCCTGCCTTCCTGCCTGCCTGCCTGCCTGCCATTTTGTGTATTCAGATAAGTTAGTAGAGGGATAACAGCCAAGCTAAATAAAATAATGCTGTTCTCTGGCCTGCCATTGAGAAATCCCATTAACACTATAATTGATTTGATAATATATACTTTCTCATCTTAATTCCATTTTCCAAGAGTCTGTCATGGAAAAGTAACTTCCCTGAATGAGGAAATAAGCTTGAGCTATTGATATGATAAGAAAAAAGGGCATCCACATACCCTGATGGAAAATTCCTTCTGTTCTACTTTTGATGCTGTGGAGAGAAACAGTAAAAAATAATTGTCTTTCTCGCCATGAGAGTAAAAATCATCTGCAGAAATGTGTGCCTCTATTTTCCCCAACCTATGAAGTTCTTTTGCTTTTTTGTCTACAGAAACTTTTAACATTTGACATGTCCCACTGGAGAATCAAAACATTTCACACCACACAGAGGTGTAGGGGCTTTTGGAGGGGTTTCTACTAAGTGTCTTTTAACACAGTTTTAGATCTTGGGGCTTTGTTGCTGTTCCAGGGGCATAACCGAAAACCATGGGGGTTGTCAGAGGTCATGGCAGGTCGTATTTGAAATCCTCAAAGCCAAATAAGCACTTGGCAGTTGTCACTTGATGGGTTTTGTCTCAGTCATGTCCTTTGCTCATTGGAAAAGCAACCCCCTCTTCAGTGTGATGTCTGTGTGAATGTTTGAACAGACTTCTGGCACTTCAGCCTCTCCCACTTCTTCATTTTGCAAGGCAGTATTTGCAGTTAATTTTTTCTACCGTTTTCTAGAAAATTTCCAGTTCTTCAGCCTCATCTTGAGAAATAGTATGTTGACTTTGTAGTACACTGGCTTGTATCTTGTCAAAGTTTAATGGGGCCTGCAAAGCACTTCTGCAACTTTTCTAATCTAGTGTTATTCCTGTAAGCCCCCATATAGCCCTGTTAGAGACACAGCTACTGGACAGTGATTGAGCTGAGTTCTTATCAAAATATTAATGAGTGATGAAATCAACAAACGTTTTTTCCTCAGCTTTCTTCTTCAGTTTGATTACTAGCTGCTGCCATGCTAATAAATAGATGGTGACAGACCAGACAGAGAACACCACCACACCTTAAACCTGCATTTTAAATTCCTTACAAGCCTGTCTTCCATTTTAGCAGTAGAATTTTTATCTTCATTACAAAGAAAAAACATTAAGTGTATTTTTAAAGTCTCATTTACATATTCCCAAGGAAAGCAGAATCAAAGAAAAAGTGTTTAGGAGTTACTGAAGCATCTGATTAATAGCAGGCCTTTTTCTCACTTAGTTACACATTAATCTTGAGTTGCTGCTTTGGTCTTTCTGGTGACTGAAGGCTCCCCATTATTCAGGGGACATTTCCAGCTGTCTGTGTTGGTAGCAGCAAATGACACTCATAGGTCTTTGCTAGGAAGCTGCCTAAATCTCAAAGCAAACAGCACAACAGCATCATGACAGAACCAGAACATCCTTTGGGGCTGTCTAATCCATCACTTGCCTGTGAGAGGAATGCAGTGTTTTCCCAAATTTGTCTCCAGCAAAAGGAATTTGTGTGTAAAATCCCAGTGGGAGAAATGTTGTAACTAACAACAGTGGTAGAACTCGACTGTACAGTTATTGCTGATTTACTCAGTTGTAAATCAAACAGGAATGTGATTTGATGTCTTGATCTAGCAGAGCACCACACTGTGTGTGTTGTCTTCTGCCATCTCCTTTCTGTCATGGAAAAGGCTCACCTGGCTCTGGGGTAGGAACATCCTGGTGGGGTCTGTGTTGGGACAGAGGGAACACGAATGAATGCCAGGGATGTGCAGGGTACAAGGCAAGTGTGTGAACACGTGTAATCCTAATTACCTGGGTTTACCAGGTGATTACTTTTTACTGCTTTCATTATGGTGCCCAGCAGCAATACACACTGTTACTGTGTTTCTGAACTGATTATAAAAGCACACAACAGGTACTGAGGTGAGGGGGGGAAAAACCAAGTCTTCAAATGAGGTGATTTCTCTTTATACTAGTTGAGGCCCGACCTGTGTTTAACTAGCTAAATCTAAATTAAAAGCAGAGTATGTGATCATTTTGTTCCATAATACCAGTAAATTATTGAAAAATGTAGTGTTAAGTATAATTCCTGATCCTTATTACCAGTGGCATAAATTCATTATTTAGACCTGCTTACACTGAAATCAAATGAAATTTAGATTCTGATCTCACTGAGACCAGGATTGAAAGAATTCATACTGATGTGGGAAATGAAGGTAGCCAAATTTTTGAATGTGATAGGACATGTGTAATAAAGCATAATACCATCATTCATCTTAATAGGCACGATAAAAAAATAGTTTTCACAGAGCCCACAAGTAATACAAATGAATTAAAGTAATTTAATTGCAAAATATTTTAAAAGTCATGATTATAACTTGAAAATAACTGCTATGCCAAATTTTAATAAGATAATGACAGCTTCATTAGCTTTAAAAATGTGCATAATTTACAGGAATGTTGTATTAGCATTGGGGTGACATTTTCTATTTTATTCAGATTAAAATTGTGTAAATAAGCCATTTGAAATGCTCCCATTGTATATTAAAATTAACTATCAGGGAATTAATTCTTCAGCTTCTCATGGGACTTATCCTTATTCACACAAGAAGTCCCATTGACTAATGGCATTTTTCAAGCATAATCAGATGACAGTGGGACAAGTATAAGAATTAGTCATGTGAAAAATACCAGCTCCATCATTCTTTGTTAAAATATTTGCTGTTAATGATTCTTTTCATGCAACTTGCTATTTCAGTGTCCAGTGCTGTACAGCAGCCTGAGGGAAATTCCTTGATGATCTCTGTGGATGACCAGTTTCTTCCCTGACACAGGACAGGGATTAAAATGCTATGGAGACAGCATGGAGGTGTGGTGTTCCCCCAGGCAGTGGAAGGATTGTTACTGTACTTAAGTAGATGAATGATTTCACCCTCCACTTTGATTTAAGTGTTATTCTTCTAAAATCACCTCAAGCAATTGGTATTTTGGGGCTGTTTTTGCAGAGGAGAGGGAAATGAAGCAAAAATGCCTATGCTGAAGTAAAGCAAATCAATTCAGTGATGAGGACAAAACACGATTAAGAATATGAAATTTTAATATTAGATTTCTCTGTTTGCTTTCAGGTAACAACATCCTTTCTGAACAATATGGGGTTTTACGCCCTTCTGCGGCCTTGACTCAGGAGAACAGTGGAAACCCAAGAGCAGATGTCTATCTACATGGTTGGCCTAAAATTCAGCTTTAATGCTCTAAGTGCTGTCATGGTGTTAGTTCTGGAAAAATGCAGGTCATCAATACCTGAGATAACTGGGCAACTGGCTAATTTAGTCATTCATTTTCATTGCAGACCCCTAAAACTTTTGGTTTGCTTAAAGAGTCCTGTGTAACAAGTCCTAACCTCTCCACAAACATCCTCACTTTAATAAGCAAAGTCCTTCATGGGACTCCAGTATCAATCCATGGACATCAAAGAGTCTCTGGATCACAGACTGGAAAATCATGGTGCAACTGATGCATTGCACCACTTGATTATAGAACAACTTGTATTCCTAAATCATATGGCAACATTTTGATAAACTTTTTGATGACCTAAATATGGATTCAGAGCCTTAGTTTTTATTATATATTTCAAATGTTTCCTAGTTTTTCTAACCGCGCTTTCTTGCAGCTGTGGCTCTTTGACTTGTTCTTCATCATGTGCAATACCCTGCTTGTGTCATTGCTCCTGTGACTCATTCAAAGATACTTATACTTGAAATTCAAACTCTCTTGAGCATTTAAAAATCATCATCTGGTAGTATATTAAAAAGGATTCCTTGGGATTTACAAGAAGCACTTGTTAAAATATATCAGCTACTCATCCTGTAATTTATAAACAGATAATCCTCATCAACAAGAGAGATGGAAATGCTTCCTAAAGCAATTTTGTTGCCTTTGTAATAGATCAGGTTTGTGCAATATGGTACATAATTCAACAGAATATTTGAAGAGTAAAGCCATAGATCCTCTTAAATGACTCTTTCTTCTCCATAATTCTGGGTTGAAGACTACCATCTATCTCATATCCTACTATATTGATATCCAGAATGCATTAAAATACTTCTTAGTTTTTTTTCTAAAGATCAGCTTGCTGCTCTAATCCTATTTGTTTGGCCTTCATAATTGAACATGGAAAAAAAGTTTTGTTTTTATTTGCTTTTTTTCAGAAGCACTTATTTCTTAGTAGTCCCCAGCTTTTCCTTTTGTTTGCACAAGTTTTTTTAAAAAAGCAAACTATTATCAGTTGCTACTGCTTCATTCAGAAGCTCAAATCAAGAGATTTAAAAAGTAGTGTCCAGAAATTAAAATGTTCTAAATTAATTGTGTAGCTTCCTTAGTATATTCAGCTGCTTAAAAATAGCACAATCTCTCATTCACCATTAAAAAAAAATCAACATTTGGGTTGAGTTATTCCATTGAAGGGCAATAACAATGTTAATTTATTGGAACTTTATTGATATTCACAGTCTTGGTGTGTAGTGTTTGAAATGAGCCAGCACTTTTCCAGCAGCTGAAGTCAGAAGACTTTCAGAGATTCCCAAGGAGGTAATACATCCTTTTAAAACACAGTTTTGATGATTATCCCTTGAAGCAGGAAAGGAGGGGGGGGGTTGTAATAGAATTAAAATACTTGTTACTTGTATTGGGGGGTCTATGTGAAGAAATAGCAGTCAGAACACAGGGCCTTGTAAGTAGGCCAAAACTTTTTATTAATATGTGAACTTTTTATAAGCAGGATGGAATATCTCTGGTGAGAGATGAAATCACCTTTGTCACCTAAATTAATTTGCCCCTGGATCCTGTAAATCATTTCATGCCACAAATAATTGATCAGAGAGAACAATTTGGGCTGTGATTTAATGGGAATTAATTCCTAATTAAGTTGGTTTATTTTGGATTTTCTTCTTTAGGGAGAATAGGCTGCTAAGCATTCCCAATACCATCTCTTAATTTAACATTAGGAAAACCCTTCAGAAGAGATTGAGGATCTCTTCACTTCAAGGAGATGGGATTGAAGTACAGTTTAAGACTAAGAGCCACAACTCCCAGCAGTGTGTGGGGGTCTGGTGTCACCTGAGTGAGCTGCAGACTGTCCCAAGAAGTGAGGCAAACTGGAGAGCTCAGACTGCCCTGTTTGCTAGGGAAGAAAATCCAGAAATCTTCCATGACAATCTTCCCTCCACTGCCTTTCTCTGATGTGGCTGCTGTGGGGAATTTCCAGTAAGAATAATACAGTCCCTTCTTTGTCACCTAATAATGGTATCTTGTGGCTGCTCAGGTGTGAGAACACTGGGTCTTCTTCCTGAACATTTCTAGACCTGTATATATTGTTTCAAAAGTTCAACTTCCTTGTATCTGAGATCCTGCTAAGTTAATTGTCATTTATACAGTCCTCCTCCTGGGGTATATGCTTGCAGATGGGTAAGTGTTTTCACATTTATGTAGGTAATACACATTTTAAAAACTATTTGAATCCCGCTAGTTAAAAATCTTTGTCTGAATTACTTAGACTGTAACTGAGCATCATGAAGAAACTAATTTAAGGTTTTTCAGAAACCTAAATGTTGAGAGAGCTTCCAGATAGGTTCTTTAAAAATGCCTAGGTGTTTAACATTAAGTTTGGAACTCTGGCTCCAAGTTTCTCATTGATACAAAAACTGACTTTTGCTTGCAATTTATTAAGAGTAAATAAATTTATAAGCTGACGTATTTGTAAGCTAAAAGCAATGTTTTCAATCTTTAAAATGTGGGGGGTTTTCCCCTGAAAAGCAATTTAAAATTTTGGGTTCACCAGTGTTTAGTCTTCATAAATGAAATGAATACCATAGTGAATCTTCAAGGAACACTGTGTTTTAAAATGCTGAAGTGTAGAACATTCTCTTCTGTTGTTCTCCAGAGATGGGACAAATTCGTCAGTGATTTTGAAAATGCATTAGGCCCTGATTAGAAACAACTTCAAATGGGACAGAAAGAGAAGGGAGATGTGTGTTCTGGCAACACTTGTCACTGGATTCTTGTATCCATGTCATTGGTGCATGGATAGCATTTTATTTGTATGTTGTCTTACGAGGTATCTTTCAAGTAGTGAGTCTGTCTCTCCTGCTGGAACACTGTACAATCAATTGCCTTTGTGTGTGTGTTGATAAGATCAGAGGGATGCTGTTCCCTCTCCAGTGTACCTCAAACTCTGTTTCTCCCTGATGATATATTTCAGCATGTTACTTGATTCATTGCTTAAAGTGCTTGCAGAAGTTGGGAAATGGAGCATCGTGGTCAGTGCTCGTGATTTGATTGCAGTGGTTGTGCAGTCATGTAATTGGATAAAGTTCTGCTGGTATGTTTTTAGCCCTTGCAGCTCTAGAGAAAAGGCAGGAAATGTGATTCAGAAGACTGACAGGAATAGAAGGCATCAGGAAGACTCAAAATACACACACCCTCATGATTTTAAGACAGCCTTACTGTGTTTTGTGGTCTAGCTTGCAATCTGCCAGTCTGAGGGTAGGCAGCAATGCTGAAGATACAAAAACTAGACTTGCTATTTTTAAAGATTAGTTGGTCACAAGGCAGAAAAAGAGCAGAAATCTAAGAAATAAAAAAAGGGAGAAAGTAGAGAAGACCCTGCTGTCGAAAATAAGAGTGAGCTGTGTTATTTTTTTTGTGCCATTCTTTTGGCATGGATGTTGTCTTCTTGACTGACAAAGTTCTTGTGTTTCCCTTGGAGTGTGTCTGTTCATTAGTGTCTCCAGACAGAGGCAGTTTAGCTTTTAATTAATATACAGTTTTCAGGTTTTTTAGTGTGTTAATGAGACAGCAAAAATGAATTCATTGGAAGAGGAACAGATATCTAGGCCTTACAGCAGTGAAACTTGGAGCCTCATTAGTAGCTAATTATGCAGAACACAGTATATAAATAGAGCTGTTATGGCATTAAAAACAGCCTCAGTGCATTACCTAATGACATAAAATGTTTACAGTCTGTTCTGAGTATGGTATAATGTCTTCCTGAAGTAATTAATGGCATATTTAACAGTGACGCCACTGGAATCACAATTGCTTTGCAGGTACAAGTTGAGGGCAAGGGAGAGCATAAAAGTCTTTGAGGAACAGATGATTTGTCCACTAATAAATGTGAGAGTATCAGAAGAGGCAGGAGAAGCACATGGTTTATGCAGTAGGTGGGATAATGTCTCTTTCTGACAAGGACAGAGTACACTGACCTTTATTTTCAGGTTTTCCAAAAGTGAGCAGTGAGATGCCAGAGGTCCAAACTGACACTTCCAAAAAGGGCTGATTCCCCAAGAGGAGTTATCTTCTGATAACTAAGGAGGTGGAAAGTATTTTGGAAATCTTGCTTTTTCAGTATAAAAATGGCAAGCAAGACCAATTTACTTCACTTTGAGGGCCCATGTAATCAGACAGACACACTCAAAATAATACTTTAATAGGAAGTTAAGTGATGTTTTTAATAAACTAAGGCATACACATGCTTTGTTGTTCTGCCTAACAAGGACTTCATATGTAGCTTAACAACTAATTCCCCAGTGCTGGTGGAAACATCCTGCCCTGGCACATCAGCGATGAGGAGATGTTTATGCAAATACACAAGGCCTGTAAAATGATCTGCACATTAGTCAAGATGATTCCAATTACTGTTGTATTGACGAGCAACCACAGAGCCACAGAATCAATTAGTTGTTTAAAAACACAAAAAGCTATTTCCTGGCTCAATTTGTTCAGCAGTCAACAAGTTTAGAGTTTTTTTCCTGGGAAATTATTTCGGTCTGATGACCATGTTAGCAACTGATTAATGTTTAGCTGGGGGTAGGTGAATTGAAATGGTTTTGCTATCAATGCAATGCTTTGCTTTTCGGTTGTGATGCTCAGTGAAACAACACAGGGTGATGGAAAGCATCATTCTGCTGTGCTTCTGTGCTAGCACTGTTGCTTGTGTTAATGACATTATCAGCTCTAGTGGGAGAGGAGTTAATGACCTGCAAGTTTGTCCCACGGCAGGTAAGAAAACAAGCTACTTATTAATTGTGGTGGGATTATTTAGTTCGTTAATGAAACCAATTTTGTATTCATAAAGAGGTCTAGGTAGGCCAGTGCTGAAGGCCTGAGAAATCTGTTACACATACAATAGGTGCAGATAAATAAATGTGAGATCCCACCAATCTGCCTGATTCCTAATGGACAGAGACATTTGTGTGTGTGCACACACGTGCCTTAGTCATTTCTTGCTGATCACTGGGTCTGAGTTTTTTTATTACCGTGGTCAGTGTGAATTTATCAGATTTGCTGTGTCAAAAAACTAAAATTTCTGTGTGGATGTTCTTCAGTAGAGAACTGTGAGCCCTGTCACCAGCCCAGCTCAGAGTTACCAGCACACAGCAACACACACTCTGAAATTCAGTGGTTTGTTACTATTTTCAGTGAAGCATTTTCAAATGCTTTATGTTAAGGGGTGTTGGGTTATTATGCCTGTCTCTGCTTAGCACAGGAGGAAAGCAGCCAGGCCACTATGGCCACAGGAACCAATAGTCCATGTCCACAGAGAGATGTGACAGGAACATTTTTCTGGATTTTAAAGTTTATATTTCATATCTATAATCAGGAGGGCAAGCAGGTGACTCAGAAACTTTCCAGATTCAAAAATATTTCTTGCAATGTTATGGATGGTTTCTTAATTTTTAGAACTCTAGGACCTTATTTGTGCCTGTATAAACATGATTTGAAGGATATTATTAGAAAAGGAGCTATTAAATTAGAGGAATAGCCAGTGCAGAGGGATTTAAAAAATGGGTATGATTTTGAATGATTTTTGGGTTATTATCTGGCTGTGTAGCATAATGTACAGGAAAGAAGAATTAAAATGTCCAGTTTTGTGGAGAAAGCAGATGAGGAATGGAACATTTAATGTTCTTCAACTAGAATATAAACTATAAGTGTGCCCAGCGGAGAATTTTTCAACAAGGAATAGAGAATGCTGTATGGAGACATACAAGTCAAGTGGATATAAGGAAACAGAGAGTAGTTGCAAGGGGCCCATGATAGCAATAATCTTAGGGGCCTAAGATAGCAATAATCCCAATCAAAATCTATATGGAGAACCTCTCCTTAGATAATAAAATACAGCTTCAAAGCTAACCAACACAAGCTTTCACATTAGATCTCATCAGAGGGACATGTGGAAACAGATGTTCTCTGCCTAAATTAATCCTTAGAATGTTAATTAGTTCATTCTATTTTTACTTTTTTTTTTAATCTTATTCTTTAGTTGTTTCTTTTATCTTACATGTTTTCTCTAGTGGTTCCACTGTTTTCACATTGTACTTTTTCTTTTTTTGACTTGTGCCCAGCAATTAGATTTTAATAGAGCCCAGGCACGTGGTCCATGAAGTTGTACAGTGCTATGACATAAAAATTCAGCACAAGAAAGTGATGGCAGCTGTTCTCTTTTTTTTTATTTTTTCATACCAGTTAAGAGAAGTATCCTCACAACTCCTTATCATGCAGGGGGGGGAGAAAGAATGTTTTATGATTAGATTTCCTAGTCCTGGTTTACCTTAAAAAAATCTGAGAATCCCTCTGAAACCACTAGATTTGGATTAACAAATATGTACAGTTAAATTATTTTACAGCTATTTAAATATGATGCTTTAGAAACTCTTTAATATCAATTTCTGTCCAGGATTTGATATTTTTCTGCTTTCATTATAAAATAAATAATCTGTATAATATTCTGGTTATTAATGTAAATTGCTTCATGTATCAGATCAGTGATGGAATCATGTAGTGGAAAAAAGCTCTGGTAGATTAAACTTGATTATAACATTTGTGAATTAGAATGGTTTGAGAGGCTGTAATGTTGGGTAAACCTTGTCTTTATTTTTACAGCTATTTTTTAATTGAAAATCCTAACTTGTAATGCAAAGACTTACTTTTTTATTTCTCTATTAATTCATGTATTTATTAAGAAAAATATGCTTCTGTTATATGGTTATGAGAAGTATTGACTTAATTCCTTTCCACTCCAGCCAGTAATGAGTTAGTACCTTGACATAAAGATTGAGATTGCTTGCAACTGTCTCAGTTACCTGCTGGAGTACTAGCTGGTATTTTCATTCCCTAAATGTCTGTTTCCTTTGGAAGTGTTGCTAAGCATTGCTACTAATTGTCTGAATGCACAGACCACCATGGAAAATAAAATCCATTTAAATCCGCGTTGTTCCATGTAGTTCACCTTTGGAAATATCCCAGTCCTCTCCCAGCTGGCTCTTCCTGTGCCCAGTCTCTTGCAGGTCTGCCCTAATCCATTTATTCTCCCTCTCTGTTATCTTTTCTGTTTTGACAACTGTGTGCCCATAGCCTGGTGTAGCATAACTGAAGTAGAAAAACCTCAGGCAGATATGGAAAATAAAATGATGTACCTGATGTATGGCTGGAACTGGATTCAGTTATCATCTTGAGCAGCCACAATTAATTCATTACTTCTGTTTTGTTATTGATACAAACAAACATGCTCTTGGCTCACGACCAAAGCTCTGAGCAAGTGTTTTAACTATTGATGATTCAATTGGTTTGAGTGTCTGTTGTACATTTGTGAAAGATTTATGCTTCTTTTCTCTTTGGTTATGAATTCGTTTGGTGCAACTGCCATTATATTAAATTTATTGTGTCTTTTCCAGGGGGATATTTGAATCTTAAATTTGTACCCCCCCTCTCTCCCTTTTTTTTTTTCATAAATATTAAATCTATGAGAATATTTGTATATAATTTATGAAAATATTTCTCTCTTCATGGTGGCTCAGGGACTCCAGCAGAGCTGTGACAGTTCCATATCTCACCTACTTCTGGTTTGGTTTCTGCATAGATGCAAGTGAGTCACTCTGGACAGATGAGGATTTTTTACACACTTTGACAGTAATGCAGAGCTGAATTGCTCCTTTGAGGTGAAGGTTATCACAGAGAAGGCAGCTGTGTCACAGCTTCCTGCACTACGTGGGAGGGGATGTGTGGCACCACTATAAATGCAGTCCATTTCCTGCACTTTCTGGCTGGAATTTAGTTAGGATTGTCAGCATCCTCTTCATCTCCACTGTCCTTGGGGAAATTGCATTAAAAAAAATAGAACAGTGGGAGACTAACATAAAAACAAGTGCCCATGTTGTTGTCACAGTTAGACGTGAGTAGATCCCATTAACTTGATGTCCAGAATGGAGGATAATGCAAAATTTAAAGTGGAAAGGCAAGAAGAGAATAAATAAGAAGTCATCTACTTTTAGTAAAAAGATGTCCAACTCGAAGCAAAGCTAACTATTTAAAAAAAAAAAAAAAGAAATATATATAAGCACATTATTAAACTTCTTGGAGTTTCTTTATTTTGTAAATACCCATTACACTTTCCATCTTCAGCAGAGAGAAATCTGGAAAACAAAGTGTATGATTCCCTGAATGACAGTGCTGCTAAACCTCTGCCACAGCCTGGCTGGTACAAGCAAGAAATGAAGGGTGCAGAACCACAGCCATTTCCATTTTCTCTGAGGAGATGGATCATGGCACCAGAAATATCAAAGATTAAAACAGTAGCTCATGTAAAGGCTTTGTACAGTGCAATAATGTAAACCAGATGAGCTAATCTATTCCAGCACTGTGGGTTTTTTCCTGCTGGTAACCCTGGAGGAGGGCAGGGCTTGTCAAACACTTCCAAGCACTGCAGCCTGCACCTGCTGGCCTGTTGGAAAATGCTTTTGCTCCCTAACAGCACCTTCCTTCTCCTCTACAGGGAGCTGTGGATAGAGTTCATCTGGTTTATGAGCCATATAAAAATTTGATTAAATGTGCTGTCCCCTAAATGGGAGCAGCATCAGGATTCCAGCCAGAGAGTAACAGGATTAAACTCAAGAACATAAAATGTGGTATTTTAGTGAAAATAATTGCAAGAGGTGTACAGCTTTTGCTTGTTTCCATCATATTTGCTTAAGCTACTTTTGCAAACACTTGATTTATTCCTATAAATCTAAATTAATTAGTATATTTATTTCTGCTGGTTGGGTCACCTGCAAATAAATTGGCATGTCATACTTTCCAGTAAGCATAGCCCAGACTGCAGCATTTTGTCAGCATTCTTGGATTTTATAAGCAAAACCAGCAGTGGGGAAAAGCCCCACAGAAACTGCAGCAGTGAGGTAGACAGCTCTGAGATAAAATAGAAGTTAATTTCCTATTAAATCTACCTGGATGTTTCAATTATTAATTGCCATCTATAGTTATTTAATTCTTGGGTGCCCTAGGAACATGATAAATGACAATATGAATGATAAATGGGTTTGTGAGAGAAATTAGATAGAGCCAATTTCTTGCTTCATTTTCAGCAACATGTATCTGGGGAAAGTCCATGAATTCAAAGACTTTGACCCACTAAAGGAATGGGAATCAGCTTGGAGAATTTAGAAAAATCCAAAGACCTGGCATAAGTACTCCGTAGGTGGTATGGCTAAGCTAAAAAGACTAATGCCTTTCTTAATAAAAGAATCATGTTTTATAGGATATAGATTCCAGTTGTAATAAACACACCTCTGTTTTTTAACATAAAACAACTTATCCAGTCGTTACTGGGATTAAATCCATTATGATACAGTTAATAGAGTATTTTCTGTAGTGATATATTATCTGAAGTAATTTGGTTTTGCCTTTGCTACAAATTCTGTCCCTTTTTAGTGGAAAATTATTCTCCCAGTCCTCCTTTTCACCTCGCATAAAATTGTGAGTTGATAATAGATAGTATTGATAGTATTTAATGATACTGTCAACTCCTGCTGTTCCACTTAGAAATAAGGCTTGAAGCAATTAATTTTAATGTGTGCTATGAACCTTAATTTGTGTTTAGGTGTATCCAGGTTGTCCCTAAATATGTCTAAGTTTCATTTAAACAAGGAATTATAAACGAAGAGGTATGTTCACTTCCACTATTCAGCCAGGAAATTTATTCAAAAGAAAGAAATATATGTATGACATGTTGGACAACAGAAGCATTAACAGGCAGTAATCCTATGCCAGCTTTTCCTCCTTCATTTAGGGTCAGATTCCCTTCAGAGTGGTTTACATTAATACAGAATGCTGGCTACCTGCTAGAGCCCTGCCTGCAGGATCTGTGGTTCTACCGTAGGCATTGCTTCCTTCACACCCGTGTTTATTGTGTTACATTATATTTTATGGGCCCATAATAATGGAGAACAGGGACTATAATGTGACCCTTTTCCTTTTTATATGACAGCACATCAAACACTTTACCACCCTCTGCACAAAAGACACAAACACAGGAGATTTTCAGTGTGGAATTGGGGATACTTTCTTTGGAACGGTGTTGCTGGACTGCTGTAAACTGGGATGGGCTTGGATGTCATAAAGCTTTATCACAGGAGGGATATTCATTTATCACAGGTGGCATCCTTTGGATTTGTGCTCGCTGTACACATGTGGATCTATTTTGGAGGCCTCAAGGTAGTCTGAGCAGGGAAGGCACAAAGCCAAGTCAGGCCAAGGCAGTGCTTCCAATCAAAACTTCTGCATTGCTGGATACCCTTCATCAAATATGGTGTGTGTGCTTACACTCCTTAAACTTGGGACAGACATTTTCTCATTAGATGTAACATTTGTTGAAATATTCTGCATTAAAAATGGAATTGCAGCCAAAGTCAGCACAGCAAATCAGAGAAAGCAAAGTTGCAGAGTTCCCTGCAATGTTGCAGAGAACGGACTGGAGAAATACCCTGTGGCTGTTGGAAGAGGTTGCTAAAGCAAACAGAAATGCAGCCACCAGGATGACTTTTTACAATGCACAGCAATATTCAATAAGTAATTAACAAGATTAATGAAATCTAATAAAAAATGCAAGCTCCTAGGCCACATTTTACTCAGCTCACTGCAGCTTAAAATTGCGGTTTATGATTTTATTAGACATATTACTTAATTTTTCTCAAACTTGGTAATTTTTTTTAGGGTAAAACATATTAAATAGATTTTTTTCCGCAGAAAAATAGGACTTTTTTTAAAAAAAAGACTTTATATAGTAAGGTATCTTTATAACATAAATGCGTATCTAATCAATAGGCTGCAGTCTTAAATTGTAGCCCATGAGAAGGTGTCAGTGTGAAAGGATATCCATAGAAACAGAGCTAAGTGTGTCCCAGTAGGGGACAGAGCCAGCTTTCCACTGAAGGCAAACCTGTGTGATGAGAACTTCAGTACAACCTGCCTGGGTGATGTCATACGACTTTGAGAAATACCTTTGTTTCTCTTAGTAACAGTTGTGAGATTTCTAAGTTAATGAATGGGAAGTGACTCAACAGAAACCAGTAAGAGAATACCAGAAACAAGTTATTCTTTGCCAGTGATTAAGAGCGAAACAGGCTTAATAACCATTTTCTTGCATTTGTTTTGTCTCTGACCTTTTTACTTCTTATGTAATCCATTTTTGTGAGTGTTTGTGAGTGCCCTACTCCTTTCACATACCTTTGTAGTATGCTGTCTATGAAGACTATAATTCTTTTAAAAAAAAACCTCAGGAAACTGAAGAACTCCAGGCAGGAGTAAGAAAATTTTAGTGGATATAATGGCGAGACTTTCAAAATGTAGTTTTCAGTCAGTCAGTGTGTTGGGAGTTTGTGATGCATCCTTGTGTGCTTCACTGTGATTCTTCTGAGCAAACCTGATGTGGAGAAAGTGGTCCTTGTCAAAACAGAGTTGGTTACCATTCATTTCTCCTTTTGTGCAAGTAAATAACTTAATAACCAGCTTGAGTCTTCTTTTATACAGCTTTGCTCTGGAGACCAGATCCAAGATAGAGTATTTTTGTGATTTAAACGTTAATTTAAAGGACATATAGGGTGATGCAACATGCAGGAGCAACACTTATTTTTGATTTATGGAAGTCTTAGTTCCTGGATTGATTGGTTTAATAACATTTCCTAATAAAGTAAACCGAATGTGTCTTATTCCTGTGGGCTCATGGGATGGAGAATAGCAAGTTTCAGTCTCTTTATAACTTGTTAGCTTTGACTTCACAAAAGATATTAGAGTGCTATGCTCTGCCATTATTGTTTTATACACCCAGCCCTTGTTTGAAAAGATATCTCTGTTACACTTGAAAATGCATATATTTACAGGATATAAGTGAGCTCTCACATTTAACTCTCAAGCACAGTCTGGGCATTTATCTGAGCGATCCATTTGCAGCAGTCCTTTTGTACTTGCAGTGTTTTTCTATGGGATTTGTGGTCCTGAGGCAGTAGTTCAGGAAAGCAATCTTCCTAGGAGGACATGATTAATAGCACACTTCAGTGAGTTCATCAGTTAGAAGTCAAGTTAAATGTTTGCTTCTTAGTACTTTGTTCCTTTTCAACAAACACTTGTGTTCTTCATCCAAATTCCATTCCACTGTTTTGTCTTACGAGGGACAAGGGAGACTTGCTGCAATGATTTAAATATTATGATAAGCCATCTGGAAAGGTGCTGACTTGTACCAAGTGTTAAGTTATTGTATTCTTCTCAGAAAACATCTAGAAAAGCCTCTATTTTATGGATTCTGGGAAGACTTTCAAGAGATGATAAATGTGGGCAGTGACCTTCAAATTAGAACTGGTTTTGGATCTTAAACCTCATTCATTTTCAGCAGAACATATGCTTCCAGATATTATAAGCTTCTAACAATCTCCTATCTACTCGAGGTCTGGACATGAGAGAAGCATGTGTTTCATTTTACTGAGAAATAAATTCCTCATTTAAAAACCTAAAAAGCATTAGATAGCATTTGTTAAGTTTAAAGGGACAGCTTCTCAATTTCTGGAGTTAAGATTTGTGTACTTTTTGTGTATCAGAGACTCAAGGAAGAGAGAAAAAAATCCTATGAAGCTTGTGAGTTGATATACTTCTTTGAAACTTTTCTATGCAGATATATTAAATTCTCTAATTACAAGATTCAGGAAAATTTATTTCATATTGTAATGAGAAGTAATGAAGGTAAAATGCAAACAAGGTAACATGCAGTTTTGGTTGATTCTTAACAAGATTTCATGTATTTAGGAAGAAAAGATTTTATTGTTTATGAAGAGACTTGTTCTCCAGTGGTGCTATGCTTTGGGAACAGAAATCATTAAGAGTTTTTTGCCATTTAGAGAATTTAGGAATCACTTTCTTGGGATCCTCTGGAAGGCCTTTGGAGAATTCAGACATAAGCTAAAATGTAAGCATTCAAAATGCAGAAAAAAATAGAAGTAAACAGAAAGGCACAAAGCAGAATGAAACCCCAAATTGAAAATGAAGAAAAAACCCACTTTATATTCTTGTTGTTTGAGGTCAAGTCTCAAACATGCCTTGTTTTGCAGAAATTGCACAAAGAACAGTTTGTTTCTATTAAAAAATGTCTCCAAACCACAGTCGGAACCAATGAAGAATAGAAAGGTTTGTGTGTAGAAATCACCTGGTATTTAGCTTCAGTTTGATCACCTTTACATACCTCCTTCTCCCAAAGATCTGAAAGCTTTTAAAACTGAAAATGGTGTTCCTTTCTCTTTGCTTCTTCCCTGATTTGAGCACATGATGTCTCCCCTCTGCCGGCCTGAAAAACCCTCCCAGAGGACACGACCACTGCCTCGGGGTGGAGCACAGTGCTGCCTCCTCAGTCCTGCAGTGCAAAAAGCTGAATGCAAACAGCAGTGATGCCACCAGCCTGGAAAGAGGGTTGTTTTGCTTGCAATTTATTCACCAAAAAGGTCAACTCCAGACACAACATCTGTTTTCCACCGTGATCCTGATTTCACCACCTAATTTTGTATGCTGCTGAAGTTTTCAGGAAAAAAAAAAAAAAGAGGAGATTAATTAGTTGTTTCAGGGGCTTTCAAAAATACTCTGAAATACTGTTACCATTATGGGCACATTGCAAAATCATTTGAGATGAGATTCAGTTTGGTGTCTTACAGGAAGAAGCTTGGGAAGAGATATCATGAGGTGAGAAAATAGCTAGCTGGAAGGAGAACCATTATGGGATGGGATGTGTGCAGTTATTAAGTTAGAGAATAAATCCTTCAGTAAGAGAAGGATACAGAGTGAGTTTATAGCCTAAAAATGTGTTAGTTAATATTTATAATGTGCATCCATCTTTCTCTGTTGCTTGGCTGTGTGCTCAGTATTGGCTGGTCTTGTATCAAGTGCAAATGATAATATAGAACGGGCTGATTAATGTCTGTTTGAGACAATCAGAAGGCTATTTTCAGCTTTTATGGTGCTGCTTTATGTACAGCATATAAACACAAGCCATGAGACACACTGCTAACAACACAGTTAGGTGTTTTATTGATCTCCTCCTGTTCCACTTTACTAAATATGCCTATTTTCAGCGAGGCATAGCACCAGGAAAATCAAGGAAACATTTAGTGTTAGGAGCAGCACGTGGCTATGTGGAGAAGTGAGGTCTGGCACATTCAAAGAAATTCTGTAACATGGTAAAGAGAGGAAGAACAGGGGAAAAAGCCTCTCTGAGCTAGAGAGGTTAAAATGATTTAAAAGCAAACTGGAGACCTAAAAATAGGAGCTGTCTTTTAAAATGGCAATTGCAAATTATACTCTGAAATTAGGAGAGATTTTGAAAATGAGAGTTGTATGTTTTAAGGCATGTATATGCTCTTTATTATGTGCACCCAAACTGACAGATTTCATGCAACGCAAAACTAAAGCAAGAAGAGAGAATTGTTGAGTAGAAAGGTGAGAAATAAAGGGCTTGTGTCTGTATACGTTTTCAACAATTTTTTCAACTGGAAAAACCCCAAACTTTCTATATAGAAATGTAACTACCATGTAAATATTGAAAAAACATAAACTGATTGAGCTGCTTGGAAACACAAAAAACTGTGATTAATATCTGATGAATTATTAAATAACAACTTATTTAAGTTGTTACTACTTTAAGTAATATATTTTCCCTGTAGACAAAGTTGGTATAACACATATTAAGATAATTGAGAAGAGCACTTCTAGGTACAAGAATATACATATTTTCCAAATGGAGTCAATTAAACCCATATGAACAGTCAATACCTCAAAAATTAGGAAATAGCTGGTATTAGCACTACTGGGGCATACTTAATTATCCCCATTTGGATTTTGGTAATATTAATTTATTCTGTAGAAAATATTATAACTGTACAGTAATTTTAGAGTAAGTATAAATGTACAAAGGGGAATAAAACTAATTAAATGAGGAAAAGAATAAAGCCAAAGGCAATGATGAACACTACTCAGGAAGTGGCCTTGTTCTAGTATGTCATGATCAACTGCTAGATTTTGTATTTATATTTTTCTTAACTATCCTGTGAAAAAGCAAGGGAAATATTAATTAAATTATTAATTAAATTTAGAGTTCATACTGTATTGTGAAGCACTAAGATAACAGTGCGAAAGAAATAAATCCATTAAATGAGACCCAACAAAATTAACAATACTGAAATGAAATGCATTCTAATCCATGATTTTCCATATTATTGTTACATCATGGAAACCTCTTATGTAAATGTGCTTAATGTATCTGATCAGTGGACAATGTAACAGTTCCTGGGAAGCATTTCTACCCCCTTGTTACAGAAGGAGTGCTTAAGACAAGGAGATACAAAGTTATTAGCCTTTGTTGGATTACTAGAGGAGGAATTTCTTCAGTAGTGTGCATGTTTTGATAAGAATAAGCCAAGTTTACTCTAAACCTTATGTTCTGATAAAGCAGTTCATAGAATAATTAATGATATTCAATTCCAGTTCAATACTTCTAAGATTAAAATACACCAATCCTTTTATTGATATAAAAATATGAATTAGGAGTTTAACATCTTGTTCATATTATTTGGGAGCACAACTTTGGTTTATCTGTTCAGACCATAGGTTTCCTATCACGACTGTCAGAACACTTCAGGAAAAACAGAAAAACGTGTTATTCTTGTTTCTTAAGACTGACTTGTTTTGGGGTTTTGTTTTTGTTTTCTGCTGCTGTGGCCTGGTTCTTAATGACCCATTCTTCAATTGCTGATAATATCCATGGATCGAGACCCTTGGGAAGACCCCAGGCTTTTCAATGCAGATAACTAATGTAAAGGCATTGGCTGGTAAGAAAATCACTTGGTGTAACAATTGGTAAATACTGCACCACTACTCTCCCTTTACATCCTGTAGTACTGACTGAGACAGCTCCTTTTTCCATTTAACTCCCACCATTTTTCCATGGCAAATCATTTACACCCAAGAATTTAGATTTTCCTGCCATAGCAACCAGGTGAGGTTATGATGTGTTTTGTCAATACCTTAAGTAGTGGAAGTTATTTATGTCAAAAGCACTGAAAGTCTTCAGTGATTTTCACAGGGAAAAGCAGTACTTAATCACAAAGCTATTAGGAAAATTACTTTAAGGGTTGTGTTCTGCAAGATCCAATGCTTTTGGTTCTCACATAAGATCACCAAAATGTGCAAAATGAACTCACATAGCGAGAATCATGCATCTATGAAAAGTACTAGATCTGAGAAATTACTGAAGTATATTGGTACAAGGGGAGAATTTTTGTATTGAATCAAAATATTGTAAGTCAATATAGCAAGGGATAATGTGCTAAACTGTAGCACAAAATTACAATTAATAATATGCAGTAATGGAGTTGTATGTAAAACTACTCCAGTAGCAACTGTAATTATTCCATAACTTAAGGGAAAAATTCTTGGGAGAGTATGTTTGTCAGGCCCTTTACACAATCAAGCTACCTTGACTACATTTTTCTTATCAGCAATATAGTCCATTGGTGGTAATGGTTTCTAGGCAGGTGCAGATTTTTTTAAGATATGTGTACTCTGCATTTTTTTAATGTGTTGTGTAAATACTCAAATTACTAGTTAGTTAATAATGATAAAAAGGGTGATTAAGTAAAGGTGCTGGTTTGGTATAATTGGCACAGCTGCTCGCAGACTGTTTCAGATAATGTTTATTTCATGACAAACATAAGACAGAACAGAGCTGTTGGAATTAGCTTGAGAATCCACATCAAAGGAACTGCCTCACCAGCAGTTTCTTGGCAGAAGTAAAAGCGGAAGGAGGAATCCCTTAAACAAACAAAGCAAACCATCACAGCATCCAAAGATACTTTAGGAGCAGCAAGCTTTCATGTATCTATATTTCTTGTGTGGGCCTGGGACAGCTGGGTTTCCCTTGTGATTGGAACCCCTAACTCATGGTTTGAAGCATAGTGGGTTAGACTTGTCTAGTTGCAGTACCTTGCAGATGAAAGGCATATTTCAGCCAGCCCCAGTCTCCAGTAATTAGTACCTGAGCTCCATAAATATCTCATTTTATCAATGCTGCTCTGACTATCCATGTGTGAAGTCATAAGCTGCTCTGGGTCTAGACCATAAATGAACTGATAATATTAACTGAATGTGATGCAAATCAGGGCCCTTTAGAGCTCAGCAATGAGCAGGAATCGATATTAAGGAAATTGTAAAATTTCAGATATTTTTTGCTCTGATAAATAAATTGATCACTTTGGGTTCTTAGGGGAGGAAGCATAGCACAGCAGTTCCAGTAGCACTGGAGTGGAAACCTGGATGTCTGCCTTTCACCTTACTCTGCTGTAAAACAGTCACAATACCAGGAACTTTTATTTGCTTGAAACTTTTTCTATAAACACAGTCCAGGTGGCTTTAGATCCTTACAGTCTAATTTCAGTTGATGTTCATCATTTACAGGCACACATAAATAGATCCTGGAGATACAGCCTACCTATAATAAATAAATAAAAATATTTATAGTTAATAGTTTGAGGATTAGAACAGCTTTGCTTTTTAACCCATATTTCTCCCTCCACTTACTGCTGAAAAGCCTAACAAGATTAGCCTCCTAATTTAGGCAGCCATGTTAGACATCTAAGGCTAGATAGAGCAAATACTCCTACTAATAGAATTTGAATATATGACAAAAATAACAATGACTACAGAAATATCAGACGTGGTCTGTTGGTAAAACCTGCTCTTAGCAAGTCTCATTGGTGTACACCATAACTGGTATCCTGCACTACCTATGCTAAGGCTTCCAATATTTTTCATATCCAAGTGGCTGAAGTTTCAGCAGCAATATTAGGAATTACTGCAAAAAAATTCAAAAGCAGGGAAGGAGAGCATTGGGAAAAGTAAAACCTTGTTTGCAATGTTAAAGTAACAGCTGAAAGAACGTGCATTTTGTTAGCGTTTATTTTCTTCCCCCATCTGTTCTATCCTTTTCACTACTTTCTTTTTCTGTTTTGTTTCAAGTTCTGATTGTAATGGAGTTTTCTGAAAGGCTTTGTGGAAAACATATGTGTTGATAAAATAGGAAACTTGTGAAAATAAAAGTTTTGAAAGTAGAAGTGGGTTTTCAGTCAGAATGTTTAAAGAAATGCAGAAGAAAAAAAAAAGACAACAAAATAATCCCAAAATACAGACATTCTTTTAAGGGCAATTTTGATTCTTCGAGAAAATTCTTCAGACTTAGTGATTCCTCTCGAAAGCAAGGAAAATCAGACTTTTCTATTCTATTCTTTCTATTCTAGGGTAATTATATAACAAGGTGGTTGAATATGCATTCTACTCACTGTTATATACTTTTAAGACAGAAAGACTTACTTTGTTCATTTATTGAAATGGCTTCTCTTTTTTTTTTTCAGGACCTCAGCCAAACCTAATTACAATCAAAGCTAGAACTCTATCTGCTACTAATTTCAGTTAAAATGAGTATTGGAAAGAAGGTTTGAGACAAAAGGATGTGAGCAAATTTCTGCTAAGAGGAAATTTTGGAACTTTGTGCTTCAGAAATGTCTCCATACCATCACTTCATTATTGCAGACAACACTGGCCCAGCTTAGGAGTGTGAACCCCTTCTTAAATGTGTATTCCCTGAACAGTGGATTTTGAAAGCCTGTCAGAAAAATCAACCCTTTTAACAGCATTTAAATCTGTACTCAGCATTCAATATTACTGAAATCTCTGTGGGACTTAAACTTATCCTTAAATGCTGCCCTTAGGAGAAATTTTCTGGAGGAACTAATTTTCTGAAACATGGCCTATAAATGTGCAGAAAAACAGCAAAGTGCCTTTGTCTTCCCATTTCCTGACCCTCAGACCAATTATAAAACATTGATTTTTAAAAGTTCTTCCAAACGAGCTCTTTTCCTGTCAGTGGGTGTCATGCGTGTCAGTCACATTTCAAGCCGTGGATTTGAAAACCAACCTGCAGAAGCAGCTACCTTTTTCATAAATTTAACTTGACAGCTTCTCTGGGGGGCTTTCAATTAAGATCTTTTTTTTTAATTTTAAAGAAAAAAAAATAGAAAGTGTCAGTCCAAATGCAGTGAGCAAATGCTGGTTTATCGGAGGCTTACACATACTGCTTTCTTCTTCAGACTGCAGGATAATCAGGAACATAAAATGTCAAGTTTGGGATAAAAACAATTAAAACAAACAAAAAAACCCCACAAAAACAAAAAAAAAGAAACCCCAAACCAAACAAACAAACAAAAAAAAACAAACCAAAACCACCAAACCAAACCAAACAAAAAAGGCAAGCTCATTTCAGGGACATACAAATAGCTGGTTTTGCTGTTTGAGGAGCCAGGCAGTTCTGAGGGCCTGGTGGGCTTCACTGAGGCTGAGGGGTGAATCTGTCACACTGCTCATTATCTCATGTTTTTCCTTTAAAACTCGGTACTCTCAGTGGAGGAAGTTTCCAAAAAACCATCATATTTCAGTGCTGGTTGCTGAAAGCTTGGATTCTGAGGTGGCGGGAGCTGCTGTGCCTGGAAAAAGGTGAAACTCAGGCCAGGTAAAAGCCGCCTGTGCCCCGAGGGTGAACGGCCTCATGGCGTCCATTTTGTAAGCGGATCGGCTGGTGGGAGCTGCAGTCCCTGGAAGCCCTCCTCCCATGACTGCTTCCCAGGAAAACCAGATTCCTTTGGATTTGAGGAATCCCAGAATTCTATGAAAACTCTGGCTGGTTTTTAAGTCACGAGAAAGCCTGTCTGACCCTGCCTCAGGATTGCCACCATGATAGGCCGTGTCAGCTGTGGTAAATGCTACAGTCCCAGCTCCAAACCAGAAAGTTTCCTCAGGAAGTGTGGAGAGAAGATGTATAATTGAGTTTATAACTCACAAAGTGGTAAAACTACCCTTGAAAAAGTCATTAAATGTGAATTGATTCGGTGATTTCTGCCTGAATTGTCAGCAAGTATTAAACACACAGAGTGTGTCTGTGAGGAGGAGACGGGTGACATGTTTGGACCAGATACTGAAATCACACTGACTTTGTATTTGTCACTGAAACACGACTGAAAAATTGATAAAAAAGCTTGGGATAGACACAAGGGATGGATGTAACATCCCACACAGACTCTCCTTGAATATGTCCCACACCAGCATTCCTCACCCACTGCCTCTGTCTTCTATTGAAGCTGTAACTGTGACAGCATAACAAGGTATGTGCTGCATTTTTTAAAGATATTTTCTTTTTTATAGCTGTTAATTAGAGATGGGAAGCAACTGAGAAATGAGGGTGAACTTTGAAAGTTTGTTGGAATTCCTATGACCTGTAATAATTCTGATGTTCTCATATGATTCCTATGATTACTATTTTGTAGTGGGGGGAAGGGGAAAGGTTATATGAAAATGTGTCAGTGTTATACATGTCTTCCATCCAGTATGGGAGAGGTCTGAGGGGGCTGAAGCTGATGGTAACTTGCAGCCATCAGATCCTCTAAGCAAGAATTCCTCTAAAGTGCAAGTTTTTTCCTAGTTCATGAATTCTGAACTTCATGTCTCAAGCAGCTAGAAAATGTCTCAGACTTTAATTGCCAAATTGTCTCCCCTCACTAAATCTCTATCAAATAACCAGTGTAATCTACAATTTAAAAAGAGCTAGACTGAAAAATATCATTCTCTTTTTGAAAATATCAAGAGACTTTTTTTCCCCCAGAATTCTTGTTCTCTTTAAATCATCTGTTTCAAGTAATATTTACATTTCAAGAAAGAAAGAATTCAAATTGAGTTTTATTTTTTAAATTCTTGCTCGGTTCTTAGTGCTTCACTATTTTGAAAATAATGGTATCTGCAGAGAGCCCGTAGTTACAACCCTCCATATTTTGTGGCAAGGCTGAGAATCAGAGGCTGGAAAAATATGGGAAATTTCATTCACTTATCAAAACCATGGTATATAGATAAAGTTCTAAGAACATAATAGGAAGGTAGAAAAAAGAAGGGATTTCCCTAAAGCAATTGGAGTCACAGAGTGAAATTTTACCCATTTGGAATTAATGTTATATACAGGTGCCAGCAAATAGTTGGCAGAAAGAAACGAACACAGGTAAGTTGTTTTATTTTAAAATTAACTAGAAATCTGTCAAAGGATCCAAGTACCACCAACAACTATTAAAACCAATACAACACTGAATTTTGTGACTCTACACATCTTTCAGGTAAGAAACCTACCAGGTTCATATCCTCAGAAACACCTTTGTGGAGTTTATAATACAGTTGAAAGGAAAATTACCAACAAAAATATTTATTATTTTCTGTTGCTAAACCATTTCATGACTTTGCTTGATCTCTGTATAAAAGATATTTTTGGCTGAACCAGGTATTCTGCTAAATGATGCTTTTCTGTTTATCTGTAAAACTCTTGAAAAAGTCTGAAGTGGCAGGGATGAGACTTTCAAAGTTGCAGAATTCCAGATTCATTTGTTGATATGGAGGACTTTGTGGCATTTTCTGAAAATGAAACAAAAGGAAAAATTAGGGATGTAGTTCTAGATCTTGTCAACAAAATCCTGTAACGTAATCAGATATACAACTGTCTGTAGATACAGGACTCAGCTTCTCAGCTCTGCCACCCCTCAAAACTTGGGCTTGGTGTTTTGATGCTGTCAATGATTTAACTGGTAGCAAAGAGAGGAAAAAAGACAAGGGGGAAGGAGAGGAGATAGAAGGAGATTTGCTAAGTGGCTTGTAAGGGTCTCAGATCCCTGAAGGAGGTGGGAAGGTGATTTCTAAAAGCATGAGGACAGAGAGCCCTGGGTAGATGCACTGAGCTGGCTCAGCAGAGGAAGAAAAGAATTTTCCTGGCAAAGAGAGTTATTATGAAAATACATTTATAAACTCTCCCCTGTTATACACGTGTAAAATCTGCTATTTCCAACCATCCCAGACATGCTTTTCCATTCTGATTAACTTTAGGCTTTAAGCCAGTTAAGAGTGCCTTCAAAAGCTCCCTTGAGTTGCTCTCTGGAACAAAGCTGATTATATGAGTTCTGACCCTCTCATGCTGAGAAAGTTGTGTCTGAAGGCAGGAGGAGGAAGTGGCTCCATAGCCTTTCCCAGTGTCAGTCCTGAGCCAGTTTGTCACGTTTCACTAATAGTGCTGCAACTGTGTCCTGTAGTTCTGTAACTGCTGATAGTCTGAGATCTAAAGAGGAGAATGAGGCATGAGAAAGAACCAGCTGACAAAGTCTGATGTTCACTAAACAGTGCTTTGTTAAACCAAACATCAGCATTTATTGTGCCTCTATCTGAGATGTAAAGCTGAGAGAGCACAGCCACACTACTATCAGATTGCCATTTTGGATTCAGCTCACTTGTGTTAAAGTTTTCCTGCTGTTCCACACCTCGTCTTCAGCTGTTCATCACCCCTTCCCCAAAATTACCAGCCTCTCTTATCTGTCAGTGTAACTGCATCTGTGGTCTCCACAGCCCGGTTTTGCCAAACTGGACTGTGTTAGATAACCCCTGTTATTAGAAGTGTTTCAACTGCTGGATTAATTTAGACAGAACCAGGTTAGCAGCAATTTCACATGTCATTAGCTGACAGTTTGGAGAAGCCTGTAACCTCCAGTAGTGATGAAATGGACGATGGGATCAGCAGAAAGCAGAGTGATAACCTCTTAGTCTGGCACAACTGCTGCCTAAACAGCTTTGCTTAGCATCAAGGAAAGCATCAAGCATGGGCAAGCTGCATTCATTAATACTGAGAAAGCAGTGCAATTATTATACCTGAAAGACTGACAATGCTGCTGTTCTACCTGCTGCTTCTTAAAAGTGGCAACACCAGCCCTTTTCCCCGTTCTTAATAACCTATTCATATGTGAACTAAAAAGTGTCCATGTTTTGGTGTGTGACATTTTCAAACTGGGCCATGGGAAGGGGGTTTGGTGCCACCTGCTAGAAGTGCACAGGAGATCAAAAATAACGTGTCCTTGGATCAGGACCTTTAGAAAGTGACAGCTATTTTAAACTTTGGATTCTGTGATTCTATTCATGGCACTGCAGTGTCAATGCACCCAGAGGATAGGATTATAGATGCAAATACTATCTAGTATAGTATAGTAAAGTCTAGAAAACATCTAAATTCATGTTAAAAACAAACCAGATTTCCAAAATTGTATTTGTAGTTTCAACTTGGTGAAGCCTTTATGAACAGTTACATGAAGGTGAATGTTCTTCCTAATGACACTATTTTATATCTTCAATTTTCTCCATCCAGATTCTTTTTGTCCCAGATGTGCTGTTGCACAGATTGGGGCAACCTCTTCCGTCCTAACTGAGATGGGAGGTGAGATGGCATTGAATATGGAAAGGGAATCAAGTGTTCCTGTCACATGAGAGACTTTCATACAGGCTGAAAGATAAATATAAAACAGAACCTAATTAATTAGGTGCAGGCACTTGGAAGCATATTAGCATTTTCATGTTTACTTAGACTCATGCCTAATTAGTTTAGTTGCTGTAAACTTCTCTCAAGGGAATAAATTACTGAAAAAATCTCTTCTCAAATACTATATTTAGTGAGGTAAAACAGCAGTTTTTAAAAGAACCACAGCAATCCAGAAGAAATAGCACATTCTCATGTAAAGTATTATCCGATTTTTCCAACAGGAAAATGGTTTTGCAATGGGAAAAAAAGGAACAGATTTCCAAGAAAGGGGCTACTTCTGATATTAAAAATCAGTATTTAATTGTGGATGTGGTAGGGCATTGGCTTGTCTCTGGAGGTGGCTAAAGGACATATGAGAATCAGGCAAAGACACTGATTTCACATTAGTTTCTTCTAAGCAACAGAATCCTATGTAAGTCCCACTGGCAATATGCACTGTCTTGCACATGTCTGGATTGATTAAAATGTAATTCTGGGCATCAAGTACAGTAAATTCCAGAAGGACGAGAATAGTGAAAAATCCAGCTCCGGGGAACCTTAAAAAAATTGCATGTGTTTCTGGCTGACAATTTTGGCTGAAGGAATGACAAAAATTTTCTAAAAGTTTACTCCTCACCCCGTTTTAAGAAAATTAATTTAACACAAACCTAGTCTGAGACTTATTGAGCAGGGCACCTGTTTAAGGTCCAGTGACGAGGGCAGAGTTTCAGCAGGTGTGTTGCAGTTTGTATGCTTTGATGGGTACAAGAGCTGTTCCTTGGGCTGACACCAGAAAGTGGCAAGAAAAAGGAAAACTGCTTGTGGGTGGCTTGAGTTTCTTTGCACTTTTGTGTACTGCATTTTGTAGCTGTGTCTGAGTTCCATGAACAGATGTATTTTATAAACCTAAACAAACAACCCAGAGAGCACATGAACACCTGGGATGGTGAGCAGGCAGGTGGTCATCTGATCGAGCCTACAATTGCATTTTCTCTGTAATTAGTAGTCTAATTGCTTGTCCAGAGTTGTTACTGTTGCTAATGCATTTACACATGTAATTAATTATACTTAAAAAAAACCTAAACAACCCTTTTAGGTTGTTTGTCCTTTTTTCTTCATTTGTGGAATTTCAGACTATCATGCTAGTGAACTATTGCCAGTTTTATTTATGGACTAGACTATGACTCTATCCTGGATGTGTCTGTTGAAGGACATACTAATTATTTCTCAGGCTAAACAAGGAAATAACCAACAGTAATTCCAACTAAGTTCAGCATTGTAGGCAGAGCAGAAATACCTCAACAGTACCTCCAAGGCACATGCTAACTAGCCATAATTTTTATTCCTATTTTTTAAATGAAGAAATGGGCCCCCATGGCTGTGAAACAGTATGTTCAACTTTGCGAAAGCTGAATTTAGAGGGGCAGCTTAGGCTTACTAGTTTCTTGAGACACTTGGTAAACTTCTGGTGTGGTATTCCCTGTGAGAGAAGAACTCCGACTTTACGAGGTGGCCAAAGAACAGCTTTGCAAACACGTCTTTGTGTGGTGCAGGTGGTGGTGTTCACTGAGACCATGGGACGGGGCAGTTCATGTTGCCTGAGCCCCAGGAGCACAGCCGTGTGTTCCTGGAGCCGGGGCTGCTCGGGGCTGTGTCTGAGCTGTTGTTTTTTTCTCTTCTCAAGCTGTCTGCTCTCATCCATGTTTAAAGCTCTGTTTGCACTTTCATTTTTGCTCAGCTCCAGGATCCCTGTGGACACGCCCTTTGTCCCTTCTTCCCCACGCTAGAATGTGAATATCACTCACTGCTCATTCCTCCCACGTTTCCTCCTATTTCCTCTTTTGTCAGGGATCTGTGAAACTGCCACAAATCCCACCTTTCTTTCCCTTTGTCTAGGAGATGTCATCCTGTGGCCAGCACTTTTAACTCCAGTGTGACAGAAAAGAGACTGGGCAAGCTGCTGCTCTGCTACTGAAGCTGCACATTAAAATCAAAGGCACATAAAAGAGAAAAGCATCACTAACCATTTTTGCAAGTTTGTCCAATATTAACATAACTGGAAAAGATCTGCAATTTTGTTTTGAAGACCACTTCAAATGTAGATCAGGTTTTTTTAAGAATTAACTGAATTTTGGGGAGTGCTCACAGGGTTTACAGATTTTGGTTTTGTCTTTAAAACCGTAAGTCATATTCAATCTGTGTTACAGTCACTGGTGAGTCAGAGTGAAAAAGAAAGACTGAGAAGAGGACCTCATAATAATTAAGAAATATCTACAGCTATGAAAATTGGGATTAAGAAAAAAATGAAGTCAAAAGTAAAACCAGTAGGACTAACCCACTGAACTACTAAAAATGCTGACTAAAACACTGTCCAGTTCATTCTCCCAGGCAGACCTATCACAGTTAGAAACACTTTATTGTCAGTTCATTGTCCAATAAGTTTGTAGCTTTAGTGACACTTTAAGAGTTATGAACAATAGTGTGTATCAAAAGACCAGCACTCACAGACTGTGAACCTATTAATTACAGTAGAATTAATTTTTCATATTTTTAAGAAGTGATATCTATATCAAAATAGTTAATTAGTATAGACCCACTTTGAGAAGGAAATTAATAAATTACAGGGGAAATGACTCCTTTAACTTACATTGCTCTGAACTAAATTTATGATTTATGATATAAGAAATAATGAAATATGGAAGGCTGCTCTTCAGAAAACTTTCAAGCAAAATTCAGAAAGTGAACCTGCATGTCAGCAGACAAAAAAAATTACAATGAGCAGGGTATGAATACAGCAAAGGGAAATATGTGTGAGCAAGAAGATGAGCTCAGGGACAAAGCTGGGCTAGAGGACACTGGTGATGACCAGAATTAGATTGTTTGGGAAGAGCCTCAGAAATTCTGCAGTAGGCAATTACAGATTCACCTTTCAAGAGGATGACTTTCTTTCAAACCCTTGTTACCTAGAGACTCCAGTTCTGTAGTATGAGATTTTTATATTCTTTCTAAAGCTGTTTAATGATAGTTAAGAGTTAACTCTGGAGGCTCTTATTATCTGCAGATAGATCCCATCCATCCTTGCAGCCTGCTAAACCATTAGCTCCAGTAATACACTGCAGTACTTAGATGAAAACTGCCTAAAGAATAGAAGCAAAAAGGAGAACCTTTAGGAAGTTAAAGAACTTGGGATTGATTTTGGTATGTACTTAACTCACAATGACACCGGCAAATAACATTTCATTAGAGAAAATATAACTAAGTCTCACCACACCGAAAAACCCTACCACTCTTGCAGTGATTTCTATGGACTTTAGATCAGAAATAAAAAAAGGAAACAACAGAGTAAGATGGCTAAAAAAAGATACTGGCTTTCCAAACTCCAAAATAGCTTCCAGGTAACGGATGAGCTGAAAACAAAGGTGCTAGACAGCAGCTTCAGTGGTGTGGAAAAGACAGAGAACTGGATTAACTTGCCCAAACCCAGGCATCCAACATCAGGGGAGATGCTGTCCAGTATGAGCCAAGAGATGATGGACCCACAACCCCAGGTACTCTCAGGGCCTGTGTCCACACAGACCTGGTGGCCACCTCCTGTCCCCAGTGGAGCTGAAAGCCGCTCAGAACAAGAGATAAACCCAGATAATCTTCTCTAAATATCTGTATTCCAGAATAATGACCAGTATCAGGTGATACTAAAGTATCATTTTCATTGCAGTAAGTGACTGTGATTCCCACAGGAATCATACATTGAATGAATATTCTGCAGAAATTTCTGCACTTTATTATTTCAAGCTGTTTACACAGTTTAGATGCAAAATCAAAACACAAGAAGCTGATTCTGTACAGAACTATTTACCTGAGGCCATTTGGTGATGACAACTAATGCTCATTACCCAAGGTAAAGATCACTGCATAGCCTCATTTCTGTCATTACCATGAAATACTGCTTTGCTTCTGATCTGATTTGTGGCCTAAGCTTATCTTCTTCCCATTGGACACAACTGCTTCTTTATGCCATTCACCACAGAGCTATATGTATTATTTTTTCTCTCTGTCTCACTTTTTGTTTTCTAGATTAATTATTATGATCCATCTGGCTTATCAGAAATGACCTATGCAATATACACAAATCACTTCTTGCATTTAGTAAGCTTATTTTGTGTAGCAGCTTAAGGCATAGCACAACAGCACAGTGTTAAAATAGAGCTGGCAATTTTTAGTGTATTAATCTTCTGGCAAAAAAGAATAAATCATAAAATATTTGATAAGCTAAAACCTTGTTCTTTTGTCCCATTTCCAGCTGTAGGATTTCAAAATGCTTTTGGATATGGCTGCTTTCACTGATGAATGCTTTCTACTGGCTCTGCAGGCATCCTTATTCCAGGTTCTTAGGTGGGGAAGCCAAATAAGTGGAGAGGGGAATTGTCTGAAGCCATTGAAAAAAAAGTCTGTCAAAAACTCAGCACAGAATTTTGTGATCTTAACAGTGAAAAGTTTCATCTCACTTAAAGGCAACTGTGTGGGGATTGGCAAGGGGGCAGAGAGAGAGAGGACACGTGAGTAGAGGTGGTTTGCAAGTATACGGATGTTCAATGGATGAAAAGCCTCAGTTCTGTAGGCTGAGACTTGTGAGTACACATTTTGTGTATCTAAAGCTTGCAATGGTTAAAAAAAATCTTTAAACTAATTAAAAAAGTAGCTACAGCTTTAGAAAATATGGGGTGTTTATATGGTTGCAGTTTCCAGAGGTTTAAGTGGAGAATAAGGGGAGGATTTGGGGTGCTGGAGAAGTCGGCCATGACCTTAAGCACTGAAGATGCTTTGAAGATGCAGTCCCTGCTTTGTGTCTGCCTAAGGCAATTCATAGTGAGAAGGCAGATATTTTGCCTGCGCCGTAACAGCTTTTCCAAAGGCAGATACCTTCATTATTTTATTTTATAATGAACCATTAACTGATGCCCTTTATGAAATAAAAATAAGGCACAGCAGCTGGATGATTTGCCTTTGAAAAGCTGTTACTAAGCTCACAGCATGCCTTTCTTCTTGTCACTAATAATATCACAAAGACATAAGGAGGGAAAATGCTGCACTGACATCATGTCATGTCCAGGACAAATGAAAGTGCCATAAACATTTGAAAAACATATGAATAGGAAAAGCTTCATTGACAAACACTTCCTCGGGACTGTCAGGAAGGTCAATATCTGGTGTGTGGTCAGGATACATGGAGAGATGTTCAGGAAATATTTGTGTGGAACTGTTGAGTTATTTTTTAAATTTCTCTTTGCAAGCCACCTATTTGCCTCTCAGTTTTTTCCTACTCTTCTCCTTCAAAGAGCAATTGAAAGAGAGGTAGAATGCATTAGTGGATATACAAGTTCAGTAAGCTGTCCCAGCAGCGGCTTAATGCAAGAGAAACCAAAAATTTCTGTAGCCATCTTGCAGACCCTTCCAGATCTCACTGGCAATATTTGGAAGCCTACTCTTGGGCATGAACAAAGAAACCAGTCCCTGATATTCTCTCACAGGTCTGGCAATTGATATTGGAGGTCTCACCTGTCTTCTTGATCTGCACCTAGTGCTCAGGGCAGGGCAGGTGGCAGAGCCACCCTCATTTCTGGATGGGGGAACAAAAAAGGGCCTGAGGAATTACAGAGAGTGGGATTTTGAGTCCCTGCTTCACCATGTGTTTGTGAGATATGTGTGTCCTGCTTGCTTGATGGATCCTTGGTGCATTATAACTTTTTCTTCTCAACTGTTTCCTTTAGATACATGTAACACACAAATGAGTGTTTGCAATGAACAGCGAGGCAGAGAAAACCCAATTTATTAGTAATAGTCAATCTGCACACACACAAAATCCTAGAAGTGTGTAATCTATTTTTAAAATAGCCTACTTTATCCCTCTGAATGCTTTATATATTGTTAAATAAGTTTAAAGTGTGATTGATGATCTCCAGATCCAGATCCGGCTTTCTAAACTATCCGGCTGCATCCACAACCCTGTGGTGAGACCATCCTGTCATCAAATGCCACATCTTTTCAAGGCAGCTCACAAATTTCTAAAGCTCTCCTTAGTAATTAAGTGTCTTTATCACTACGATAAATGTCACTCATATTGTTAATGAAAGTGTGAGGCTAGTGTTTCAGCTAAGAGCTTAGCAGGAGATGTTAGTGTATTTGGGATTCCTGGGTTTGACATTTTTTGCCTCTTTTTTTTTTTTTAAATTGGAAACCTGATTTAAATATAGAATATGCAGGTTTAAATAGTTGCTTAGCATTTGAATATTTCTTTGTCTCCCCTGCAGTGGCCCTTTCACATCTGTACTTAACACATTTAGTACAAACATCAGTAATACATTAGCAAGATGGATGAAAAGATGTAGAACATTAATATACGTTGTTGGTGGCAAGCTTGACAACTATCAACTTTGCCTGTGTGCATTTCTCTTACTCTACACTATTTATTAATCTGAAACACTTTGGCAAATGAAGCAGATGAAAGGGAGTGTAAGGTAAATTAAGCCTGTTTAGGGTAACTAGAGGTCAGAACAGGATAAAATACTGGCAGCAGCAGAGCACCTGAGTATTGGGGGCTGCTTCTGTACATGAAGTGTTTCCCTTAAAAACATGACTCAAATTATTCAAGAGTCACTAGCATCTCTAGCCCCAAAGCATCTTCAGTTTATTCTTCTGAAAGTGCACATAAATATTTTATGGTTTGAAATCTAAGTCTTCAAATGACTGAAGGAGGCAAAAGGAGAAAAGAAAAGAAAAGAAAGTGAGCAAAGAAGGAGCCATCTAAAGAGAAGGAAAGGTGCATCCAAGATACATTTATTGCACCAATTCCACATTAGGAGAATGGGAAAATGCAATCCAGTCAAGGATGTGTAGGCTGAGCATAACTGGGGTCAGATGGTGACTAAGCATTCCTACATAACTTTTGAGCTGAGCTGACCACAAAGTAAAACTAGTAGAGTTTCAGATTTTCTCATCTCCTTGTGTTTGAATTGTATTGGATTTCATGTAGCTTAGCTCAAGGCAATGGAATTGTTTGGGATGTCCATAATTTTCAGCTACTGCTGGGAGTTGAGCTGCTAGATGTTGCATGAAGGATGGTGAGTTGACCTCTATCTGCATAGCTTTATGCTGTAAAGTGTTCTTACCACTAGGATTTGCGTTGCCCTTGCTCAATTTTATTCCTGTTACATGGTAGTAAATGACCTGGAAATCCCGGCTAGAGTCGTATTAATTGTAACAATCAAGGGGTTTGGCTTGAAAAAACAGCATTAAGTGCATCAAGCAGAATTTCTCTTTAAATGGCTGGTTAACTAAGCCAATTAAGGGCTCCTCTACTTACTATTTTGCTGGTTCATTCATTTGGGCAGCAGGACTTCCGGCACTATATAACACACAAGTGATGTGAATTTGATTTGTTCCCACCTTTCGTGTCCTCTCCTACCACATTAGGACTTGGTTGCTCTTCCCGGAGCAGTGTTGTCTTAGGAATACCTCTGCTAGCAGGAGCTAATCAGTAACTCTACAGACTCTTCAGGGCTGCTTTGATTATTGATCTGCTTAAATCAATGTGAATATTGCGCAGTCACAAAACTCAAAGTATAAACCAGCTTTTTTATTTGAGTGCTTGGGGTTTTTTCTCACAGAAAATCAAACAAGGCTTTGCTGAGACATTGCTGACTACAGGCAATAATGTCATTTTTTGAACTTGTAAGTCTATGGTTAAAGCTCTCTGTGAGGGTATGGGTGCACCGGTGTGTCTTTTTTCCTCAACATTTTACTTATAACATCTTTGGAGATGGGAAACCCTGTCAGGAATAAGTAAGTAAGTTTTGAAAGGATTGTTTTTCTCTGTTTTTGATGAGTCCACCACAGGTAATATAAAATAGTGGGAATGAACTACTGTAGTCAGAGTGATCTACTGACACAAGGGGAAGATCTGGATTCCAGTTGCTTCTTCAGTTAATACTTAACTAAATTATACAGTAGAAAAGATTGAGGCATTTCTTTGAGCTGAGTTATTAGAGACTATCCCACTCCCATGCTGTTCCTCCCCTCCTCACTGACTGTCACTGGAGCTCTGCTGTGTCTGTTTGCAGAGGCTGCTCACCAGGAGCAGGCTTGGCTGCCTCTGTACCCTGGCACATCAGTACCTGTGCCTACCTGCCAAAGGGAGCTTCTGGAAACTGGGGGCTCACAAGGACAGATTTGGAACATCTGATCAAGGGAATTATGTGCTGATATTCACAGACACAAACCTTGCACTGACTGTATCCTCCTTGGAATTGAGGAACGCACTGGTCCGGCTGGTGTTCACTCCTCAGGATTCCTGAGAGGGAGAATCATCTCCTCAACTTCACAAGCGTTCGTGAGGTGTAAAGCAGCACAGCCTGCTGTCTGTCTGAATTAGTTTTGACTAGATTAAAGGTGCCTTTAGTTTATAACTGTCTCATTTCTAATAAGTATGCAGAGTTAAGGTGACAGCAAGGAAACAGACTTGCCAAGTTTGGGGTCTTAGTTTTGGGGGTTTTTTTGCTTTCAACACAAAGTGACTTTTTTTTTTAATCTGAATCTATTTTGGTTTGATATAGACCTCAAATGACGGTGGTTTAGAGGGGTTTTTTTCAGTATGTAAAGGAAATGGGTTAAATGATGCTAAATGTGTGACTTGTGGCAGTACAACTGGGAATGGCATTGTTACAAACTGAGCAGTCATAATAAAATGAGATTTTTCATGCCATTTGATCAACTTCAAGCTAATGTAAATGCACCCTCAAAATTGTTTGCTTTGTGGTTGAGTTTGAGTTGAGAACAATGCAAATCTCTGCAGCGTTATCTTGAAGAACAAATCCGTGCACACTGGGAAATTAGCAGACTCCCCTAGTGCTCCGGGACAAATGAAGGCAAAGCTATTAATCTCCTTACCTTTCAGAGAGTGTCACTCGTCCTTCATCAGCAGTTTTAGGATGGAAGATAGATGTTGTCTTTTCAGTAATTGTATTAGCTCTGTTATTCTTCTGCACTTTAACCAAATTCATCATGTAGTTTACTCACAAGAATAGGTTAGGGATTAGCCTTTGCAAGGTACACTCATAAAAAGAAAAGATACTATGTATTCTTTTTTGTTTATTAACTCCTTACTACATATTACTTGATGCAATTTTTATTCTTGAGACTGTGCCTTCACTGTGGTACATAGGAATAAATATTTGCAGGCAAATAGAAGAATAGTTAAAGTGGCCAAGTGAAAACAAGGAATTCATTTCCAAGTCCTGAGCCATCCAGTGCCTGGAGATAAATAGTTAAGGACATTACATATTTTTAGGCCGACCACACACTGTTCATATGACTTAGCTAAAGCCAGACCAATTCTGAAACTGCTTTAACACATGAGCTTAACAATTCGTGTTTGCCTCACTTTTGAGTTTCCTCAATCTTTAAGATGAGGCATAATGAACTACCCTCACTTACCTGTCTCTCAGAAGTTTGGGAAGATGTGTTAGATGCTATGCATAGGGCAACTTGAAGATGAATTGTACAAAAGAAATGCTAATTGCTCTTAGTTTATGTCAATACAGGGATGAAACTAGTAAATAAAGGACAGAGGCTTTCAGATATTTGACAGATACACTGCATGTAAGTTTAATACCCTTTGAATGCTCCAGAAATCAGACCAGTGGTACAAAAAGTTCCAGCTCTTTATTTCATTTTCCCCCACTCACAACGAAGTGACAACAAGCTGAAGTATTATTCCAATAATCTTCTTGTTTATTGCTGTTTATAAAAGGACTTCTGGCTAAATATTCATTACCATTTTTTTCCTGTCCCTACTAATGTAGATCATGACTTTATGGATGCACTAAATAAAATGATCCATTTAAAACTTTTGAAGGCTATATGAAAAGTCATCATACATTGAAGAATTGTATATATACTGTATGCAACAAAGCAAATTTCCTATTTTTTCCATTGGAAGGAGAATAAGGCAAAATAATAAATTGTGACTGGTAACATTTCCTTACGCTGCCATCTATTTGTAGCACACTTACTTAAAGGCTGCCTTGGCCATACCCATTCATCTTTTCTCCTGGGTCAATTATGCTGTTTGCATTCAAATCAATCCCTTAATCAAGCCCGTTGATAATTGCAGCAGTGCAAAGGAGATATTTATCATAGAAATGTAATGAAGGCACTTTGTTCCAGTGCAGCAGAGTCCAATATTGCTCTGCCACAGTGGACCATTTATGCAGTCTGTGTGTAGTTTATTTTCCTCATCAACAGTTTCAGACACAGGCGTGCTGGGATCCCACGGATGGGGCTGGATGGGCAGCATTACAGCCTTAGGCACATCACCTTCAGGGCTTCCATATTGTCTCTTGACACTGCTCGTGTCAGAAATTGGTCACTTCAGAAACCTGCTTCTTGCTGCACAGGACGATTTGTGAAAAGTAATTTGTGAGAATACTGTTGTATGCACGATAGTGTGAGGTTGTGAAGAGGTAGGGTTTGTGAAGAGAGATAATAACTTCTATTGGATTAAAATACACAGCTGGGAAAAGTCCAGTCGTATTTGGATCACTGGTACATTTTCCATGTGAAACAGAAATGGCAAGCTTTAATTTGAAGGTAGAACTTAAGTACCTTTATTCCTTTACAAGAGAGATGCCAGGAACTCAGGTTTTTCCTTTCTGGTAAAACTTGTAAAATCTTGGCATTTTTATTTTTGGTCATGCTAGTTTTAAAATAAAGCATTTGTAATAGCTATCTCGTGTTTAATATGCTATGAGATTCTAAAAAAAAGGTGCTTATAACTATCCTTAACCAAAAAAGGTCAAGGACAGTGAATTTTAGTTCTTTATAAGGGAACTCAATGATATTCTTTAGTATTTCATCGCATGCCATTATGTGTCTAGATTCCTTAGTGTGCTTGCAGAATTTTCCCCCTGCAGGTGAATTTCTGAACACTGTACATCAAGTTGTCCCTAATTAAAAGCCATCACTGTAGATAACTACAATTCGGGGGGCTGGGGGAGGTGTGGGGAAACACACAAAAAAATATTCATTGCAGAAAACCAAGCAGCCCAATTCTACAAAGGGAATACAGTTCCTCAAACCTGTTGTCATGTGCAACATCAGAACACAAGCTTAAATTAATGTGATGAAACTGTGCTTACAGATATTAATTCAAAAGAAATGAACATTGAAACAATTTATTTTTGAGGATTCAGTTTATCAGCACATACTTCTTTGTGCAGCCAAGACTAAAATAAAACTGTATTGAAGTTTTTATATATCACTTAAGTGAGGGTTCTTTGAACTGTCATTCAGCTCAGCAATGTTCCTGAAACGCCTCAATTCCAATTTCACTTTATATTTCGATTCACCAGGTTTCACCCTCCCTCCCCCTGCCTTGTAGTCTCTGGGGATCCTAAACAAGCTACAAAAATTCCATTTTATTGCCCAGGTAATAGTGTTATTTGAGGCTTCAGATTGTTTAGGTGCATCCCAAGTAAAATACTTTGTAAGTGCTAAAACTTTGAAATTGTAGTTAGATGAAAGCCAGGGTCCTTGCTGTTTCTGTACCAGACAAAAACTGAAAACGTGATGAATTTTGAATTTCCTGACACTTATCTGGGTTTAGATTTGTACAAGTAGCCCAAATTTAAACACAATTCCAGGTTAGATATATACATGCAAGATCTCTGCTGGTTCAGCTCCAGTAAAGAGTGTAATTAAGTATCTGTTTGCATGTGTCTTTATGGCAAATGCAAAAAACCTACTAATTCCCTTGACAACCTTTTATGACAGTTATGGTATCAAGGAGAAAACCTGGGTATTGATGTGACAAGTCGACCTGGTGTTTTTAATCAGCTGGGACAGTTTGGAACTGTCTTATTGACAGGGTTTTTCTCCTACTTTTTGTGTTATAAACCAAGTCATGAGCAATGTCTGTGTTAGTAATACACGATTTGCACTTGTTGTTAAGAATATCTGTTTTTAAGATTTCTGGGCAGAGAAGCTAACTGGGAATCATTAGTTCCTACTGATGGTGAGGATTTTGTAATGCCAATTTGTAATGTGTTTGTGGATACCACAGTATAAGGATAATGTTGTTTTAATTCATTATTGACCTCCTTTTGCAGTGACGCTCCTAGAATAATTTGTAAATACTTTCATTTTTGAACAGTGTTTTCTCACTGTTTAAGCAACCTAAATACCATAGCACCAACCACTGCTTGGGTCCAGAAAGCAAATCAAGACAGAAAAGGTTAGCACAGGATTTGATTCCTGGAAACGCATGAGACACCCCACAGAACAGCAGGGGTCGCTTTATCACACTAAAATAAGAGACCCCTTGCTGCCTGAAGGCAATGACTGGAAAGTTCCACGCGAAAATGATACCAGCACCTAGAGTATTTTAAAAAACAAATAAATCGTGAAGAAGGTATGTGAGTAGGTTAAAGTTCCTTAAGTTTAGGTAACTTATTTTTCAGGTACTTAAATATTGGAAAGCATTGGCAGGATGGTAATGAAGTGTGTTTTTCAACTCAGGAAAGTGCAGTAAAACAAATTCCAAGAGAATTATCTCTTAAAAAAGATTGCAATGTACTGTTCTCAGTTAGTTCATGACGCCTAATCCAGGATAAATTGTGATTTTATATCTTAGTACTTATTTCCTCATTGATTATCCATTTCTTACCTGGGATTAAACTCTGGCTGCGCTATAAATAATATGTGCAGTCATGCAAAGACATTGTAGGTCATTAGTAACAACTTAGAAATCACATCGTAATGCACTTCTTTAGAACTGGTATCAGCAGAACTAGCTCAGCTGAATGGACAGCAGCCCATTTCTCTTTTTAGCCTGTACCTTTGGAGTGATTAACTTTGGCTCATCCCATCTACCACCAAGAGAGCAGAAAACGTGACAAATGAGATGATTGTTTGGAAGGTATTCCTGTCTCCTCCATCTAAGTCCCTTACACCTGTAAGTGTGACACTGTAAACTATCAACTCTATCTGTTTTCAGAGACAGTATCCTGGGCAGAGTTTTGCTGTGATTTGGGGATGGCCATTCTTAGACTCACAGGAGCAAGGGTAGAGCCTCTTTCCTGTCCAAGTCCCTCTCAGATCTCCCTACATCAAGTAATCCCAGCAGACAGAAACACAAGAAATGTAAGGGGGCTGGGAAAAGTTTTGATGAAACAATGAGTAAATGTAAGAGATTTTGAGAAAATAGAAGAATATTTGTACACAAGGACATCACTGTGGTTAGGGAAGGCCTGACACAGAGATGTTTCTCAGTTATGTTGCTACAAGTTGGACACAATAAAAATATTTTGGATTTGAGAATATTTGTGACATCTTTGACACCTGGAGGATCATAGGAGGAGCCAGTTACACAGAGAGGATCAGATTGCTTCGTGCTGTCTCTCTGTGTCACATCTCAGGCCAGGTGTGAGGGAGGTGGTGGCTTGTGCTTCTTTCAGATACCCACAGGCAGTCCTGTCTGGGTCAGTGCCAATGTGGAGCAGCCAGCTCATGCTGAAATCAGTGCTGCACACATTACATAGCTGCTTTTCCATAGGGAAACCCCCTTTTGTTTACCTGAGGTATTAGCTCCTTTCCCTATGACTAGGAGGCATATTCCAATACCTTTCAGTAAATGTTGACTATCACAAATAATTAATATCAGGCACAGTGGAGAGCACCTGGGGGAAAATGAACTCTGGAATGGTATGAAATGCTTCTGTAACATGATAGGGAGAGACATTCCCTGGATAATGAACAGGAGAAGAGCAATTCCTGCTGCAGTATCTCTGGGTCAGTCTTTCCTCTAGAAAAAATAAGTCTGCCATGTCTTTGAGGTAACTGTTGAGAGCCTTTTGTGATTCTTAATATAGCGGGTCCAGGAAAGCTTACTATTTAGTGAGCCTTTCATCTGCAGAAAAGATGGCCTAACATATTCAAATGGAATAACCCAATTTTTCCACGTTTTCCATACTAATCTAGTATTAGGAATACTTAAAGGTAGTGCTAACAAATTCAGAGCAAATAGTTAGGTAGTCTTTAAAGGAAAACTGATTAGTATTAGGTATGTTACTGTTCAGATCAGAGGACAGATATCTGTTTCAAAGCTGTATTTATTTCTGAAGGCAACAGACAAAGATTTTCCTCACTATGGAAGCTCCTGGGTTTAAGTCAGCAGTGACACCTCCCCAAAGAAAACATTAAGTAAAAATGTTTCACTCCTTTCTGCCACAGGCACCCAGCAAGAGTGGGTTTGGTGCTTGTGAGGGAGGAACATGCATGTTCATGGTGGTGATTTCAGTAGCACCTTCTGAAGATATACCCCGTGGGCTCACATCACTCCCAGGCCTCCACTGCAGTCTGCAGCTGGCTTGTTCTTCTATTGAAGAAGTCTCCTTAGAACCAAACACAGCTGGCTCTTCTTTCATTTTGCCTTTCCACTGTGTGCACCAAGCAGTGGGGTGGCAAGGGGCTGTGATGGCCATATCAATCTGTCCCAAGAGCACAGGAAATTGCCAAATACCAGGACTAAGGTAAACGTGGGCTTAATGCCATGCTTTGCATGTCCCAACTGCAGCCAGCTGAAATAAATGAGGCTGTGGTCAGACAACACTGAGACAACCAGATAGAAGGAAGTAGAAAGATATCCCCAGTCTACATAGGCTGGTTTTTTCCAGTTCAGAAAGGAAATGGTCCCTTTTTCTGAACAGTATGTCTGTGACTAACACGGGGAGAGGCTGAGGCTATTAACAGCTCAGGGAGCTGGAGATGGATACTGGGCAAGCACCAACCCGTCTGTTCAGGCAAACAGTTCTCCTGCACACATAACTCCTCCACTAGCTCCATTAGCTCGTTTCCTCCTCCTTTCCCTTGCCTGCCCACAGAGACAGAGAGGCTCAAGGCACTGCCTGAGACACACTTGCAGCCTCAGGCCACCTCTGCAGGCACAGGGGGTGACTAATGTCAGCTATAGCCCACTGTAAGGAAACAGGACTGCCACTGTGCCCACCTGGCAGTGATCAGTGGGGCAGCTTTATTACCATGTCCACCCTAAGAAAATGAGGTCCTGCCAGTCTGTGCTACACAGCTCCCTGCTCCACGTAGCTGTGATTCATTGGCACTGTATGAATGAGCTGCAGGGAATCCTGAGCCCAGAAGAGATCCCATGATTTATTTAGTGGAAGTCTCGTGTGCCCCAGAAATGCACATACATCTGGACACAGGCACTGACATGGTTCTGGAAAGTTTTTAAGAATTCAGATTAAAATAGATTTGGGTGTACTGAAGACTGCTCTACCTACATAGCAGTGTCCATTTATTCTGCAGTTTCGGTGTGACTTTGGGACTTACAGCAAACCCAGGAGTGCCTTGCAGCGTATGGCCTAAAACCCAATGATTTTTCTGCAGTTGTAATTCTCTGCATTAGCTCTAGGAAGGCCTTACTCAGTGGCATACCAGCTGGGATGGCAATGGGCTAGAAATTAGGTCTCCTCTTGGGTATATCAAACCTAGGTTTGATTCTTTCAGCCACACAGCAGCAACACCCTTTTATATGGAAGCCCTCTAATACATGAGTACTTAGACCATCTTCTCCATTCCAATACAGATGAGATACAGCTAGTGTTACAAGGTGCCTGACGAGAGAGAACAGGTTTCTGCTCATTGGGTTTCCAGTTCTTTGAAACTCTTATCAGTTCTATAGCAGTGGATCACTTCCATAACAAAACAGAATGTGACTGATTTATGGGGGTGTTGGAAATCACAAAGCCTTGGCATTTCTATTTCCAGCAAACCCATTATTATCTTGAAGGTCAGGGAAGGGTGAAAGGTGGAAAATGGTGCAGACGTGGTTTCTTCTGCTGAGACTGGATTAACAAGAAAGTTAAGTATTTTTGCTTTCAAGATTGTCAATGTCTTCATTATCCCAAGGAAAACTCAGTGTTCCTCAGTTATTTCTCCTTTCATCCCACATGTGCAGCACTGATGGAGACAGCTGGACATCCATTCACCTGTAGCAGCAGTGCCAAGGTGTTACAGTGGAATTATCCCACAAAACACACAGATGAGCCACTGATCTCCTTTCTCTTAGAAAAACCTCATTACAGCTTGGGAAACATGAACTGGCACAGTTAATCCATAGACAACTGTTCAGAGAAGACTAACATTATGATACTGTGAGGATGTGCTTTTGGTTAGTCTGAATCTTTGCTCCTAGAAGTGTTGGAATATTTGCAGTAGGTGGTACATCCTATAAAACCCTCTTTTTTGATTAAAATTGGGTATATGTAGTCTTGAATTAAGCCAATCATGCTCTGAAAGTATATGTTCTGGATGGTTTTACTGAAGTTTTTATTTTTGCTATAAGTTTCATTGAAATAAAACAGCCAGACCCAAGGAAGCCCTTGGTTATTGTTGCATATTGTGACAAGCAGCAGATTTATGTTTCCTGTTAGCTTTGCTTCCTGGTTCCCCAAGGCAGCTGAAACTGGGCTCTGAAAGCCACAGGAAGCAGCTGCCTTCACTTTACCAGCCTCACCCGCTGCCTTCACTTTACCGGCCTCACCCGCTGCCTTCACTTTACCAGCCTCACCCACTGCCTTCACTTGACCAGCCTCACCCGCTGCCTTCACTTTACCGGCCTCACCCGCTGCAGCAATGGCCCAGGCCTGACGTTATCCACCGCGGAGGTTCGGCAGGAGGCGGGCATGCAGTGGAACAGCGAGCAGGGAGGCACTGGCAGAAGGACAGAGGAACTCATGACATTTGGGTATGTAGTGCTGCTATTTCTCCATGCCTTTTTTTTCCTTTAAAAATGTGGGCATGTGTAGTATTTGGGAAAGGGAAGAACAGTTACCAGACCTCCTGCTGATGAATCCCCACTGGAGTCAACCCCCCAGCTCCCTGTCTAACTTTATGCCCAGAAAAATCCCCCTCCCTGCTAAATTTCTCTGGAGCAACAGTGCCACCTTGTGGGTTAATTTTAATTGTGCTCCATGTTCGTTCCCATGTTCTGTGCTTCCATGTGGAAACCAGCAGTCGGAATTCAGGGAGCATCCATGGCCATCTGCTCAGCACACCCCTAAACCTGACAGCACAGTAACTGATGGATGGCAGAACTGCTCCATAAAGTAGGATTCCAAGGACTCGCATGGAAATTTAGTTAGCAGGATCATATTATTTGGAAAGAGTATTTTAATTGCAAACTGATTGGTAACTGGATATTACACATATTTCATTAAGAAGACACATAGAAAGCTTAGTTCTACATGGACAACAGGAGGCTGAGGTATTAACATGCATGATTTTGAAAATGGAAGTGTCCTTGTTTTCATGTGGGAGAATGCAATTGGATTAGCATGTTTCAGGTCCCCGTTCCCACCATGGTAACACCCTTTTTGATTTTGGTTTTCATCTCTGAGCATAACTTTTGCCACTGTGTTTGCCAGTCTGCTTGCAAGACCTTATTCAATTCAGATCTACTTTCTTTTTCCTGGCATATTGAATTTGTTGCTCCAGAGAATTTTTCATTCCAGCTGGGCTTCAGTTATTCTCAGATTCCCCGAGGGCTCCATTTTGAGTCCTACTGTGATTTGCATTTGTAGACTTTCGATGAGTAAACATTAGAGCTCCTCAAACTCTCTACTGTCACATCCTTTCCGATGGCACTCAGCTCCTGCTGATCTTGGAAAAAAGCATGATGTTTTGCATAATATTCTGCATGACATTCAATTATGGAGATCTTCACATTTAAAAAAACCTGGAATCGAGAGGAGAGAGATCTGCTGTTAATTAGCTGTCTGATGCCCTGGACTCATGTTGATAGTAATGGTTCCCCTTAGTTATGGTTTTATTAATCCATAGGAAAACATGCCATTACGGATATTAAAAATTCATTTCAAAAGAATACTGCCAGCTTGAAAAATGGAATTCAGACTTTTTAATTTATTACTCTTTTAACAGAACAATTTTAAATAACAAGTTCTAGATTTAAAGTACTCATTTCCAGCAAACTTGTAGATGACATGACCGTATCAGCACATATTTGTGCACACAAGCACTGGGATGCTTGTTTAAGAAAGCTTTGAAATCTCTGTTATTCCACATACTGACACAAACTTTGGGAATGGATGAGATTTCTAGAGATGACCCACCCAAGCTGATGGTTACAGTCCTTTCCACCTATTTCTTCCCAATATGTGCCTACTGAGACCTGCATGAACACATGCCCACATATTTCTGCACATACATGCAACCTTCTAATGGGTTTTGAAAAAGAGTGCTAGCACCACACATCCCCTCTTCTTCCTCCTCTCCTTGCACCACCCCCATTTTAAAATCCAATTCCTCCCTTGCCACAAATACAATGTATTGGCCTGCATTGAGCATTGCCCTGTACCTTGCAGCAGGCAGTGCTTCCTCCCCAGTTTTCCATGGCAGGTGGCCCATATGCTACTTTTCTGCCCATGCCTACAAAGACAGAACCATGATTTTCAGTATCACCCCACATCACCTTTCTTGTAAAATCAGCAACATTCACAAGGATTTTCTTCTTGGAATCATAGCTTTAAAAGGGAAAATAGAAAATAGAGCCCACAACCCAATAATCTACTAACCTTGTGCAGTGGTAATTCATCACAGTGCCACCTATTTAGAAACATTATAAATCAAATGTCCTCCATGTACCTGTAATGATGTCTACAGCAGATCGGTGGGCTTTAATTTATTAAAAAGAAATTAAGGGAGATAACAATCCAGCAATCTATCAGTTTCAAAGCTATGTTCTGTTGGACATTAAATATCAATTAATAAAATAATACAGGTGTAGTTTGTCATTACTATAGTACTTTTTTTAGGGCAATCAATGTTTCCATTTTATAAATTTCTAAGGATTGTGAATTCTGTTCTTTTAGCCATATGTGCACGTTCTCAGGGCAAAGAGATACATGTCAGAGCAAAATATATTGCTGCGTTATCCCTTAGAGTTTATTCTACTTTCTTTGAAGGGACATTATTTTTACCCACAATGCAACTATTGTTTATTTCCCCGGGTTCTTCTGGCCTTTTCAGTATGTATTATCCAATTTTCCTACCAGCATTTCTGCATGTTTACTAAATCATGAGCATAGTTATATTGCTGGTGTTTATTAGATGTAGGAGTACTCTTAATCCTGTTGGATGTTGTCCGTGGGAAGGTAGTTACTTATATGGAAGCTACTGATTTGCAGCAAAAAATACTTAAATACATTTGTGCTCATTAATACTCATGTTGTATGAGCTGCAATGACATGAGCAGTTCTGAGAATTATTCTCTAAGTGCTTTTAGGTCTTGTACTTTCTTTCCTTTAATGGTTTAAGTATGTCTTTTAGGAGAACTTTGTTCTAGGGGAGACAAAAGGCAGTTCCTTCAGAAAGGCTTCATCTTGTCCATAGCTCTGTCCACACAGCAGGGCTCAAACGAGGCCTTTCTCTGGCATGAAGGATCCACCTTCTTGGTGTTTCCTTCCTTTAAGCTGTGATCTAAGAAATGTCTTCAATTAAAATCCAACAAGATTATGAGGAAAGATATTGCCCAAGTGCTTGCAGCCTATTTTGAAGGTCTGTTCAGCTGGGAAACTTTCCCTATCTTTGAAATGATTAGTGCTTCAAACTTCTTTTTTTTCTTTTTTCTTTTATTTTTTTTAATGATTTCTAATGACTTGAAAGCTATCTGGAAAATTAAGATATAAGTTTTCTCAAATTTGAGAGTTTCCAGTTACACTGATGTGATTCAACCAAATCTCAGTATATACATTTTTTTCAACAAGTCTCACACTTTCACCTTCTCACATTCCAAACTTTGTAATATATGGTGCTGAGGCACTTTTAACAATTTCACCCTGAATTCAGGGAAGTTTGGGGTTTTGCCTGGTGTAGCTGAGAAAACAACTGCCACCTACATAGGAAATGCAGTGAATTAAAACAGCTCCTGGTATTTAAAAGAAACAAAGAGACTGACAGTTATGTCCTGAAGACCATCTTAAGGCTCCTTAATAATTTGCCTGGTTTTCAAAAAATGCAAAGTGCTTGACAGGTGGTGAGGAATGACATTTAACAAAGTGATGGAAAGCAGCAGAGAACCAGAGAGTTCTGAAACACAAATGGTGATTGCTTCTAACTACATGCTTGGAGAAAAGAGTCTCTTTTCATGTCATCTTCTTAAACATGTCATCAATTTAAAATTGTAGATACAAAACTGAGTGACAGGATTTTCTTACTGGAAACGTTAAGACACTTCTTCGGGTTTTGATTAAAGGCAATTGTGAAGTGGTTTTGTTCCAAAATAGCAGCTCTTCCAAGGGGACAGCAGCAGTGACATTTTCAAGGGTGAGAAGGCCTTGTGCACAGTGCACAAAGATGGGCTAAAACAGAGTAGCCCCTCCTTCCCCAATAAATTCTCATAGACAAAAACCCTGGAAAATTACAAAGTATTTTTCAACAGTGACAGTCACGAACTTCTCAGAGGAAAATGCACATAGTTTTGCTGTGTTTGAAAGGATAAGAGTGTGTCTAGATGTAACATTCTGGGGGGATGAGGGTGGTGGTTTTTCTCTCTTTTAAATAAAGATGTGGCATTTAAATAATGGAAAGTAGGAGGCTTTGCTGTGTACTTTTCCTTGTGTGCCAGCTGGTATGGGCTCAGGGAGGAGGGTGGGAAAGGCGTTTCTTTAGTCTAGCATTGCAGGCAGTGCTTCAGACTGGGAGCAACACGGGCTCCTTCCAGCAGTGAATGGAAGCAGACGTGGACTGTACCTGTGAAGGGTGGGCGTCCTCTCACTCACAGAAACAAGTGGCAACTTTTCACAGTTGCCTCATCTTTTTGCAAGTGCTTTCTTGGGAAATTAAAAGTGAAAAGCAGACTCCAGATTGATGCATCTTTGGCATTTACAATGGAAAAGACACTGAGTGGGACAAATCCTTCACATCCTCCTTGGTGAATTATTCCTCTGCAGCTTGGCCATGTATACAAAAGTAGCAAGATGCGTCTGGAGTGTCACCAGAGATGCTGTCACTCCCATTTAGGTGCTGGGACAACAACAGTTTGCCGTGATACTGGTTGGTGAGGATAGATAACAGCTCTGAAGGTTTGCAAGGAATTCTCCAGGTGCTGGTGGTACTGCCTGCAGGATGGGGCAGAAATACAGAAAAGGCTTTGAAGAGACGTGACAGTCAATGTTTATTCTGAAATAGTTGTTACTAGTTTGTTCACATTTTCTGGAAGAGGATTTGAATCCAGATTTCAGAAGCTGGAAAATGAGGGGGAGAAATTGTGGATAAAAGTGAGAAATCAAGGCATTTGAGAGAGGGACAAAGATTGTGGAATATTTCAATTTATTTGTTAGCTTTGTTCCTGAGGAAGAACTGATTGGCTTCTGGAGAGAAACCAGGGTGTGCTTTATTGCCTGCTAGCTGAGTACACAGCAAAATAATACCACCACCATATCACCCCCCTTGTATTTGTCAAATACATGAGGCTTTTGACATTGTTCTACTGATCTAAAGACACAAAAGAAACTAAGAGAGGTAGAGTACTGAGACTGCTGCTTGTAGTGCACCTGCAGCCTGGTGCCCTGCAGTCAGTGACCTAGAGATGGAAAACCCTGCTGTGATGTGTGCAGATCCTTCATATGGAAAGCAGGAAGATCTGGCAATGTTTCTCATGCTTCCAATAATGTGTAGGAGTTGTCCACAGACTTTTGTTCTTTAAATATAATTATTCCAGTGTACTCAGTGTATCTTGCACCAAGTGTGGTTTAGTAACTGAATCCCCCCTACAGCTCCATGTGGACATTTCAGGGGCAGGAGCACACATTTCACCAGACAATTTCACTTTTGGCTGCTCAGTTTTCTATAGTATTTGATTTTCTCTTTTCCAGCACTCACTTTTCATCATTTTCATTGCAATGTTCAAGAAGTACTATAAAGTACCAGTGGCACAAAGAGGTTCAAAAGAAAGTGGGATGAACTTCATGTACTTACAACTATGATTGCGTGATACGTTCTCTGATTGTTTTAATGTGAATTTCTTACTATAGAAGAATGCTAATTAGCTGCATTGGTTTCCTATTAATACAACAAATTTAATGAGAGAATTTGCAAAGTGTACAGATAATCCAGGAGTCACTCCTTGTAGTAAACTTTGTGTTAGGACTTCCTGGATTTTAAAAATCTATTGAAGCTCAAAGTTAGCATTACAGTAAGAGCTGCAGGAAGAGTTAAAATCTTAACAACTGAAATATCCATAGCTAAATTCACATCTAATACATTTCCCTTCACAAGGAGGTGGGGGAAAAGATATTTGTGAAGCCAAAGATTTCTTGGGCAGTATTTTTCTGTAAGTCAAAATAAAATCAAAATACTTGGTCTGGACACACCAAATCTGCAGTTCTGGGTGAAGATGTGATGCTTTTGATATGTGTGCTGGTTTGGGGCTGAAAAAGAATTAATTTTCTTCATAGCAGCTGGCATAGGGCTGTGGTTTGGATTTGTGCTGAAAACAGTGTTGATAATTCAGGGGTGTTTTTCTTATTGCTGAGCAGTGCACTCACTTTTACCCTTCTGACTCTTTCCCCCATTCCACTAAGGGGGAATGAATGAGTGGCTTGGTTGCTGGCTGGGGTTCAGCCATTACATATGTTTAAGATCTATCTCTTTCTGCACTTCTGAGAGATTTGTTTACTTAGGATGATGTTAGGACTTCTGAAGAACTCTCTGGCCTTTCATGCCTGACTCTAACTGCAGTAACACCTTAACTCCATGTGCATCTGATAAAGGGCTCTAACAAAGTTCCTCTTCCCTCTCTGTTCACCATCTAAAAGTCTGCCCTGAGCCTCCTGCCTCCTTCAACAGAATGAAACTCCAGGGCCTCTTCCTTCCCTGTTTCTCAGTGGATTCAGAGAAGCCCTGAGCACGGGATAGACAGTGGACATGGAAATCATGGTGGAAATTTCATATGCAGTTTGGAGGTACCCATCAACATGATGGTAAATGGAAGAAAAAATTATAGCACAAAACCACATGGAATATAAGTTAAGATGAGCAGTATTTTCCTGACAAGTTGGCCTTGTTTCTGATTCCTTTTGCTAACTGTTGTTGCAGCAAGTGCCATTCTTTGGAACCTGGTCAAAGATCATCACTTAATCCAGCTTCATTTATTCATTTCACATAATTATGACTGTGGATTATAATGACTTCAGAGTTCAAAACTGCTTATATTCACTATGATTTGTCTACAGCATTACTGAGGGATATATTTTCAAAGACTGAGCTTTTCTAACAGGGTCACTGAGTGGTGTCAAGCTGCACTTAGCAACAGAGTAAAGGACTCTTTTTTTTTTTTTTTTTCCCCTCCAAATTCTGGGTGATTGCTGGTTGTCACACAGTCCTGGCAAAAAGGAAGAACTAGGAAAGCTGGAATAAGAGAGGGAGGAGCACACCCCAGCTAAGCACTCTCAGTGCTGGGAAGAGCCCCGAGCCCCTCTGGGTGTCAGTAACTTGTGTAATGCATCGTCTCTTGCTGCTGCTTTGACTAAGTAATGTGTTATGTACATCCTGAGGGACATAGGTAGTGTAATATTTATGCACACAGGTATCTGTGAGAGTCACCTTGAGTGTGGCACAGCCTGCAAAGAGCAGATAAACAGCATTAGTGCCTGCAGTGGGTACACAGGTACTTCACTGCAATCCAGCATCTGGTCTTCACAGAAAAGTTATAAATGATGGAAGCTCACTCATCAGTTGGCTTCCTAATGATTCCTCTAGTAAGGAGGAAGAAGCATAATGTGGGATCTCATGTAAAACACATGGCTTCAGGCTTCAGCAACACTAAGTATTGTGGAGACACATACGCCATCATTTAAACCACTTGAACTCTCCTCACCTGCTTGAAGGAGGCAGCAAGAGTGAGAAACAGCAGACAAAACTGGTGCTGATAAATGATATAATGAATTCTGCATATGGTTCTGGTACTTCAGCTTTACCATTCTGAGGAAAGAAGGTATAGATAGGTGTGACAGGGTAGCCAAAAGTGCAATAAAGTTCTGGTAAGCAAAGACTAGATAGGCTGGGATGTTTTAACTCTGCAAAAAGGGATGAATGGGAGGTATGTAGGAGAGTGTTGCGGGGCGAGGGGCTGAAATGGATTTCTACAGTTCTGCAAGTGCCATGGAAATGTAACCAGGCCTACGTTTTCTCTGCCTTTTGTTACATGAACCTAGGAGGCATCAAATGAAAATTGTACCAGTAGTTGAGTAGCAGAGGGACACAGCCACAAACAGGACCACCACTGCTGCCATCCCTTTGAGCAGTGACCTTTTGGTCTTGATGAGAGGCAGAGCTTGGTGTGACAGAGAGTAAGCAGGCACAGCCCCAGGCAGCTTAGTCACTGTCCTCAGCACGTCATTTAATTCTAGAATCTTCTTTAAAAAGTAGGCTGAGCATTGGTGGGCTGTGGGAATGCTCTTGCTGTGGGGTTGGCAGTGGCAGTAAGTGTTTGAGCTCTTCCAAAACTCATCTGTGGCAACAAAGCGCACCCAGGCACTGAATAGCATGGCAGTGTATGGACCTCGAGCTGCAGTACCTCCATTGCTCCTTCAGCTCCTGAGGCTTTTGGTGAAGTCTTCCATGCACATAATGAAGAGGTCCAACCCTCCTGAGCTCATAAAACCTGATTTCATGGTATGAATCGAATCTAGCTTAAGGCTCAGCTTTGCTATTCCAACTTCATTACTGCCACTTGTTTTGGTGTGTGTGTAAACCATCTAATTTTCAGCTACGTTATTCTCAGAGAACAATCAATACTGGCTTGATCCTGTTTAGCAGAACAAGGGTTAGCACTTTTGATGAGGATGAAGCAAACAGATACTTGCCCTTTTATTCTGAAGAGTGAAAACAAGGCAAGTTTGCCTTTAGAGGTGTGGGCTTTCTTGTGTTCAGAGCAACTCCCTGTCCTTAGGTTGCTTCTTTTTTTTCCTTTTAGCACAAAGCAGTATTGCTGTGGTCCATGGCACAACAGGTGGAAGAGGCTCAGTGGATAAGAGCTGGGTCGCTGCCTCCTGCCTTCAGCCTTGCTCTGCAAATACCCTACAAGGGCTCCTTAACAAGCTGCTTAAGAGAGCAACCCTTTTGTCATGTGTGTGGTTTGCAAACCCCTCACTCCCACTCAAATCAACAGATTGATCTGGTAATTAATGGCCTCAGACAGAATTCAGTATTGGCCTGAAATAATTATTACCATCTATCTACTTGTTAAATATGTAATTTTTCAATTTCATTTAGTTCTTTTCTTACTGCTGGTATTAGCTTAGCAACCATCAGGTTGCAGCAATTTTCCCTTACTTTTGCTGCGTGTGCTCCAGTCCTGTGCAGTTGGATGGGGCTGCATTAGGCACTGACATTTAGATCACATAATTTGTACTAAAAAGGACTAGAGGTAGTTCAGTAGCTGTTGGCACCACACCAATACACCACCTTTCATCATTTTTTCTGCCCTTCCCTGAGCCACATTATTAGTGCTGACAAACAAAGAGACAGGCCTTTAACTGTCTGTGATGGTGGGCAAGAAAAAGCTTCTTTTCTCCTTCCCAAGAGAGAGCATTTTCTGGACAGGAATAGGAATTCTCGCCTGTTCCCGCTATTGAAGGCTGCAGACAGAGCTGAAATGGCCATATTTTGTGGCTTAGACCTGCAGGAATATACACCACTCTGGCCATGATAATTGTTTAACAGGGTATTTATTGTTAGGCCCACTGAGGTAGGACTGTTTTAAAAGGGGACCATTAAACACCAGCAATAATTGGGCTCCCTCAGCCTGCACACCATTCCACCTGCTCAGTGGTGGTGAGACTGCAGGCAAGGAATACCTGCAACAGCTTTGGCACCAAATAGGTAACAGTGCCAAACTGGGCCTTAGAGAGAAATTTTAATAGGATGTGGACATCAATGAGCAGGTTTTGCTCATCTTGGAACACCGTGTGGTGTTTTTCTTTCCCTTCAAACCTGCTTTTCTTATTTTGCTCCCCATTTTGGGTTTGCACATGATAGTGCCTGCCTGTTTCTGCAGCATCCGTCCGTACTGCATCCTCCTCTGCACTCTTGCTCCCTGCCATCCCAATATCTCTGCCCCTTCCCAGCACAGCTGGTGCTTTGGGGGTTTGTGGGCATCCCCAGGGATCCAAAAGGAGCCGCTGTGAAATGGGCTGCTCCTTGCAGCACGGGGCCCGACATCTCGGCGTACTCCCAGTGCACCAGCAGGGTAGTTTGCCTGGAAAATCTGTCAGGCAAAATTTGTTAGGTTTTTCGCAGCTCTGATTTCTCTATCCCCGAGAGTGTCTTTGCTAAGAGAAAGCATTGATTTTTGCCATCCAGCACACACACGTATGAATATGATTCATTCCACCCCATTCCTCAGAATAACTTTTGTGAGTTGTTATACCTGCTAAAATGAGCCTTTTCACAGTTCTGTATTTCCACCTAGCACACACAATAAAATTACCAGAGGTGAAATAAACTTTCCTTGGCTTGAGAAGAAATTTTATGTTGTTGTAGGGTACTCCTTCTGAAGAAATAATAGTTATCTTTATACGACATTAATTTATATGTAAACCTAGCACTGTATTTATTTGGTGTAAAGAGAGGGTCAACAGAAACCAGCAAGTTTAAAAATCTGGCTAAGAAAAGAAGGGCTTATTCAATAGTAAAACACTCAAATCAAAATGCTTCTTTGCGTTAGGATCTTCCAAAATACCTACTCATTCAACTTTTGTTAATTGGTTGAAGAAAGGGCAACATTTTGGTAACCATTTTTGAAGTGTACATATTTTATATGTTAAATTGGTGAACAGGAGTATATACCACTAAAGCCACGGGCTGCTGAAGAAATCCTATAATATTGATTGTATGCTAGAGACCCAAGTCATCATTTGGTCTTATTGCAATGTCTCTTATTCTTTCAGTTCAGTTAAACCTGCAAACAATTTGACTTTTAGAGCTTTAATATTTTTAATGAGACATTCATGTCCAGAAGATGTCTTAGGGTGTTTGTTCCATCAGGCTGGGTTTGATATTCCTATTAAAAAATATATATGGCTCACTTGATGAGAAAATCTTCTTCAGAGAGAAGAATTTTTCTTCAGCTTAAGATCTGAAATATAAAATTGAGTATAAAAAAATGAAGAGGCAAGTCATGAAAAGATAGAAAAGAAAAATGACTTTGAACTTGTTCTACCTAAACTGTTTGGATTTATTAGGAAAAGTAAGGCTAAATCCATTGCTAGTAAGCTAATTAGAATGATTTATTATGTTGAGGGGGGTTTGTGGGAAAGCTGAAGAAATAACTTGAAGAAGGAAACTTACTTTGAATGTTGCAATCATAAATGTTGATCTTTTTTGACTGAGTAATGAGGAGGTGAACAGAAAGGAGTGCAATGACTCTAGGGTTTGTATTTTAACAAAGAGCAGAATATGCTTTAGCATATAAAAAAAATCATAGCACTCAAGTTTAAATTTGTAAATAATTATGGTCAAATTCTGGCTGGTTCTGTTCTGGGCATGGTTGGGTGGGGCACTGAGAAAGCAGTGGGTAAACACAGTGTGCACAAAGTCCTGGGCAGTGGAAGGGAGGACAGGGGTGCCAACTGGACACTGGCACGTGTGACAACTGGGAACACAAGCCAGGAGCTCAAGATTTTGGCAGCGTGCCCACTAGTCCTTTCATGTAACTCTGAGTGTTCATAGATTCAAAATGAGGGTAAACAGAAGTCCTTGCATTCCATCCTGGAATCCTGGAGTATCATCCTGAGTTGGTGTGATCTTCCCTTTCTGTGCATCACGTCCTTAGTGGGGAAGGCACTGGCTGTGTGCCCGCCTGGTAGCAAGAGCCCTTTGGGGCAGGATGCAGGGATGGGCCATGGAGCCCTGCCCAGGACAGTGCCGGGCACATGGCCTGCCAGCTGGGGCTCCTGCTCCAGTGACACGACATATTTCATGGAGTTCCCTAGCAGGCACTGGGAGGGGATGTGCTTGTACACAGTGCCTGTAGCATTCACAGAAGTGGTGTAAATGAGGGCAGAATTTTAAAGGATCAAACTTTGAGATGCTTGTCATTAAAAACTCTTGATGCAAATTTTTTCTTTCATGTAATAATAATTTCCCGCTTAACTTCAATGGCTACTGTGTCAATATTTTTGATTGGTGCTAATACTTCCTACAAAAGAAATGTTTTCTAGATATAGATTTAGAAGGAAAACAATGCTGTGTTCTAAATTACTTTTGAAAAAGCTGCAGTTGCCAAAGAATCCAAAAGCATGGTCCTAGGACACTGCTGTTGCAGTGGTACATGGGAGGAATCCACGTAGATAGGAAATGGGCAGGTTATTCTTCCAGCTGTTGTGAACTCTGGTGCCAGATTTTGAGCAAATGTGAGTTGTAATGTGACTGAAGCAGTTTGAACAGGCAAAGGTTACCTGTCTCTAAATAAGGGCCATATTGCTGCAGTGATTATCTTCATCTCCCTGCATTGATACATTGAGGATGGAGATACATCCTCTGGTTGATTGCATTTCTTACTCAGAAAACTCCATCCCACAACTTCTGTGCTTGGCACAGCACTGCAGCAGTGGCAGCAGGCAGAGGAAGGGGGAGTGGTTATGTACTTTTGTGATATAATGTTCATTAAGAAGCATAATCAGTGGCAGGAGTTGAAATTATTTGTCAGCAGCTCAGACCTTCACAAGAGCTATGAATTTGGGCATAGATGAAAATCAATCCCCATGTCTTTTGTGTTCCATTCCAGGAATTCATAGCTAGCCCTGAGCTGAGGGCTGGCTCTCACCAGGACTGGGGCTCACATTTTATTCCTGGGTAGAGGATTGTCTTTGGGGCCTGGTTTGGTTGGATGAGGAGCTGTGTGATTGCTGTGTGAGAGACAGGTCTTCAATATTCAGCTTTGTCATTGAAACAAACATTGGTCATCCAAAGTAGGAAACAGTAAATGATCATTCAGCAAATTTGGAATATGGATGCAATTACTCAGACAGACAAAGCCAGGCCTTGTATTGTTCCATTTGACTGCAATGGGTGATGTGTTACAATAACATAAATAAAAGGTCATCACTAGTATTTAAATCTTTCATAGATTCTTTTCTAGAAATATTCTGTAAGACAATTTTCAAAACCATGAACTTACCAAGTACTACATAATGAGGTAATAGTGATAAAAAAGAGATGTATAAAAAAGAGAAGTTCAATCTTTCAATTCAAGGAGAAATAGATTATACCCACAAAAACCTGAAGGTGTATTTAACTCAGCAAAATCTGTACAAAGCAGAGTTTTTCCATGTCAGTTCATGTAACTTACTTAATACACTGAGTAAATAAGGCACACAGCAATCTGCAGTCCCACAGCTGAAATCTTCCAAGGTTAAAGTGACAAAACTGCTGAAGGTCAGGAAACTCTACCAGTGGAAAGAGCTTTGTCTGACCAGTTATTGTCTTATTGTTCACCCTTTCCTTGCAAGCATGTTAAAATTCACCACCATATATTTAAGTCAAGCAGGTATTGGCTGGTGTTTGGCACCGCTGTTTCTAGAATGTGTCTTCTGGGGGGGCACTGGGAGTGAACTCTCACTGTACAGTCTTGGAAATACTGTATCGCCTCAATTTGACTTGAGTTTCTGATTCATTTTGACATCATCTTACATATTCCTGCCTTAAAGGTCAAAGCTGCTTTTTGCCAACGACAGCTGACAAATGAGAATATCGGTGTTTGAGAAAAATGACATCCATAATAGGTTAATCTCATCTTTATCAACCAAACTTGATAGGATGCTCTTGAGAGGTGACTGGGGATATTCACCATAAGCATTTCTGAGTCTGTGAAAAGCTCAGCTTAAGCTTCCACTATAACAGACTGTAAAACTGATCGATGTAATATCTGAAAAATATTGGTGGATCAGGGCAGATGCCAAGTTTTCCCAGTCACTTAGGATTACTCCATCAATGAACTTGACTGCGTACCTAAATCTGCAAAGGTGCCCTCCAGACAGAACAGTTTTATAAGGACCTTACTGTCAAAAGAGCTTAAAAATAGTGTTTTTCTAATATGTGTTTCTGGAGCTGAATAAAAGACAAAGAAATTTTAAAATATTTTGAAAACACCTTGAACAAACTCCATATATTACATGTATTACATGTAATAATGCATAATAAGTGTATTACATAGTGGCAGTGCAGGTTCAGCTGGTGTGTTTGGCATAGTACAATTAATACAGGAACAAAGATAGAGAAAAAGGTTGACTGGGATAAGGAGCAGGAAAACTAAATGACCCACAACTCTCAGTGAGGGTTGATGGTATCTCTAGGAACAACGGTTCCCTGCTTCCCACAGCTCAAGAACCAGGGGTCACCAGAATGAAATTATCACGTGACATTTTGAAAAATGAGAGGTACTTAACCCAGTGAACGTAGCACCACAGGCTGCTGCTGATGCAGGAAGCTCCCATGAATTCAAAAAACAATCGATCAGGTATTCATGAGAAGAAGGGGGAAAAAATCAATACTCACTATACAGAATTTTCTGCTATGACCCAATACATTCCCCCCCAAAAGGGGGCTGGAGCCTGGGATAGACCAGGGTCCCCACAAAAGGTGGTTTTAGCCTTATACTCTCCAGACATCTCTTAGTGCTGGACTCGTCACTGGCCCAGGCAGAGCTGTTGTGTGACTGTGTATTTTGCCTTGTTACTTGTGGCTGCATTGTACTGCTCTGGTGACATCAGGTAAATTACAGCTTTTGTGTAGAAAAACACAGTCCTTTTATACTTAGTAGGAAATAGTCCACCTGTTGTGGGAAAAAAAACAATTGTAATTTTCACAGTACAATATGTCTGTTTGCCTGGATTCCTCAACAGCCAAACAAGTTTGGGAATATGGAGTCACAGAATCTTTTAGTTTGGAAAAGACCGTTAAGATTATCGGTTCCAATCATTAAATATTAAATGAGTTTTAGGTTGCCCACAAAGAAAATATTGTCTTGGGAGTGCTGTGCCCTTCAGGCTGTTCAAAGTTTAGGTGAGCTCAGGGGTGACATCAAAAAAATAAGTAATCTCTGTAAAGGCTCAATCTAAAACTGATATACAGAAACCATGCCACTCCATAAATAATGTTAAAGAAAACAAACAGTAAATTGAAATGATTCTTTACAAATGCAGTTCAAAAAGACTTGCTGTCAGAGCTGTACTCTTCTGTTGCAAAAAACAGTCAGTGTAGATGCTCTAAAAATGCTGAATGCAATTTATACATTCATTTTTATGCTAAGATGACACTAACACGGTACCATGATTATTAATTATAACAGTGTAAAAGCCATCTGTGACTTGGCTTCTGTCTCTTGATAGAAAAGCTGTGCTGAAGGATGCAGCAATGTGTGAGTAGTTTCATTCAACACCACATTACTCCCATTTTCAACTGATGCAATGCACTATTCCAGCAGTGGGAATGTGAAGTACCACGGTAGGGAGTTAGTCCTCTGCTCTGCTTTATTCAGAACAATAAGCAGGTGATATATGGGCAGCAGCATTATGTTCTCTAGGAGACAGAATGAAATATAAAATCAGGAAGAGCATCTTCTAAGCAATTCCACAAAGCTTAATTTAAAAGGTGTGAGCTTAGTGTGATCCAACAGCTCTTCAGCGGGTGCCCACTAAATATTAGAAGTGCAAATGGTGGCAGTCCAAGTCACCCTCCTGCTAATTGGGCAGGATTGACAGTCTAAAGTGAATTCCTGTCCTTGTCTAAGTCAATTCCAATTGATTTGGATGGGGAATGAATTCATCCTCCAAGTACTCTTCTGTGCAGTCTATCACAATTACTCAGTCTGCGTTTCACGTTGCTCACAGAAGTGCCAAAGCTGAAACCTTGAAGAGCAGGAGGAGCAGACCTTAATCAGACTATTTAAATAAATTTAATAATCTCCTTTACTTTTTTTTTTTTTTGGAGGAAATCCTAATTGACTTTGGTTTTACACAACCAGAATTAATCCACAATATGTCTCTTCAGGCCACTTTCTGGCCTTGCATAGATCATAACACACTTTTTTTTTCTTTAATCTTTCTCCTTGCTGGTAAAGAAATGAAAGGAGTGAGAGATATTGTGAGTGGAGCTCAGTGAAGGTCAATTGCAAAGTTCCTCACTATCACTTTTGAAATAATGAGGGGAATGTTGCCCAACAGGTAGAAGATTGAACCAGTGAGGATGCCTTGTGAGGAATGTATAAGCAATTATTATCTATAGAAACCTAGTGAGTGTTGAGGGTCTAACTTGGAGATACACTAGAGACATTTTTCCAAAAAAGGAGGGAAGCATTTTCTAATATTACTGAAGAATATTAGTATTGCTATTACTGCTGTTATCATTATAACTTTTACCCCAGGGCTCAGGTCAGCAACAACACCAATTTCTACAAGGTTACCAGGATTGCTGAATGTTTCCTTTTCTGCTCAGTGATGCTCAACAGTATGATTTCTGGTCAAAATAATTTTAGTGGGAACTATGAAGCATAGAAATAATGAGCTCAATTTTCATAAAGACATCCTTACCTCGTGAATGCAATGTGCAATCCCAGCCGAGCAGGGCCAGCATCTCACTGTCTGTGCTTTCTCTCAAGGACCTAAATGAGCCTCAGTTTTTAGCAGGAAAAGGGGTTATAAACCGTGTTCTTTCTCCCCTTATTGGATATCCAACTGCAGAAAGAATTAAGCAATGAGGTGAAATAATTGTTTAAAATTACTGAAAATGAATCTTGGTCACAACCTCAAAACTGAGAATCACGATCATTATATTTGCATTCTCATGAATGCACATGAAGTTATTGTTGTGTACCAGAGGATATATCTGTGTATTAACTTTATCAAATTTAAGTGTTTGTGATATCTCAGTGAGCATGAAATGTAGTTACTTGGTTGCACCTGTTCATAATAATTGGATTCAATATTCATGAATGATTTTGCAGTAACCATGTGCATGAGTAATGATCATTAAGACAGGCTTCCAGCTCCCCAAATGTTGCACTGCAAGTGATCTGTGAGCCCTGGGAAAACAAAGGTTCACCAAGTATCAGCTGACACTTGGAAATGCTTGCACATGTGATTGCTCCTCTTGGGCAGGGTAAGAAACCCCTGGTTTACAGGTGGGAATTCACCCTCCTGTAACAGTTAGGAATGATGGTAAATGGGAAGGGACACTAAAGTAAAAAAGATCACACTAAAACTAACAAGTGTTAGGTGAGCTGAACCAGAAGCAGCCTGGAAAAGGAAGGGGATTAAAATACTGAAAGTTAAATGTGCCATGACTGGTAAAAGTCAAAAAGCAAAAATCCAACCAAGCAGTATGAAAACATAAAAGATAAAAAAGATTAAAAAAAAATAAAAGATAAAAAGATTATTTAATTTGCCTTGTAGTAATGACATATATATTTTGTCTTCCAAGAGACCTCTGTTTATCCCTGGACTTATCAGTCCTCATCCTGGAATATCTGAAAGGTTCTGGGCCCAACCAGATGCTGTTTGAGCTGACAGCAGCAGTGCCTCTGGTTGGACGAGCTAATGGAGCTGGGGGAAGTGTCCACACCCCTCTCCCCACAGGGGCCACAGAGTGTGATGTGGTGGTGGCCAGGGATACTGGAATTCCTGCAGCCTGTTCCTGTTACACCACAAATCTTTACTTAAATCACAATTGTTTGTTCTTTTGAGATCTGATTATTACAATCCCTACACTTGGTGAAATGGTGTCCGAACAATGTTTTTATTCTCGAATCTTCCAGTTCATTATTCCTGATAACTGTAATGGTTCAGATGCAAGTAATTACCTAAAGATGGAGATAATCTGTTTATCTAACCCAGCAGGAACATCACTTACCTTTAAATCTGTTTTTCTCTAAACACACTCCAGTTATCAACACTGTGGAGGTAAAATAAATATGAAACATTAAAGCTCATATTAAAGGCTTGCACAGAGGACCTATTCCTCAGTGTAGTATGAGTCAGCTATAGCTACACAGCCATGCAAGAGTGGACTCCTAAACATGATCAGTCAGAATTAAGAGTCTTTCATTGACTTCAAAAGGTTCTGAGCAGGTGCTCAGCTGGCTTATGTTATGTATTGAGGGAAGTCTTCAGTCCTAAAAGTGCATCACAGTACTGCTAATTAGAAATTGGCACATCTGAGCCCCAGCAAGGCTAAAACTGAGTATCCAGGATATTATCTGGTGGCTTTCACTAAAAACATGATTGCTTTGTGTAAGAGAAGCACAGCTTCCCGTGAGGAGCTGTGCCTATGGACAGGGATTACATTTGTGTCATCAGCCCCTGAAAACCAGCCTTTTTCTCCTCTCCTTCCATCTCTGCTTAGGTCAGCATCTTTCTAAGCAAATCTTACAGTTCTTGCCTTGCACATGCTGAATGACTGTCTGGGCAATCTGTCTACATTGTTCCACCAACAAATGTCCTCTGAATCCCATCTGATCTCGTATCAGATGGTACAGGGAGCAGGCAATTCCCAGACTGTACAAGCAGCTGGGGTTGGGCTCACCTCTGCTTTACTCTAACTTCACTTTGCTCTCATTCCACTAAAAAGGATCAAGACTTATCAGGAAGATATAAATTAACACATCAGTTGATCCAGGAGCAGCAAAAATTTGGAATAACGCACTTTAACCCCCATGGGCTGCTCTTTTCTCATGTGCTTAGAAAGCTTAAGCAGTAGTTTCTATTTTGGTGAAATTTTACATCAATATGTATTTTCTACAGGTGACGGCTTGAAAAAGAGCAGCTCCATGTTTAGATCTGATAGAGACCAAAGCAACCAGCAGTCAGTCCCTTGCATGAACAGTTGGCCAGGAGGAACCTGCACATTGGGGAAATTTAGGGGCTTTTACAGCTTCTGGGGCTGGCTAAGAGTGACCCTGCTGGGATTACTCAAGAGTCTCTAATGCAATGGTTACCAGACACTTATGGATGGAGGAAGCTCTAGAAACTTAAAAAATATTTGATAATCAATTGATTTTACATGGGTAAAGAGATTTTTTTTTCCTCAGTCCCCTGCTTTAATGTGACTTCCCCTTAACAGTAACAGTCAGACTCATAGAAATGAGCATCACAGAAAGCACCCCAAACATGTGGTCTATTTTTTTGGCCCTTACTAGCTGTAATTCTGGCTCACAAAAATAGGACTGATGAGATAATTTTTTTAAAGAACACAGCCAGTTACTGACCATGAATTCTGAAAATTCCCAAGTCTGGAGCCACAACTTATCTCTGATTCAGCATTCATCACATTGAAAGCTACTCTTGAATTGTATCACCTCGTTTCACAGCTTCAGCTCCCTGAATTACACTGTTTATTGCAGAAAGAACAAAATGCAATTTGTTTTGCCATTATCTATTTGATAAAAATGTGTCCCATGCTAATGCCATGAGAAGAGACGACAGCAGGCTTCACAAAAAGCAGAATAGGTTATATTTAGGGTATGGTACTGAGATTACAGTGAGACAAAACATAACACAAGCAGAGGACCACATGGATCAATACAGGGATTTCTGTAATGGAAAGCTAAATATGTAAAGATCAGGCATTGGGTTTAATTTATCACTTTCATTTCTTTCTGCTTTTGAAATCTAGTTAGTAGCATAACATCAGCCTAGAGATGTAAGGAAGAAAATGTCATCAGGCATTATTAATCTTACTTACATATAATTGCCTAAAAGAAGTAAAGTAAAACTATGTTGTTTATCTTTGTTTTGAAGCCTGCAGATATTGTGGCTATTTTGCAAAACACGTATTGGTATCAGTTGATGTGGTTTTTTAAAACCTAAAATGAGTATTAAATGCTTATGGCCAGTCTCTTAATACTGCTCATGGAACACAGAGTAAGTTCTCCCCCTCACTACAGCCTCTCCAACTGCCCTTGTGGTTCTGCTTAACACAGCCAGTGCCAGGCTCCACTTGGACACTCACACCTGGCACCTCCTTGCAAAGCCTGCTGTGCCTGACAACAGATCCCCACGTCATGGAGTCCATGTGCAGGATGTCACTTACAGGATCAGGGTTGCATCCCTTGGGCTGTGTTCCACGCTGGATGCTGTCCAAGCCCTTGACTGCCTAGATTTTAGTTCTTCTTTCCAAATATTCGTTTACCCTACAAAGAAGCAAGGCATCTGGCATTGGAATGAGAGCACAGTCATCCTTGGGGAACCCACTGGGGATGTCCTTGGGAAGCAGCGTCTTCCTGGCAGCAGCAGGTGGGCTCATCCTGAGCTAAGGGATGTGGGAAGGAACAGCTGGATTGTCACCCACTGGTGACTGCTCAGCACTGGTCATCTTCCATGCCTTTTGTACGGATCAGACCAAACCAATCCGTGAGTGTTCCCTGTGCCTCAGGTGTGCCAGGAGCATCGACTGGCAGCAGTCAGTGCGCTGGAGGCAGCATAACAAACCTGCTGTTTGTATAATACCTTATTAGAATGACATAATGCAGATAGGCTACATGGCATGTCTTTGTTTCAGGAGGGGCTGGGAATTAGCTTGTTCAATTATTACTTGGAATTTGTCAGTGCTTGTGGTACAGTAAGATCCAAGGACCCGGCCACCCCATAGGAAACCTGCTCTTTTGTGCACGGGCATTCACAAAACACACCGGACCTGTACCTACCCAGCAAACTGTTTTTCCAGGGGTCAGCTTGAGCTACTGGAGTGAATAGGTTTTCCAGTGGGAATTCAATGGAATAACATCTGTATCTGCCTATGGAGGAGCTTCCTACCCTTTTATCCTAAAAGTGCTTACAAAAGAATCCAATTTGCAAGAGGTCTATTGCCCTGTCACCACCTGTGGGGATGTCCACAGTCAATTCCACAGCCTTATGAAACTCAGACTAATAAATCAGGCACTCTCCTGGGCTCAGAAATGGAGACCGAATCTGGTGAGGTTCTTGATGGAGATGAGGATTTGTGGGGCTCAGGGACATAATCCTGAACTGTTGGTACTTGAAACCAGCCTCATCTGGCCAGTCCTAAGGCTGTGAAACAGCGACTTCAGTCCTGTGTCTTGGGAGTGCACGGCAAGGTTCATCTAGGCAGTGACAGGCCATGAGCACAGAGCCCAAATCCTGCGTTTTGGGGCTCAGGAACTGGGGCTGTGTGCGCTTGGAACACGGAGCCTGAGCTCTGTACTCCCAGAGCTCGGGCTCATCAGGGCAGGTTCAGGGGCTGAGGACAGAGGCCAAGCCTTATCTTGTCGGGCTCCACAACAGACATGCAGCATTGTGAGGCTCATGTGCCCGGTGTTCAGAGGCTCGAAACCGGTCCCCGTCGCTGTTTCAGGCCATGGGGACCCCAAGACCCATGGGCAGGGTCCCTCCAGGGACGTCCCGGGGGCACGAGGCGGTTCGGAAATGCCCATTCCTAGGTGATTCCCCAGCCGGTGCTGCTCGGGCTGGCGGGACCCCGCTGCGGGCACGTGGGGCCGAGTAGATGGTGCCGGGGTAGCCCCAGCACTGCCGGTGATTTCCAGCCTCCATTCGGTACCGGCGCGGCGCGACTCCGGGTCCGACAGAGCAGCGGCGCGGCCCGTGCCCAGAACCCCCGACAGTAGCAGGGAGGGAACAAGGGATTCGGGCCGCCGGTTCCCGCTCACAGCCCCCTTCCAGCCCCGGAGCGCGGCTCCTCCTGCCCGCGGCGCCGGGACAGGGCAGGCGAGATCGGGACGGGGCTCTTAGAGGCCATGAGAGGCCAGGCCAGGGCTCGGCACTCCGGGGGCTTTACAAACGTCGGACCCGAAGCTCTAGGTCCACGGTGCGGGGCAGAGCCCGGAAAGAAGCGGCACCGGCCGGCTGCCCCCTATCAGCTCCGTATGCCTCCGAGACTCGGCCCCGGCCACACCTGCAGCACTACCCCGCCCGAGCCTCACCGCTCCCGGGCTCCGCAGCCTCCCAGCCAGGGCTGAGACACCGAGCGACGGCCCCGCTGCATCCCCGGGAGGGGCATGGGCTGCACAGGGCGGGATAGACGCGGCTCCGCCGGGAAACGCGGGACGGGATGGGGCGAGGCCACGCGGGGCGGGGTCGGCACAGGTACGCGGGGCCAGAGAGCGCGTGCGCGGGGCATCAGGGC
>WEIV01017875.1:1086-36052 GCA_013390005.1 Calyptomena viridis | reverse complement strand
TCTGCACTGGTGCTGCAAACTCCTTGCTTGCTTGTTTTCACTGTCTGTGCTGGAGATAGCTGTCCTTTCCAAGGACATTAAGTGGTTCCAGATTAGGAACAATCTTCTTCTTCCAGAAGTTTGTATCACAGCAGGCAGAATACAGTACTCAGATGCTTTGTTGGTTCTCAGATATACTGTTCAAAAGTCAACAGGCACAGTCATCAAATAGGAAGTATAAAGCTGAGAACTGAACAAATGTGCTGTGTCCACCACAACAACCAGTATGTTGAATTCATTCCCATGTTCCTAAACTCACATGTAATGAGTAATTAAGATTTATGCAGGTAGTTCTCTGAATTGGAGCCAGAATCGTCAGCCGCAGGAGTTGTTGGCATCCAAAAAATGGAGCAAATAATGAGCTCAGTTGCTTGTTACAACTGAAATTACTGATTCCATCCACTGCAGTGTAAAAGTGAAACAACCTAAATGATCCTGAACAGAAAAACAGTTTGAATGTGTAGAAAAAATTACTTTCTTTAATGTAACTGAGATGAAGTCTGTGCTGGGCATGTTCTTGGTCACTTTAAAAACAATTTTATTTTTACTTGCTGAGTCTACAGACTAAAAAACCAGTAACGATGTAAACTGTATTGCATATCTGTAAATCACTTAGAACACCTTTAAAACAAACAGAAAAAGCGACATCAGTAGATGTTAATTGCAGTGTATTATATAGCACTGAGTTTTCCTTCATGAAAAGTGAGTGATACATATGGCTTGTATGCATACACTGCCATAAGGGAATTGTCCACGTGAACTTTAACCCAAGCCTTTGAAAATTTCTGCCTTGATTCACGTGTGGAATCTGGCATGCAGGTTGCATGACAGGATGTAGGAACTAGATGAGAGAACTTAGAGTTCCAAGGAAAATCTGGTGGGTTTTTGGAGTTCCAAATAAGATGGATTGGCTGAGAAGACTATCTGTTTGCCCTGTTGTGAGGCAAAGATTAAAAGAGAGCTGGGTTATGATGTTTGAACAACCTGTGCTTCTGGCCTGAAACCAAGAGCAATAGACAGGCTTCTGAGTGAGACCGACAGAGACCTGAGCAGGGTGAATGGAGGAAGTGCCCTGTGCTGACTCTCCTTTCCCTGTTCCTTGGCAGTTCAGTCACCTGGCCGTCTGGGGAAGCATGCTGCTCTGGCTGGTGTTCTTCGGTGTCTACTCGGCCATCTGGCCCACGTTTCCCATTGCGCCAGACATGCTGGGGCAGGTCAGTATGAATGCTTGGCTGTGTGGTGAGCTGCCCAGCACAGCGCCCTGAACACTTACACAGTGCCTGGAGAGGAATTGTGCTCTACTGGGACTGCTGGTACTTCATTTTAACCTTTTCTTAATCCCTGCATTCATTTAGCTTAATCTCCTCATTAGAAAAGCTCTCTTTCTCCCCAAAAGTGACGTCATACGTGATTATATGCACTTATTATATGGATACTACATGGCAATTCTCAGTTCACTTCAATAGCAGTGAGACTGGGTCTTTCATTAATGCCTTCCTGGTAAGGTTTTATGTGTTTGACAGAATACTATATTTGGTTTGGGCTTTTGTTTTATCACAGGTTCTTTCTTTTCCATATATTTTTTCTTTCATATTGTTTCTTTTTTTCCTTCATTCATTTAAAATAAACAGGATTTCCTTGAGAATAGGATGAGGTGGTCAAAAGCAGAAAGGGAGTTGATATGCTACTCATCCTTTTATAATACTTAGGGAATTCTTGGTTTGTTTTTTCCATGTCAGCTGAGTTCCAGGTGGTGAAATTTTTCCTTCAGTGTTATTATTTCAACCGGTGAGAAGATCAAGTCATGAGCCTGTCAAGAATCACTCGAGCCTCATGCATATTTAGAATAGGAGGTTACCATGAACAATTAAGGACTCAGTAAATGTATGGTAAAATTTTAATTCTGTAGAAGTGGAACTGCTTTCAAAATTACCAGAAAAAAATTATTTTGTAATAAGTTTAGACTTTTCTTTAATGCAAAGGTGCTGTTTATGATACAGAAATAAAAGCAAACTAATAATTTTAACAAATTATCTAAATATGCTTAGATTGCCACCTTTGTGTACTAGAAAATAATAATAAAAAACTATTGGCAAGCCAATTAGAGATTTTTGAGATTACTCCTCTGTTTGTACTCAACAAGAGCAGTCAGGCATGATTTTGTTACTGTTCCAGCTTAATACATATTTTATTATCGTGTGCTAAAACACTGAGGATAATGGAGGCTAAGGTAGATTTTCATGGACAGCTTTTCACAGCAAAGACTGACAGCTGACAGGTTGGGGTCAGCAAGTAAGTGACAGACAAAGCCTCAGTCATGTAGTAGTATTGGTGATCTTTGTGTGTTTCAGGGCACATGCAGCCACAGCAGCAGCTCTAATTCACATTTTCATATATTGTGCAGAAATTTGACTTCAGTAATCATGCAGAGCTGTGAATGACTTGCAGTGCTGATGCTAACATGTCAGCCTTCTAGAATACAAACAATATGTTGCTTTATGCAAGAAGGGTCAGACTATTGGCTTTAGCTTAGTGTTTCCTTTTTTTTACCCCCCCCAAAATAGCTCTTTTATTTTTTATTGCAACTTAAGCAAAATTCGTATTGTATTGATCATCAATATTTGCTCCAACATATAAAACCGTGGGTCTCGGAACAAACGCTTCCCGTTAATAAGGCTTTGTTTTAGCTTGAATATGTTTTTGGAAAGTGTTTCTATTTAACCCTTGGTTTTACACTCTGATTTTCTGACACTGACTTGAGAAGTGGTGCTAATATCTTGCCAGAATGTACTTTTTTTTTTTTTTAATGGAGAACACATTTACTTTGACTGATAGTGTCTGGTCCAGTACTTGTGGAGCTGTGTCCTGGGGTCAGTAATTATCAATCAAAAATGTTAAGGATAGGTCATCATTCTACAAAGGTGCTTTTTGAATTTGAGCAGTCAGAAATAAGCTGTTACATGGTTATATGGTTTTCAGTGTGTGTTAGAGGGGAATCAGTGTAATTCTACCAGTTTTCATCTATTTTTGAGAGAAGGAGCAGCAGTGGAAGAATGTGGGAGTTTTGGTTTTTCATCCTTTTGTAAAATCAGGGAAAGCTCCCAAGGTAAGGGAGCTTGTTTACCACTTGCATCAACTACCCCAAAGTCTCTTGAGTAATCAGTTGCTGTCATAAAACCAGCTCATGGTGAAAGGAGCTGGGATTGTGCTTCCCAGACTTAAGCAGTTCCTTTACTCTTGCTATCTTTTTATGATTTATAAGTAAGCAAGGTATCTTAAAAATTGTTTTAAGTCTTGCTAGTGTGTTTATCTTCAAATAAACTGAACTCCAGGATATTTTAGATTCTCACAGTATGCAAATCCAATAGCACTGAAACAGAGCCGATTTTAGCTGTAATACTCATCTAGCGTTTGTGCCATCAGTAGAACGCATAGAAGGTGTAAAACATTTTGTTCTGTCCATTCACCAAATGTCAGCATGAAGCCCAGCAGACTTATGAGTATGTGAAAAGATGCTTTGTTTCTTCTCAGGTTTATTAAACTGCTTTTACTAAGTATTTATTTTTCTTGCCCATAATATCTTGAGCATTCTCACAGGGAAAATAATACCATTTTTCCTTCTTGAGGGCAAAGGAAAGCAACTTACTTATTATCTGTTTTCCAAGAGTCAATGTATTTCTTCTGTTTCCACTATAATATTCATAGTGTAGTACATGTGATGTAATAAGACAAAATGTGATTAAAATCTCAATAGTCCTTAATAGAAGTTTTCCAATAATATAACATCTGGTACTTTGGAAGTAAACTCTGTTTTGGAGGAACCTTTTCAGACACAGAGTTTTTCTTTAATAGTATCAAAAATAAGAATGTAAGAATGAGGAAGCCTTCTGGTAGCTCTGTTGGCTTTCCTAAGTATTTGAGTTTTTTCAAGTGAAGTTCTTTTTTTATTCACAGAGAAGAGTGACACTGAGAAGTTGATGCCTTTTTTTATTGCCTTGCCTTTGGAGCCAGGATAGTGGAGTTTACTGCTATTGAATGGGCACTTCCAGATGACAGTATTTTGTACAATATATGAATCCTTTCCCACCTTTCAGTAGTTGTTACTTAGAACCATATTGTTGAAAGATGTCTGTGTTTTTAAGAAGTACTGCCTACATTGATACTCATTAATTATAAGGGGCCATACAGAACGGTACTACTCTAAGGAGCTGAGTGCATTTGTAATTATGGTTTTCCTGAACATTTGGGTCTTGTACCTCCTAACCCAGTGGTATTTTATTGACCAGCACGTTAGCCATAGTCCTGCCCTCATGCAGACTTGAGTATTTTGTTTGTTTGCCTGGGGATGGAGATTTGGTAACAGTGAAAGTTAGTGAGTAACAGTGAGTGCTAACATTTGTGCTTGTTTCTTGCATATGTCATACACATAGTGTGGGAGATATGCTGTTCATACTCTGTTCTTGTATGGATTTCGTCGTAAGAATTGAAGCATACTTTAGGTTTATGAGAATAATATTGCACCATATGGGATCAAAGTCTGTGTGTAGGTGTTCCCACACACACATATCTGAATACCTGTACCTGAAAGCGTGTACAGGAAGATGTTATGAAAGAGATCATGCTTTGAGTCTTAATCTAGATGTTGTCTAAGATGAAGAAAAAGAGATTTCTTTATTCCTCACCTCAAGCTGAAATTTTTAATGTAAGAGAGAGTAGTGTTGACATGGAAGGGATGTTGCCATCACCCCTCAAGCATCTGCTATTGTTGATGATAAAACACCCTACAATTTAGATGTGATTTTTTTTTTTTACAGTTTATTTCCCTTAATATAAGTGTTACGTTTTGTGTCTCACTCATTAGTTGTTGTTACCATTAAGGAAATATCTTTAGGTAGATGAGTATCAGTCTCATTCTTTCTGCTTGGAGGAAAGGGGAGATGAGAGCGGAAAATTTAATCTGGTTTTGAGAGGGTCATTGTGGTTGTTCTAAAATGCAGGTTAGTGTACCTAATTTTTTTACTTTTGTTCTGAGCTGTACGTGGTCATATCAGAACTGGGGTTTAAGAATCTTTTTGTGTTTGGAACCCATTATCTTGGTCTCAGGATATCATTATTAGGAAGCCCACCTCATCAAAACCTCATGGCTAGAGGTTTTGAAGTCGGAGCTGCTGCACTTCCCGGTTACTTTTATACAAGTGTAGTTGAGAGAAGACTCATTAAAATGCAGTCCACATAATTGTACCACCAGCACAGTGGAAAGATCTCTATGAAAGAACCACTTTTATAACTGTAATGGCAGGTGTGCTTTTTTTCCTAGTGCTCTCCACATCCTTGACACAAGATATTTCTTTATTTTCCGGCTGAACTGTCAAATTCTTGCTAGATTATTTGTCTACTTATAAAGACTTTAAAAGAAGCTGTGCATGAGCTTCATCTGGATTAAAGGTGCTTTTTGAAATATCTCAGTAATGGAGATCTCTGGTCGATCCCATCTAATGTGACAGTAGCAGGACTTGCTTGTATTAATGGTTTGTTAAGAAAACATTTACCTCTTCTTTAGCAAAGTTTCACATTCCTCTGTGTGTGTGGCATTAGCAAGACAGGTTCACCTTGACTATTGCACTATTGTTGGCTTTTGAGGGATGGAGGTGATGTAGAGGGTATGATGGACTCTGGTTGCATAGTCAGTTTTGTAGTTGGCTTTTAGTCTGAAGCGCTCTGAAATCTGATTGAGTTCTTACCCCAAAGCATGTGAGTAAACTTTATGGGTTACTAGACTTGGAAATAACACAAAACAAAACCAAAAAATCCTGAAGTCGAGATAATAACCATTGTTGCAGTGTAATAAACAGATTTCATGTTACCACTCTTTCAAATCCATACTGCAAATCTGACAGATGAATACAGATCTTCATGTTTTCCAGAATATCTTTCTTTCTCTCTACATTTGAATCTTTTTCCAGAGGTCTCAGTTGTTGTCTCTGGCTTCTCATATTTCTGCAGTTTGGTGCTAGTTAGAGAATTGGCTGCTCTGATTGTGGTTTGTTTGTCTGCAATTGGTTGCACATTACATTGTGGTGTCTGTTTTGGTTGGTGAAAATACTTCATGTGCAACGCTTCAGCTGTTATGCACAAATCAAGCTTGGCCTGCAGATTGAGGTCCTTAATGCCTGCTGATCATGTTTGTTTTTATTATTATACACAGAGGTCTCCATGGCACTTGATGTGGTTTTGGAACTTTTTCTGCCGTTTTGGACTAGGCTCTGAGCAGACAAATTAGGCTAACGAAGCATGCATATATTTTTAAGTGTCTGCTGAAGGAGTGGGTTTGTTGTTTTTATGAGCCACACATGGCTTTCATAAATTAATCTCTCACTTCTAGATCTCTGACATGGTCTTGTACTATGTCATACACCAGAAAGATGAAAAAATTAGATAAATAAATATTTTAGAAAGTCCTGAATGTGAAACTAATAGATTAAGCATGCTTATTTTCTGGGGGCAAATCACCCAAAACATGCCCCTTTACCTATTTGGCTGCTCTGCAGCAAACCTGTCCTAAATATTTCTAAATGATGTCCCAGACTTAATTTCTCTTTAGGAAATATTTTATGAAGGCTTTAAAGCAGGACTGTAAATGCAGCTGTTCCCAGCTATGCCACATACAAATGTGCTGGCATTTCCTATATAGAGCCATGTGAAAATAGGGTTAAGCCACGAGCATAAAAACTCTTTCTGGTTTGGGAACTGGCAGCACAGAGCGAGGCAGTCAGCTGGCCTTCAAACTTTGTTGAATTCTGCATGTGCTCACCTTCAGTCTTGATTCCTGCCCTGCAGAACAACTGTGGCTAGCAGGCGAGTGTGTTAGATTGGGGAACAGTAGGGAAATGAGTGGATATGAGTGCTTGCCTGCAGGTTGTACAGAGGGTGTGTAAGAGGTCAGCTGGTTTTCCTTCAGTGTTGCAGTGTAACCTGGATGCTAGCCATGCTGTCTGGCCAATGTCTCTTTGGAGATCAGGTAGCCTTAACAAGTTTAAAAACTGCTCAGTGGCTTAAATGGAAATACAGAACATTTACACTTCTGTGTAATTGGCTGATTATCCAGATTTATTGGCTTTGGAGTGGGGTGTAGCAGTGTCCAGGAATAAGTTCCTTCACTCAGGATGGAATTATCATTCTATAGTAATGGAGTGTGCTTCTAGAGTTGCATCTTTTTTCAGTTTGGAGTCCAGTGATGCTTCATGTCCTTCAAAATTTCCCCAAGTCACTTTTTTCATATATTAAAAAGTAGCAAAGCCTTGTTGTAAGCTTGTGGAAAGATGTTTGGAAGATATCCTATTCCATGTTGTCTTAATTAGAAACAGCTGTCTTAAATATAGAAGAGCAGCTACTGTATTGTACCAGAGGCAGCGTGTACTAATACTCTTGTCTACAAAAAAAGTCTGTTTTGAGCCCCATTGACAAGCAAGGACAAACTAAGAACATATGACTTGCTATACTGGATCAGAGCATTCCTTACGTAGTCTGTGTCCTGCATTAGAAACTTAAGCAGAAAAACCAAACGGCTCTTCAGTGTGAGTTTGTTATGTATGGCAAAACTTTGTGTGCATCTCAGTAAAAGAAAAAAGTTTTTTCCTGTTGGATAGCAGAACTGGAGAGTAGCCAAACAGTTTTTATGCCACTTGTGAAGCACTCAGCCTATGCAGCATCTTTTGCAGATGGACTTTGTAGACTAGCAGTGCACTACATGAGGGGGTGGGTAGGGTGGGCTGGAGGGCAGGCGAGAGAGGCTTCGTAGCCAAGAGATTTGGGTCTGCCTCTGCACACGTTGTCTATTGATCACTGCTTCTTATGTGTGGGAACTGGCTGCATTTCCAGGCAGCGTGAAGGAATCAAGCAATATCCCATTCCTATGTAGAGGCTTATTGCCTAAATAGTCTGGCACAATGAGGAGGGGCAGGAGAGAGAGGTTGGGAATGTAGATCAATATGCTGCTATTCTATAATCTGTAGGACAGAAAGAGAGGAAGATGGTAGGGTAATTGTGTATGTAAGATGGTTTTTAAAACAGCATTTAAACTCATAGCCATGAAGTGGTGGCTCCTTTTGAAAGAAAGAGGAGCAGCAGATGGGATCTATTCCAGAGGGCAGGAGGTGACTGTCTGAGTTGGAATTAGTGGTTTTATGGCTTTCTTTGGTCATACTTATGTCACTTTGTTTTCTGATGGATGCAGGGAAGCCCAGATAGTAGATATTTGGGGATTGGTTGGGATGTTATTTCTTTCTTCCTTCCTTGGGGACAGAAGGGTCATGTTATGTTTTTGTTTGAATTTACATATTATAAAGGGGGTTTGTTTATGGAAGATTTTTTGTTTATTTAGCTGAATTCGTGCTCCATGCCACTGTTTCTTTCCTGCACTAGGTAGATTGCATTTTTGTAAGAGACAAGCATAACTTTTTCACATGGGAAAATATTTCCAGATTAGTTTGAAACATACCTTTATTCCCTTTCCTCCCTGCAGTATACGTTTCATGAGATCATTTTTTTCTCCCAATTGTATTATGTCAAAATTTGATCCAAAAAGCCCTGAGGAGTGGAAGTGATCTCTCTTGTATTGTTCTAAGGCAAATGTGGGTACACAGGCTTCAGGAGTAGTGAGGCTGGAAGGAGTACAGCCTTTCCAAGTCCCCTGCCCGCTGCTGCAGGTCAGCCAGTACAGCCTGTCCCCTATGGCTTTCCTGTTAACTCGAGAAGTGACAGCAGGGACGGTATCTCGTGCTGCATCTCTATTGGCGGATGTGGCAGGCAAAAAGCAATTCTAATCTGAATGCAGTAACTTTTGAGAGTGCCTTTGGGCTTTTGAGTCTGTGCAGGAAGTCAAATTGCACCTATATGGCTTGTAGAATGTACTTTCTCATTTGGATGTTTATTGCACTTGAGCTGATTCATCTATACCAGTAACCTTGTTGAAAGATACAGGGAGGAGGCTGTGGAAAAGAGTCACAGTCTTATAGAAGTGGTGCTAAGCAGGTACACATGCTTCCAGAGAGCTGAATTTTCTTTAGATTAACATGTGATTCAATAGGATTGATAGGAGTAAAGTATAGACTAATACAGGTGTTGTCCATAATATAATGCCTGAAGTGTGGAGGGACCACTCATGATTAGATGTGCTTCCACTGGTCTCTGTAGCATAAAATGCAACAACAGCACCTCTCAGTAGCTTGATGTCAGGACCAAGTTTCTTCCACAACTAAGAGTTGCAGCTGCTCGCTGAGCATCTCACAGAGCTCCATCTTGCAGCTCTGGACACATCTCCCTTTTCCAGTATATGACTGAAGGCAATGTCATGCTTACTGCAAGGCAACAGGTCAGTGCAGAGAAAGCTTGGACAGTAGCGTTGTCGCACACAAAAGACAAGCAAGTATAAACATCCTTTTTCTGTAGCATGGAGTCCTTTCTGGAGAATGCTGCGGGAGGAGAAAGAATGATTCAATACTGTGGCTGAACTGTAGAATAAGAGACAGAATTAACCCAAAATGGCTTTTTTTTTTTTGTTTTCAGTAAAATATTCCAAGTTCATGGTGTCAAACAGCATTTCTCATTTGTCTGAGGGTACTACTTACCACTTCTCACTCTTGTTCAGTATCTGGGCGATGCCAATTGCTTTCAAAGAAATGGGCCAGAACGATGTTATATGCAAACTTGTTTTCTTCATCTCGTTCTCTAAAGTGATGGAATTGTTTAGATAGTAATTGTATGTTTCTTGTTTTCAGAAGGTTTCTGGGAAGGAAAAGGATGAACACCTATCAGCCATCAGTTGCACTTGTAATAGTCTGTGAGCTGCACCAGTACTGAGAAAGGAGCCGCTGAGTGGGATTCTTAGAGAGAGGACAACCAATATGAAGGGTAGAAGGAAGAAACACTGGTTTTCAAATTTTCCATACCATACTCAATTCATTGCTTGCCACATTACATGGGCGTGCAAAATATGTGAGTGACTCAAAGAGAAGATAGTATGGTTAGCAGAGTGTAATTTTAGACATTACAAAAAATGGCTGTCACCTTTGCAAGGACTTCTTTTGTGCCGTGTTTTGGAGTAGTCATCTGTTCATGTAAACATGTGAAGGTCTTTCTTTTGATATTTCTTTATTAGTCCTCTAGTTCCCATATCTGTCTATGTAAGCTGTTGCTTGCAGCATGTTATCCAGCCATGTAGGTACATTTGGTAAAACCACCAGTGTCAGGCATTAATTTTCATGTGTGGGATAAATATTCTTGTTATGTGTTTCTGAGAGAATTTGTAAGAAAAATGTACTAAAAGGGATGTTTTTAGGCTATTTCTGTTTCAGGGAAGCATGAAGAGTAACCACTTCAAGCTTTGCTTTAACAGAAGCTTCATTCAGGGAAAGCTTTTCCAAATTCAAGTGAAGGGTCTCCACTCTGAAACAGAAATCAGAGGAATTTCTTTTATAGTATTATACAGTTGACTTTGATTGTGCTTTTATAAAATTGGATACCAATATAAAAAGTTTTAAAAATGGAGGAAGGAGAAGTGAGTATGTGGAGTAACAAGATGGGTATTTAATGGGCAACAGAACAACTAGAATAAAGGCTCTGTCAATCAATTTTTCTTAGGTGCCTGTAAAAGTGCTGTTGTCATTTGGGGTTAGGGAGAATCTTACTGAGCTGATGGGTCACTGCAGTACTGTTGATTCAGAAAGTATGCAAAGAGAAGCTGGACCCTTGAATCACTGGCGTCCTCACACAGACCAAAAAGTGTATCAAAGGAAGCCACAAAATCCAAAATGTTTTCCAAGGACTTAATTAACGCTTATTGACAAATGTTTGATATCAGCTGTGTGTAAGGGAAAAAATATTACTGAGGAGCATGGAATTATATAGAAAAGTTGGAAATAGCCTGAGAGGGGACTGAAAGGGAGCTTTTAAGTAAAATTGCTGGCTGAATTCAGATTTGGAACTGTGAAGTGTAGATCTGGTCTCTTGATGTTAGAAGTCAGAAGTTTATCATGTTTAAGTGTTTATCACGCTTTTTCTGTGCAAGCAAGTAGAATTGTTTAAAGGCATATCTGCATCAGCTTCTAGTGAAAATGGCCTACAAAGACTCAAATTTAGCCAAGTGCTGACTGTCACATGCAGGAGAAAGTAAATAAAAGACTTTAGTGGATCGAAGTGCTGTGGTTTGTTTCAGGACCAGGGAGGTTAGCGCTCCTAACCTAATTAATTATTCTCATTTGCATTCTCTTGCTACAGTGTTATTTTTCTTAGGTCTTGACTTGTCATCCCTGCAGGGAGGTCACTGGTGGCCTTGGAAAGCTGGGCAGAGAGTTGGGTTGATTCCTGTTGTGACACTGCTGTCAGTGTTGACCCCCTGCAAGTGTTATTGGTGAATGCTGGGACATTCCCTTGCATTCATGTTTATGCATGTCCCTGTTCTCTGGGATCTTCTGCCACTTCCAGAAACTTTCCTGCGGACAGAATCTTCACCTTCTTCCCAGACCTTCTCCCCCACTTTTTTCTTAAGACAGCCACTTCTTTTCATGGGCCCATCTTTGTGGCATGAAACCACAAATACTTGATCTTCCTCATTTAAATAGCCTATATACAGGAGCGCAGCACATGATCAGCCTTGTAATTCACGGTAGCATTTTGTATCTCTTTCTTAGTTCTTTTAAAAGAACTTCTGTTTAGTCCAAATGTTACCATATTTACAAACAGCGTGTGCCACTTGTAGCTAGAGAAGGCATCTTCTTGATTGTTCAATATTTCAGTTTCAGTCATTGAAAAAGGCACACACACCCTTCCCCAGTTCTTTGCTGCCTTGGAGCTTTAATAGAATCACAAAGTCATAAAACCATTAAGATTGGGAAAGACCTCTAAAAATGGCGTCCAACCACTAGCTCAGCACTGCCTAGTCCACCACTACCTCCGGGGATAGTGACTCCACTACTTCCTTGAGCAGGCTGTTCCAATGCCTGACCACCCTTTCAGTGAAAAGAATGGACTAAATATCCCATCTAAACCTCACCTGACACAACTTAAGGTTATTTCGTCTTGTCCTTATTGCTTGTTACCTGGGGCAAGAGACAGACCTGCATCTCACTACAACCTCCTTTCAGGCAGTTGTAGAGAGCAATAAGGTCCCCTCAAGCCTCCTTTCCTCCAGGCTAAACAACTCCAGCTTCCTCAGCTGCTCCTTGTAAGTCTTGTGCTCCAGACCCTTCCCCATCTCCATTGCCCTTCTCTGGACATGCTCCAACACCTCAATGTCTGTCTTTCCTGTGTTGTGGAGCTCAAAATAGAATACAGGATTTGAGGTGCAGCCTCACCAGTGCTGAGTGTGCGGGGGCAGGGAGGGGAGGGGGCATGGCCTTTGTCCTGCTGGCTACGCTATTGCTGATACAGGCCAGGGTGTCATTTGCCTTCTTGGCCACCTGGGCACACTGCTGGCTCATGTTCAGCCACTGTCATCCAGCACCTCCACGTCGTTTTGTGCCTGGCTGCTTTGGAGCCACATTCCCTGAGCCTGAAGCGCTGCATGTGGTTTTTGTGATGCAAGTGAAAGACCATGGCACTTGGCTTTATTGAACCTCAGCCTATCAATCCAGTCTGTCCAGATCCTTCTGTAGAGTCTTCCTACCGTCCAGCAGATCAACGCTCCCACCAAACTTGGAGTCATCTGCAAACGCAGTCTCCTTGTCCAGATCGTTGATAGAGAGATTAAACAGGACTGGCTGTGGGGAATGCCACTGGGGACCATCTGTCAGCTGGATTTAACTCCATTCCTCACCATTCTCTCGGCCCAGGCATTCAGCCAGATATTTAGCCAGTGAACACTGCACCCATCTAAGCCATGAGTAGACAGTTTCTCCAGGAAAATGCTGTGGAAAATGGTGTCAAAGGCTTTATTGAAGTCCAGACAGACAAGATCCACAGTCTTTCCTTCATCTGCTAAGTAGGTCATCTGGACTGTTTCCTCTCCTCTGGTTATGTTTCCAGCAGACATCTGGTAAGCTGAAGTCTCCCACAAGAACTAGGCCTGATGATCACGAGACTTCTCCCAGCTGCTTATGAAATATTTTGTCTGCCTCTTTATCCTGTTTGGGTGCTCTACAACAGGCTCCCACCAAAATATTTGCCTTGTTGACCTTTCCCCTGATTCTTACCCATAAACCCTCAATCCTGTCATCACCATCATCAAGCTTTAGACATTCATAATGCTCCCTAACATACAAGGATACCTCACCACCTCTCCTTCCTTGCCCATCCCTTCTGAAGAGTTTATAGTAGTCTGTTGCAGCACTCAAGTTGTGTGAGTCATCCTGCCATGTTCCCATGACTTGCATTGTAGTTTTCTTGCTATGCCGTGGTTTCCAACTCGTCCTCTTTGTTGCCTATTCTGTGAGTATTGGTGTAAATGCACTTTCCATTGGGCTAATGATCCTGCCAGCTTTTTGGAGGGAGAAGTGCTAATTCCTATGTGGCCTTTCTCAGGAGCTTCCAAGGTTTCTATCACATCAATAGCCCTTGCATTTTTTCTGCTGCATGGATCTCCATCCCCTAACTCCACTGAGACGTCAGACCAAAGAACCTCACTTAAACATTGGCATGCCACCCCCAGACTTATATTTAGCAATTTCATTTTATCCCTTTCCCCTTTCAAATCTAGTTCAAAGCTCTTTCAGGGAAGACTGCTACTTCTTGTGCAAAGATCATTTTCCTTCTGTGAGACAGGTGGACACTGTTGGCAACAATGGTCTTGCCTATTGCTGGTGAAATGCTGATGTAGCAAATGTATATACATCATAAAAGATTTTATTCCTTTTCTCTAACACTTTTACGATAGAAGTCTATGGCTTTTGTTCTAAGCCTTTCAAGCCTCATGTAATTTACATAGTGTGTGAGAGAGACACACTGTACAGGGTGGTAATAGATGGGAGAACAGACATTGTTACATGAATGTGAATATTTGGAGAAACATTTCTGGGCTCTATCTCTGCTGTAACACATTGAAAATATTTCATTGGTCTGTTTAGCAGCATAGCAGAAGCTTCCTATGTGTGATGTGTCCATACAGTGCCTATAAGACTTGTTTATGGTGGGACCCCTTATGCTGTGGGTGTGGAATTTCAGATTTCTGAGGGCAGAAATGTGGTGGAGACACCTGTAAACATGTTACTAAATATAGTGTGTGAATATTAATGACTGTAGAGACATTGTAACATCAGCTGTTCTGGACTGTTGCATCAGAGCTCTTGTTGCATCAAAGATTGGATCTTTGAGTGTTTAAATGTGGAAGTTTGTTGTTAAACTGACAAACTTGGATTGAACAGAGCAAATAAGTTCAATTTAACCTTCTGGATACTCACTGAGGAGATCCCAGGCTTTCCATAAAGTAGGCTGTAAGCAGGCATGTACATCAACTTGAATGTGTCTGCAGTTACTTTTTTACACCAGAATCACTTTAGATACTGCTTTAAGACAGACTACAAGAGGGGTTGTGTAAGAGAAAGAAATGTCAAGAGAGGCAAAGAGAAACAAGAGCTGTGGAGGACATTGCCTGAGTTATATTATGCTCATTAATTCAATTTGAGGCAGGAATGTGTGTAAATAAACCCTGGCAGCTGCAGCAGCTCTCATTTCTGCAGGGCTTTGGCAGGAATGCAGGGGCCAATGGATATGAAATCCTGGCTCTCTTTTGAGAAATTGCAGGCAGACAGCTCTGCAGCCAGGAGAAAGAACAATCTAAGATTTACTGAGAAGACGTAATCACTTTAAGCAGACTTGAAGAGTGTGGAGTTTCAGACATGCAGATTTGGAGGTAAAATTAGTGCAGACAAAAACTAAGTCATTGGAAAACCATGGGGCTTACCTAATTCTGCTGGGTTAATGGCATTATTCATGTTCCAAATATCCAGCCTCAAAATGGAGCATGAGAACTAGCTGCACCATTCAGTGTCTTCAGAGTAACCTGAATCTGGACTTTCACAAGCAATTGTCTGTAGGTAGTATAGCTATTTGTGCTATATACTGAAAGTCAGATATACTGACCACATTAATTAAACTGGCTTGTGTTCCAAGGAGTTTAGTCTTTGGGCCTCTTCCTGATACTGGATCCTCCACGAGTGCCTGTAAGAGCACTTCTGTCACTTCACATGGTCCTAGAATGTGTGCCCCCACCCCATTTTCAGAGGATAGATATCCCAACGGATCCTGCAGAGCTGAGGATGGGAGAGGGACAGTCCTGTAACATTTACCAAATGATGATGGATTCTCAAATCAGTGGATTTTTCAGCTGTGTTTTTTTAAGTAGTAGCAGTTGCTATTTGTCTGAAACTGATTTGAATATGAGCTTGATATATCAATATTACATTTAAAAAAAAATTAAAAAAAAAAACCAAAAACCACAAAACCCCAACAATATGAACAGTCCCTTACCAAAGGAGAACCCTTGGTTTTGCTGGTTTAAATCGAGAATTTTAAAGTTGAAGTCATCTAAAGCTAAAGCAGTTTGAATTTTAAAGGCACCCAGATTAATGTTTTAATAACATTGTGTTACAGGTAACTATTATTTGATTGTAGTTTACCAAAAGATTAAAAACTGATCTATGAAAAAGCAGAAGTTTTTCCTCAATTGGACACCAGGTTCAGCATAGGTCTTGTTTTTTATCTCAGTTCCATTGTCTTCAAATATGTGTGTATCCAGAAATTTGTGTGCTGGCAAGGGAGTCTGTGTGAAAACTAGGTTTAGTAAGGTCAGAATTGCAGAGCAAGAGCTGCGAATGGAAGAACCTGACCTTAGCAATAATAATGCTGCTTAGTATTTGAGTGTTCATTGGGTTTTGGAATAGCTTTGCTTTGCACATTAGATAAATTGGTGCAAACAAAGGTACTGATGTATTTAATTGTAGCTTTTTTTATGTAACGAAGTTTGTCAAAAACAGTTTCAAATTATGTTTCTTAAATATCACTTTCAAATATTTATATACTCTGACTTTACCACTGTATTTTTCTGTAATGCAGGCCCCAATATATGACAGATGATAAACCAGGAAACATCCAGGGAGTTTCACAAACAAGCAGATTAATTGTTCGGATTTCGAACTGGCAGCTATTTTGTTAAATAGCTGTGTCTCTGTAGCAGAAGCAGAGCTACATTAAATACATTGACTGATACCTTGTAAGTTTTTATTGTTCTTCAAGAGAATCCACGAACAGACTGAAGATTTTGTGCCCTTTAATTTGGAGCACTGATGGACATTTTGAAATGTAGGTCATAAAAACAGGGAACTGGAAAAAGGCAGCCCAACAGTCAACCAAGGATAGACCTGGTCATGCCTAATACTGGTATTAACTTTGTAGAAAATGGCACAAAAAAAACAGCATGCAGAAGTCTACTGGTCTTTCAAACAGTTTAATTATAAGCTTGTCATATATCTGCTTCTTTTACTGTGGAAAGTCTCTGTCTGAGAAGTAGTGGTCAAAACTCAGGGCAAACTGCTGAGACAGTTAGTGCATTATTTTAGGCTGCCCTCTTTTTTAAGCTATTGTTTACATCCAATGTTGTTATTGCCCCTTTCAGCCCAGCTCACCCTTGACACTAGCAGCTTCAAACATCATCTAATGTGTGATTTAGCAATAGAAGAGAAGCAAGAGCTGCTCACACCTGCTGTCTTTCAATAGCTGCCTCTGGGTCAGTAGCCTCTGGCTGGCTTTGCTGTTCTTGAGAAACTTGAATTTTAATCATTTGCTCCTGTCAAGAGCAGCATAAGGAACACTCTTTCATCAGTCTCAGTACAGTGAGTCTGAACACACATGTGCAAGTCCCCTGGAAGTCTCTGCTTGCTGCTAGTCTTGGCTGGAATAAAATCAGTTTTGATTTGTATTCTACCTCTTGTGGGCTTCCCTGTTGATATACAGAGAGGCATCCAGTGTTTAAAATCTGCACACAGTACCACCTCACTGGCATGGTTGCTTTCTTGCTGCTTCTCTACCCATTGCTGCCCAGCACTGTGGTGTAATCCCCACATAGGTACACCCAGGTGCAGCCACAGTCATTTCAGTTCACCCGCACCACGTGTTTTTTTTTTTGTTGCCTGCACCACATGTTTTTTGTGGGTGCATACAGCACTTCAGAACTTAATCTGTACTAATGTACCTGCATTGTTTTGTAGATAAGATTTTCTCTTTGTTTCTCTTATGACCTAGATTTACACTCTTTTTCTCTCTTGCTGCCCAGAGAAAAATGAGCAGCTTTTACAGTGTCAAGTTTGACTCCTCTTCTCCTTGGCTGGGTCCTTGCAGGGCCCCTGGGCTGTGCAGGGCTGGCAGCCACAGTTCTGCTTCCTGCTCACTCCCTGGGCCCCTTGCACCTGTTCAGTTAACCACCTCAAGGAAGGTCCCATCCAGTGAAAGCTGCTCCTCTGCCCCAGACTATGCAGTGCTTATTCCTGTAGAGTTTCAAAAAAACAGAAAGGACTTGAACAGGAAATTTTGTGAGCCATCCAGCAGTCACAGCATGGGATTGAAGGGCATTTTCCAAAGGGCCCTCAATTAACTAGTGTTGCTGTGGCTAAAGGCTTACAGGAGTCCAGGTAGAGCTTTGAGTGTTAACATTGCAGGGAAGGCTCTGAAGAGTCATTTCAGCAAGTCCTTTGCTTTGTATTTGATTCTTTCCTTTTTCTTTCAGTGGGACTTAACTAGGACGGGAAGCACAGCCTGGTTGAAGCAGAATTTATAGCAGTAGGATACATTTCTGAGTTAGAGCTCTTTCTCTCTGCTTAGCTACTGCTGGCCATTTGTTTAATCTGTTAAACAGTTTGGAAAGTTTTAAACTTTGTGCCAGAACTCAACTATGAAGCATAAAAAACAGATAGTGTTGTCTTAAGCTAAAAAATCAGTTTGATAGTCTCAAATGTGGCTGCATTGCTGTGGTTTGGTCATCACAGTGACATGCAGAGCCGTTCTTTGCCACAGCTGCACTGCGCAGTTAGGATTTCATATTCCAAAGCCTAATGAACCTCCTGTCTCCATGGTCTGTCTGTTTTGGGGATTCTTATTTATTAAATCAGGCATCCAAAGAGGTTTTCTCTGTGCATTTTTTTTTTTTTTCACAAATGTGGAACTTCCTCTGTTAAATCTATGCTGGCCAGCATCTCAAATTAAGTGAATTCTTTTAGCCTTGAGACAGTGATGGGTTTGTGATCTGTTTTAAGGTCATAAAGCAAGAAGCTGAATTTGATAGCAGTGGAAAAGGAAGAGATTCAGTGATTTCTTCTCTTGCGCGTGGGTCAATATATGCTTTCTACTGCATAGTGTTGTCATGCTGCTTAAAACACTTGATAGAAATGTTTTTAATGAACTTAAAGTCATTAAGAATAGTTTTATATCTGCTAGGGAAAGTGAAGGCTTTTGTTGTTGGAGCCCAAGGCTAGAAGACTGAGAGGATGGGAATGTTAGTATGTTAAAGTAATTATTGCTGTGATTTTATAGACTAATAGGTTGTGACCTTTCTCTGCCTCTCACTGGAAAACTGGGGATTTCTCTGTCTGTGGTAATCGAAATTTCTTATTGTTGAATTCTTATGATGAAAAGATCACAAGTAGCTATCAGCTTTCCCAGAAAATTAGTCTTGTTGTGGGCTTGAGCTGAGTCTCTGTAAGGCTTGGGTGGGTCTTAATGTTACTTTAATTCTACCATTGATGTGTGCTTTACAATATGACTATTACTATAATGGCATATTTGCCTTCAAACAATAGCTTGCAGTGCTGCGTAATTTTTTTCATTACTTGAGTACATGTGTCATGTTTGATAGTGGTACTTATTGTGCTGTGTGCAAGATGATATATTCATTGAAATCTTTTGGAGAGGGGGTGTGGAATACAGTAGCCATTCATACACACCAAATATGTGTGGAAATAATTGTGGAAATGCAGTAGTTTTTAAGCCTGTCTAAATTAGCTTTCTAGTCTGCTGCGTCATCCCCTGAAGTTAAAGAAATGATGCAGCACAGAGCCACCATCTAAATTATTAAAATGTGTTCCTTGGAGAGGAGATAGACTCATATATGAGCATAACTTGATAAAGATTTATTGGATTTTTTGGTAGTAGAAACTGAATAAATAGACAAGAATGGGGGAGGGGGTGGAATTACAGGGGGATATATACCAATTATAAGGTGGTGAAAAAGATATACTTGTAATGAATAACCTTTCTATTTAAGTATTATATATGGAACATTTTAATGACAGTATTGAAATACTGTACTTCAGCTGTACAATACTCTTCCTGTAGGGGAACTTCACTAGTGCTACTCAACGTCTTTTTTTTTGCCTCAGTTGTGCCATTTCCCAGCCTTGAACTACTGCTTCAGTTCTGTTGTTGTCCCATCTGTTGTCTACCTATTTGTCAATGTTGATTTCATGTATTCCCTTTCACCTTATTCAAGATCTTTAAGGGAAGGAAAAACCAAGATCTGATATAGTAGCTCTGTCTTTTTTTTTGCCATCAGTGGGATTGTCCTCTTCTGCTTTTTCCAGTAGTCCTGCCTCAGAGACATTGTTTGCTGTGTCCCAAGTTCTTCTGCAGCCATTGATTTTTTTATTCAGTGTTACTGCTTTCAGCTGACAGTATCAAACCATACTGGTTTTTTATACCTGTCTCACATAATTCTCCCTTTTGTCCTGTTTTTCCTGTTCTTCTTTATTCACTGTAATGTTGGTAACCCTTTGTGCAGTTTCCCTTTCTCTTCAACCAGAGTGTCTTCAGTCCAGTTCTATCATCTACTTATCACAGACTTGTACCTTCTTGACTAATTCTCAAGCCACTGGCTTTTATCTCTGTTTTTTGACAATTCTGGTATGGTCTTCTTTGTGGGAGCCACCACTCATCCCAAGCTATCGTGCTGGTGTCTTGCCATGTCGGTTCATGTAGAAAGAAATCTGATCATAAACAGTAAGTTGTAGGTATCTTTTAATTATACAAGACACTGCTGAGAGAAAGCAAAGTAGGTCCTGACCAGAGTGTCCCGGCAGAATGGTGACAGAGTAATGGACAGAGCAGAAGTTTCCTAACAATTATTGACTTTGAGTCCTTTTAAGCAGTAATGCTGGTTTGTTCTGTGTGAGAAGTATATGGCAGATAATACTGTGATAGGGGGTACTAGTTGTATTAGTAGTCCGAGGTCACAGGTACCGTGCAACATCATGCTAATATTTTCCAGTTATACAGCTTGATTCAGGAAAAGCATTGCAGTGGATTTTAAAATATTACTTCTCTGTACTTATTGTCTAGCATGTATTTTATGAAATTTCATTCAAATGCATGGTTGACAAGTACTTGTAAGTAGTGTTCAAAGTAGATGTGCAGATGTGACATCTTACTAATAGCCTTCACTCGTATTTTGGCATAAAGATATGTGTGTCAAACTTTGTCGAGCAGACAAGTACATCAAAAGGGTTAAGAATCCATAAAAGAGATTAAGGATCAAATGGCTCCACAGAGGAAGAGGGAGCTCAAGACTGAATAATGCCGTGAGCTTTCTTGGAACAGAGCACTGCCAGCTGCTGTTATAATCCCATCACTCTCAACAGGCACACAGCAAGTCTGGGACAATTGCGTCTCTGGGTTCAGTATTAAATCTACTTTCGAAGCTGGCATGCAGGGTGTTATGTCATCCTCTTGATGAAGTGGCCTGCAGTATGCATCTTTTACACATCTGTAACCACTTAGGAATGCCCCTAAAGTTTTCCAAACTGCTACAAACCACAGGATGAACAAGAGAAGAAAAAGGATAGGGGCGGGGGAACACTGAATTTTGCAATGAATAAGCTTCCAGTCTAGGAGATAGTAAATAATTTTAGAGGAGATACTTGTGCCCTGACTAAGCACTTTGCTTTTACTTTTTTTGGAAGCTAATCTCTTTAATACCGTGTCACTGGATCTCCCTTTACATGGCTTATACCAAGCAGACATCTGGATTTAGGCCTCTTAACAGACAGCGTGCAAACTCAGCACAGTAGCAATAGATCCAGAATATGATGTTTGTACAGTTGTTGATCTTCTCACAGGTATGCTGGGGTAAGCTGAGAAATGTAGGCAGAAGTAGACAAGTGTGAACACCTGAAGGGCTTAGGCTTTCTTTTTGAAAATAATTTCCCTCAAATGGATTTTTCCCTTCTCTACCACTCATCTTTCCTCTGTCCATCCCAATGACTCTTTGCATCTTTCAGTGCCTGCATTTTTTTGCTCAGAAGAGATCAGGAAACAGGTTGCCATTTCCCCTTACACTTGAATTACTTAGCTGGTCTAAGAAGTATAAGGCAGAGGCCAGCCCATTACTCAAGCTTGCAGGCCCTGCTTCTACTACAATGGAGATTTTAGTGCATCAAGACGTAATGTGGGAAGCACTAGTGCAGAGTAAAGAGTTTGAGAACAACTTCATATTTTTATGCATGCCCTGATATTTTACTAAAACTGCCCGGTGTATATTATAGATCAGACTTTAACACTGACTAGATCAATATCACTTTTCCAAGAAAAGTCAATAACACATTGTTTTCTCAATGCTGAATCCTTTCATTTGAGTGTGGCACTAAAGGTCTACATCAACTCTACTCAACTGCTACCAAGTCGAGGGACCTTCTACAGAGCTATGAAAGAGACTCTGGCATTCAGGCCATCTTCCTCTCCTGTAAAACTGTAATCCTGCCTCCGTCTGAGGTGCCAGCCTGTTTCCAAAGTTTCTTGCCACAACAAAATATCTCCTTTCCAGTACACAGGTACAACCTGGTGGTCTGACTGGAGCCATCCTGGGTCTCCACATATGTGGGATTCAGACCATTATTCCTTGAGGTAAAATAGATCTTTAACTCAGATTTGCAAATGCATCTTAGAGTTGACAAGTATTTTTGTGTGCCGTTGTGCCTGCTGCTCAAAGCTGTGCTCTTTTTATGTTAATTATCTCCTTCCTTGATTACTCTAAACTCCACTGTTTTGATATCCCTAATTCCCAAATCATACTTGCAATCTTTCCAGGCTTCAGCATCAAAAATTTTTAGCCCATTAATCAGACCTTGCATCATTTCAAATTCCTCCTCATTCCTCCTCATCATTTCTAGCGTTGGCAATTTGTGCCAATTTCTTACAAGCAACTTGAGCCTGGCTTTTGCTCAGGAGGCTGTAGGAACAGAAGAAAGCTTGCAGTATACTCCTTCTGCTTTAATATGCTTTGGAAATTGAGTAAATCTCCACCTGATATACTGTAGCATGAAGGAAATTGCTCTGTTCGTCAGACAAGGATCCCATATCTTCACAGTTGTTACTGATAGTCATTGAATATATGTACCTCTCAACCTTTTCTGTTATTTGGTGTTACTTTGGGTAGGTGACTCATTTAACACAAAAGACAATTAAGCTTTTAAGGATGGCTTCAAGCCATGCTAAGAATAAAAACATGTTCTTTGCCATACTGCCCAAAAAACAGTCTATGCTGTAGCCCAATTTGTCCCACACTGGTGTCATAGTGCTTTGCATCCAATTACACAGAAAATGGCTTCAAGTTAGTACTGATGTGTCTGTGCTAGTATAGAAGCACACTTTGGCCTCTCTGGTATGTCACATCAGGTGCTGTTGTGCTTTGTTTCATTCCCTTGTCATTTTAGTACAGAATATTCTGCTAGAGCACCCAGAGTTAATTGATGCCATATACCTGATGTATGAAATGAAGCAACTCAAATGGTGAAGGATGGTATTTGAAGCTTAGTGGTTTACTGATTTAGCAATGTAGGTGAAACTTTGCCATCTGCTTCCACCTTCAGTGGCAGGCCTATCAGTGTGCTAGGTTTCAGTTTCTTTTTCTTAAATTCCCTTTTATGCTTCCTGGTCTGCAAGCACACATCACAGAATCACAGAATTAACTAGGTTGGAAAAGAACTTTGAGAGATCATCAAGTCCAACCTATTACCTAACACCATCTCACCAACTAAACCATGGCACTAGGTGCCACATCCAGGCTTTTTTTAAAAACTTCCAGGGGTGGTGACTCCCTGGGCAGCCCATTCTAAAGGCCAGTCACTCCTTCTGTGAAGAATTTTTTCGTAACATCCAGCCTATACTTCCCCTGATGCAGCTTGAGACTGTGTCCTCTCGTTCTGTCACTGGTTGCCTGACAGAAGAGCCCAACCCCCATCTGGCTACAACCTCCTTTCAGGTAGAGAGCAATAAGGTCTCCCCTTAGCCTCTTCTTCTTCAGGCTAAACAACCCCAGCTCCCTCAGCCACTCCTCATAGGGCTTGTGTTCCAGACCCTTCACCAGCCTTGTTGCCCTTCTCTGGACACATTCAAGCATCTCAACATCTTTCTTAAATTGAGGGGCCCAGAACTGGACACAGTACTGAAGGTGCAGCCTAACCAGTGCTGAGTAGAAGGGAAGAATGACTTCTCTGGTCCTGCTGGCCACACATTGACAGATTATGCCCCACCTCTCATCCATCAGCACCCCCAAGTCCTTCTCGCCAGGAAAGCTCTTGGATCTGTTCATCCTCGAGCCTTTATTGATCCCCAGTGGTTGCCCCACTCAGGTGAAGCACCTTGCAGTTGTCTTGTTAAAGCTCATGAGATTCCCATGGGCCCACTTCTTGAGCTAGTCCAGGTCCCTCTGGATGGCATCCTGTCCTTCAGATCTGTCAACCGCACCACTCAGCTTGCTGCACTTGATCTCTATGTCATTAATCAAGATATTTAATAACACTGGTCCCAGTACAGACCCCTGAGGGACACCATTTGTTGCTAATGCCCATTGAGACTCTGAGCTGTTAACCACTACTCTCTGGATGAGACTGTCCAAGCACTTTTTCATCCATCTAACAGTCCACTCATCAAATCCATCTCTCTCCAATTTAGAGAGAAGGATGTTGTGTGGGACCATGTCAAAGGCTTTACAAGAGTCTAGATACATGACANCCACTTCTTGAGCTAGTCCAGGTCCCTCTGGATGGCATCCTGTCCTTCAGATCTGTCAACCGCACCACTCAGCTTGCTGCACTTGATCTCTATGTCATTAATCAAGATATTTAATAACACTGGTCCCAGTACAGACCCCTGAGGGACACCATTTGTTGCTAATGCCCATTGAGTCTCTGAGCTGTTAACCTCTACTCTCTGGATGAGACTGTCCAAGCACTTTTTCATCCATCTAACAGTCCACTCATCAAATCCATCTCTCTCCAATTTAGAGAGAAGGATGTTGTGTGGGACCATGTCAAAAGCTTTACAAGAGTCTAGATATGTGACCTCTTGTCGTGGTTTAGGAATGGTATTCTCCAATTTAACCTTCCCACTGTGAACGCACTACAAGCCACGCACCACTCGCTTACTACCCCACCCCCTGTGGCAGGATTGGAGGCACAAAAGGTAAAGATCATGGGTTGAGATAAGAACAGTGTACTGGAAACAGCAACAAGATAAGAAAACAAACAGTAATGGCAACAGTAATGATAGGGGCACTACAAGCCACGCACCACTCGCTTACTACCCCACCCCCTGTGGCAGGATTGGAGGCACAAAAGGTAAAGATCATGGGTTGAGATAAGAACAGTGTACTGGAAACAGCAACAAGATAAGAAAACAAACAGTAATGGCAACAGTAATGATAGGGTACAAGAAAAGAAATGTTATTGCTCACTGTGGAAACCCCCAACAATAGACAATATTCTACTCGACTGCTCCCTCTGCCATGCTACCCTCACTGTTTCCTCAAGCTCAGAAACAGCGTTATCCAACCGCTCCCTCCAGCTTGGGGCTGGGGCCACCCCGCTGCTCCATCCACAATGCTTACTTGACTGGAAGGAACCCCTTCTCCTCAGAAGATACTCACTTCTGCGTACCCCAGCAATGACATGAGATGGTATAGAATAACCTTGGGGTCCTAAACATGCTCTCTTCTGGCTACTGCAAAAATTAACCCTGTCCCAGCTGGAACCAGGACGTATCTGTAGCCCTTCCCATGTCTGCTGATGGAGTCATTCCATCATAGAGGGCCACTAGGACTTGCCTTTGGTGAAGCTGTGCTGGCTGTCTCAAATCACCTCCGTGTTCTCTATGTGCCTTAGCCTAAAGGATCTTCTTTNACCCCTTCTCCTCAGAAGATACTCACTTCTGCGTACCCCAGCAATGACATGAGATGGTATAGAATAACCTTGGGGTCCTAAACATGCTCTCTTCTGGCTACTGCATAAATTAACCCTGTCCCAGCTGGAACCAGGACGTATCTGTAGCCCTTCCCATGTCTGCTGATGGAGTCATTCCATCATAGAGGGCCACTAGGACTTGCCTTTGGTGAAGCTGTGCTGGCTGTCTCAAATCACCTCCGTGTTCTCTATGTGCCTTCGCCTAAAGGATCTTCTTTTAGAAGGATCTGTTCCATGATCTTCCCAGGCACAGAGATGAGGCTGTCAGATTGGTAGATTCCAGGGGATTTTTTTTCTACTCTTTTTAAAGATGGGTAGAATGCTCCTCATTTTCCTGTCACTTGGGACTTCATCTGACTGCCATAACTTTTCAAATATCATGGAGAGTGGTTTGGCAACTGCATCAGCTATTTACTTTGGGGCTTTGGGATCTCATTGAGTGCTATAGGTTTATATACATTCAGGTTCCTCAGGTGGTCATGAACCTGGCCTTTACTTACAGTGGGAGAGACTTTCCTCTCCCAGTACCTGTACTGCTGTCCATCCACTCAAGAGGTGTAGGAAGATAGATTGCCGTTGAAGGCTGAGGCAAAAAAGTTGAGTACCTCAGCCTTCTCTTTGTCCATTGTCACCAGCATTGTTTATCAAGGAGGGTACACCTTCTTTGACCTTCATGTCCTGAAGCAATTTATTTATAGAATATAATTTCCTCTGTGGTCAAACCCTAGTTTGTACCTGAGTCACTCTCCTGTTGGTTATTTGTCCAACACATGAATCTACCCTGCAGCTTTTTCCTTCCTAAGACACTTAAAGGAGCACTTGGAACATCTCCTCTCTATCTGCCTTCCTAGTTCAGTGAAATTTGAGTGAACTTGAACTACTGCCGAGATGAGATCTTCTGCCAAACTTCTTTGAGTTCAGCCAAAATATTCCGAAGTGTAAGGAGAGTCAGGCAGAACAAGGCATAATAACCTAATTCTTATTACTAATACAAATGCTAGTAAGACATCCCTGTTACTTGTTCAGCAGTAAATTCTGCTGTTATGATTTGAAGCTGTGATGATAGAGTAATTTGAAAGTCACTTTGTTATATCAAGACAATATGATGAGTAGTGAGGGGTCTGCCAGGGGTCTGCATCCCTGAAAAGGAATCATCTTTCATCCCCTGCTAGGAAATGCTGCTGACCTCAGTATGCCTTGTTGTTACTGTTTTCATCATCTTTTTAGACCAGGGTTTGAGAAGGAAATACCTGGCTTTTACATGTCCCAGGTCATTTTATTGGTACTTTTGATGGGTTCAGAAGCACAACTGCACTGAGTGCAGATTGCCTTCAAGGGTTCTTGGCCTCTCATGTCCTGGTTCTCCTGTCAATCATCACATTGTTTACACATAAATATGTTGGTGAGAAATTGGACCAAGCTGAAGAGCCTTCTCTTCTATCTGAGCATGACTTCATGCTGTTGCATGGACTCTGGATGGGATTGCATGTGTTACAGCCAAGATTCTTGAGAGGTGCATGAAATTTCTGAATTCTAGCATGATTAAGAGGAGAAACTTAAAGACAAGTCAGTAGTCTGTGGTGCAGAAGGAAAGCAAGCAGGTCATCAAATTTTACAAACCTAGACAAATTGTTGATCCTATTCTTTCTGTACAGCTTAGATACAGCCATTACCTCTAAAAAGGAGGTTCTCTTGAGGGTCACAGGGTGTCTTTAGGAGTGTTACTGTTTTTTCATAATTTGACAGAGTAATTCTACCTACTCCCTTCCACACGTTTTGCTTAGTTCAGGTGCTTCTCAGGTACAGGTGTTCACTGTTCTGTATTGCAGACTAAGAGTCGTGTAGCAAAATATAGTTACTGATTCTGCTAATGGTGCCCCAAGCTGCGGAAGCACTTCTTTCTCAGTAGTTGTAACAACAGTACAGTATGAAGAGGATATGTTATACTTGGAACTGAGTCTCTAGAGCACTTCTGAAATCACAGTAAGTAGGAGCTTGCTGTGATCCAAAGCAGCAGGATCGATCTGCACCACTCTGTACAGAGCAGTATATCTCCTGTTCATTACTTTTAGTTTTGAATCCTATCTAGCCATTTCATGGAATCTTATAATATCCTGAGTTGGAAGGGAGCCACAACAATTATCAAAGTCCAACTTCTGGCCCTGCACAGGACAACCCAAAGAATCACACCATGTGCCTGAGAACATTGTCCACACACTACTTGAACATTTGATTTTTCGTATGAGATTTTTCATGGACACTTATTAGATGTGGTGCTTTAATGGCACTATTTCTTCCAGAGGCATTTCTCTAGCTGCAGCTGTCCTTTTTGAGCTGTATTTGAATATAAGACAATCTGTGTTAATTTTGAATTGGAAAAAGATCTTATGCTTAGTTTTATCACTGGGAATTCCCAAACCTGGGAATACTTTCAAATATGCTTAAAAAGTGGTAATGTTTCTACTCCAAAAATTAAAACTTTCAGGGCCTTTTTCCTGCCTTATGCTTCTGCAGGCATGACCTAATTAAAGTAATCTAAAGATTCTTGTTTAAAAAAAAAATCCTCTGTATAAATGCAAAGAACTAAGAATGAAAGGATTTAACTGGCTTATTGTGAAAGGACACAGACCTATTCAGTGCAAAGTCAGTTACCCTTTCATCTCTGTACTCTATGCTTTAGGTAACTTCCTAGAGACTCCATATCATCTAGCTGACATCTTGCCCTGGAAAAAAAAGGGAATAGAAGATCACAGGTGGGGTGAGGACAGCAGACAATAGCCATATGTCACTGCAGTCACAAGCAGACTTCTGCACGGAAAATTTCCACACTCAGTGCTGACTTTAAGTAAAAGTTGGGGAAATCTGTGGGGTTTGGTTTGGGGTTTTTGGTGTTTGGTTTGCTTTTTCTGAGAAATTATCAAGTCTAATACATTTAGTTTAACATGAACTTTGATACAGGGAATGCTTTTCCAGATAGCTTGGACATTGTGTAGTGTTGATTATGTCTTGTAACCAGCCTTCAGTTATTCTCAAGGCCCTTTGATTGGTGTCCTCTCTAATTGCATGTTCCCCATCAGCATAAGGCCCTGGATGTGGGCCATATAGTTTTCTCCTTCTTTCTTGTACTACTGTATTCAGAGTCGGAGCCAAAAAAGGCAGCACAGTCCCAGTGCCTGATCGAGTCAATCCTGCAGGCTGCCTAGGATTGAGGAGTTGCAGCTCTTTGTGCAGGGCTAAGCAGTTCCACAGTGGTGGGTGAGTGCACCCATCATCTGGAGGTGGTTCTGTTCTGCTGTGGCTCTGGAATTTGTGGTTAGGCATGATGCTGCCTTGCCTCAGTTTATTGACATTGTTGCTGTTAACCTTGATCCTGTGCCCTGGAGAGACACGGACAGCAGTGACCTTCTTGTAGTTGATACGTTGACATTGCATAAGGTTATGTAGGTCATCTGCAGCAGGACCGAGTGTATCCATGAATGCATTTACACAAGTGGGAGAAATATCTCTCGTAAGAGTACCCATCCAATTTCTGACAGGTTTATTTAAATGCTGTTGTGCTTTCAGTTTGCAAATGTTTTTTATATCATGCCTTTTGTAGTGAAGAGAAAAATATCTCTTACCTATGAAGCTTATCATTGGAGTGTCTGTCATTATTTTGGGCTAAAGTTAACAGGTAAAACCTCAGGAAAAATAGGAAAGTTTTAACATGTAAAACCTCAGAAATCAACTACTTCAATGTTTTCAGAAGTAAAATAATTATTTGAATGCCAAAGAAAATAATTTTCTTCCTTCTAAAAATAAGGATTTCTAATAGAAATAATTGAGTCCCATGGCAAATCTGAATTATTCAGTCAGGTTTGCTTAATTTGATCTTTAAAACCATTTCCCTTCCTACTTGCCAACTGTCAGAGAAATGCTGATGATTTTCAAGAAAAGGGTGTAAGACTAACTCAGCACAAATGGAGAAAAAAGGGCTAGAAAAGTAAGTTTGACACTGTAATGTTTGTGTGCTTGAAATTCCTTTGAATAGCTTATTTGTATTTTTGCTATTGTTGTCAGAATAAGAATGTTATACACAAAATCAGGAATCTTGAGAAATAAGCACACACTGTGTGCACAGTTCTGGCTTTCTGAACACTTCTATTTTTTTGTTATGAGGAAAATAACACTGAGAAATTGAAACCATGTGAATTAATGACACATTAACAAATTATAAGGTTTCATAAGGGAGCTTACTGATTAAATACAGAGTCATGGTCTGTGGAGCAGAAATAGACTGTTGGCTTTAAAAGTGTCTCAAAGCAGGTTACATACAGTGTCTGCAAATGATAATTTTGCTAGCTGAAAATAGGTTACTAGTGGCATACTCCAGAGGACTGATCTTTTTAATAGTACATATACAAATAATTTGAATGAGAATATCAGATCTAAGATCATAGTATATGCTAGATGATGATACTGAAGTTAGAGGAAGGGAATAGCAAACACTTCAGAATTTATGTAACCCTATTCAGAGGGATTTGGGGTCTTTTAAATGTCTGAGTCATTCAGTGGAAAATGTGCTTTAATGCAAACAGATGTAAAACAACAAGTATAGTGGCAGCCACAAAAACCAGAGTATATATTAAACAGAACAGTCATGAAGTTCACTGACCAGACACAAAATTAAGGTTACAAAATTAAGGTTTACCTTACATCTGTGTAGCTGGAAATACAAGCGCAGTATAGCTCTGCAGGAGCAAAGAAGAGGGGTGGATTAATACTAAGTGTGAGAGAGAGAGGAAAATGCAGTACAAATCCAATTGTATAGTGAGTTGCTGGATCACAGGAAAGGCAGATTGCAGCCAGATGACACACGTGAAACTAAAAAACCTCCAGTAGTGAGCTCACAGGATTTGTCTCAAGGGCTTTGTTTCAGTTGGGATTTCATTGTGGTAGGGCTGAAGGAACAGCTGGAAGCCAAGTCATCCATTTTTTTTTAACGAGGGAGTAGAGCTTTAGACAGTTGGGTTTGGTTTTTCTTTTAGTGGGTGTTTTTTCCTCATGTTTTGAACCTTTGACTTACTAATTCTGAACCTCCAAAAATGAGAGACTAAAATGTCTGGATACCACTGGATGTTTCCTCAAGGTGGTAGAGTAATCTGAATGTAGAAGAATGCATAGAACAGCAATAGAAGCAGCAGAAATGCCCAAGGCAATCAAAGCTCAATGGTAGGAACTAAGAGTTGGTTCACACTCAAGTGCGCTGTGGGTCAAACAGGAAGATTAAAAAGCTGCTCTTGACTGTTATCATTTTTAGTGTGATTTTGAACTACAACACTACCCTGGAGAATTCAAGTTCAAATGGCATCACGAGCATCAGGTAACAAGAGCTGTAACTGTGAAGCAAATGCACAGTTGGACAAATCTTTGAGAAGGTGCCTAGTCCAAGATTATTTTAATGTGGCAAACCTAAGATGGAAGACTTTTTTTTGGGCATCTAAAATGTGTTTATTAATACCGAATGAGTATTTAATGTATTACTTCAGTGGTCTGTGATGCAGAAGGAAGATAGAGTTGCCTCGGCCATCTTAGAGCCATGCTTCCAGGTGAGCAGGCAGCTTCTGTTTGGATGGTAGATGTCCAATGTGTACTGTAGCAGTTGATGGAAAAGGGAGTTTGATTCATTCCCCCTTTGCTCTGAGAAGACCTACCTGCCTCAGAACTGTGGCAAGTGTAATGGTTTCTGAGAGGACTTTCAGAGAGGGAAAGAGATTGTGTTGGGATTCTCTCTTTTGATACAGGTGAATCATCTTGAGGTGGAGAGTAAAGCCAAGCTCTGGAGAAGAACTCAGTATTGTCTGTGGCTCACACTGTCTCTGTATGCATCCTAGTCAGATTCACTTTAACCTCATCACTGTTGCAGCAAATACTGCTGTTGGGTCTGCCTGGCTGTGTTTTGCTCCTCGTTAGTCCATTTAATCTCATCTTCCCTGATTCTTCTTTCTTCCTCACTTCCTGAGATATTCTTGGGGATGTTATTGTTCTAATTTCTGACTCTACCTCAAAGAACTGGTTATTCCTGATCTTGGGAAAGTAAGGCTTTTCTCCCTCTAGGGAGCATATATAGGATATAAACTTCAGGATATGAATCCCAGGCCAGAACACTGGTGGTGGGTGGGATTGTATGATGCTAGGATTCATAGTTCTTAGGAAGAGCAGTGGAAGGAAATTTGGCCAGCCAAAATCCCAAAGGTAGGAGTGAAGAGGAAGGGAATAGGATTTCATTCACACAGTCAAATAACAAATTGTTGTTTGGTTAAAAGATGTATCTACAAGCTGCTATTGAGCTCTGGCTGAAGTGTGGCTGATGATCTGTTGCAATTATAGCAATGTTTATGTAGGCATGAAAGTCTTTAGAGACAAGTGTTTCCTGTCTTACTACAGACTTGCTTGATCTCTGCAATATAAAGTTTAGAAAGAGGATTTGATGTATCAAAGGAACTTCAGTGAGAAGTAGTACCTGCTTTTGGTGGAAGGAAGAGGTTGATTGCAGAACATGGTAGGACTCTGTGTCACCTGAGAAAGCATCAGGGAAAGTAGAGGCTGTGAGGATGGGCATAGGGGAAGTCTGTGGAAAAGCGTGTGTTCTAAATACACTGGGCTTTGCTGAGTGCTGTGCATCTGTAAAAATGAAGCTGTCTTTTTTTTTTTTTTTTACATAGAAGTAGTTCTTAGGATTTTCTCACCAGAACTAGAACTTGTCACAGTTGTATTGTGTGGATACTAGTGTCATATATGAACTTCAGTCAGTCACAAGTACAAACTTTGCAGATGCAGAATGCATTTGTGGATAAGAATGTTCCTTCTTCTGATCATTTCCTTTTTATGTTCCACAGTTGGTCTTAATTGTGTATCCAGTGAATTCAGTGGGAAATCTGCCATTGACTCTAATGGGAGCTTAGACCCTTGGGTCTTTGTGCTCCTGGTTATTACTACTCTTTTATGTAACTAATAAGAATTACAGAAATGCTTCTCTTGAAAAAATATTCTTTCTAGCAGTAAAAAGATACATTTCTCCTGAGACCTATTTTTTCTATATTGCTATTGCTTTCTGATCCTTAACAGCCGAGTCCTGGTTGAGCCCCTCATACAACTAATCTATGGGCTTATAGAATATATAGTCAATCAGAGAGCAAGAGAAGCAAGGCATGGCTTGCTACTTTTACTAAAATGTGAGCTGGGGGTGGCAGCAGTATAGAAATGTAGTTTTCTAAACTGCATGACTTTAAAATGGACATACAGATGTTACACTAAATTAATCCATTTTATAGGCTATCCAATCATCTACATATTTAGTGGCATGAAAAGGAATAGAAGCCATACAGTTTTCTATTTACTGAGTGGAGTGTTTTGGACCCTTATATCGTGCAACTTTACACCTAGAGATGGGAGCAGGGTAGCACTGAAAGCTGTTCATATCAGGTTGTAGATAAGGGTGTCACTAGAACCTTTTGCCCCTTTGGGTGTCGTGTAACAGCCTTTCATAGCAGCTGTTCCATTTTAAGGATGAGTGCACACAACAAATTCCAGACATCCCATAGCCGGTGCAGTTGCTGAATGGTGAGTTTAGGCTTCATTTGGTATATGCCTTGAGAGGGCTGAGACAGAGCTGTCAGGGCTTATTGTTCAGCCTACAAGATCTAAATAAAGAAAACATTTCGAATTCCAGTTGACACTGTTGTTTTACCAGAGAGAAATAAACATAGAGCACATATATTCTTAAACTAGTTGCATTTTTTTTTTATTTTTTAACTGTGTGCCTAATAATAAAGATGATCTTGGTTTTATATCTTTATAACCTCTGGCAGTTAAATAAAGGAATTAGAAAAGCAGATGTACGCAGTGACCAGAAATAAATGAATATTCATTGTTGAGGATAAATTAACCTGTATGCTTTTCTTTCTAAATTGTCTTCAATCTCTCAGTTCTGTTTGAGAGCTTGAAGTGTAACTAATGCTGTTATTTTGAAGTGAGCTTTTGCTAATATTAGTGGTCTATATGTTTATTACTACAAATAGCTGCTAGTGGAAAGTTGGCTTTTCATCGTTAGCTAAAATAACTTTTTGAGACAAAAAAGAAACAACTATACATTTGAGATAATAAAACTCACAAGAATCAAAGGACAGCCTCAGCCTTAAGATGTATTAGCAAATTGACTGGGCACCTATTAGTTTTTTTCCCTGTAACTGCTTACTCTTTGGTAAGCAGCTGTGTTTATTCTTTTAAAAGCTCTTGTATAGATGATTCCTTCACAGTTTTGAGGTCTTTTTTTAAAATAGGATTTTCTTCTTAATTTTATTTTTTTTTTCAGCTAACACAAAAGCATTCTAAACTTCCTCTAAAATAAACAAAAAGCTGCAGAAGGAATGTTTGGAATGACTGTCACACATGGTGGTGGAGAAGCAGAGGTAAACACAGTATTACATATTGCAGGCAAGCAACGTGTTCACTTGTGACATAAAGATTCACTTTAAGAAAAAGAAAATATACTAGTTGATTGAATTTTCCCATTTCCTTTCACAACTTGTCAGGAAACTGCATCTCTGACTTTGTCCACGATGGTTCATCTGTGGATGGATTTCATTGTTTTCCAAGGAGTTGCACCCCTGTCTTGATCCCTGTCCAACCATAAATCTTCACAATGTATGCAACTGCTTTAGAAGTGTGTCCAAAATGTGTTGCTGTCTGACCAAATGGTAGCATAGCTCTCCCAAGAGAAAGCACACATTGTTTTTGCAGTTTTAAATAGACCTGAAAGTCTAGTTATAGTTTTTTCAGCTATTGAATTACTTTCCCAAGCATGTTAGGAAGTATACTTGATGGCAGGAAATATAGAGGAAGTGTATAGTCATTGGAACTAGATAGAGCTATTTTCAAATGTCATTATCAAAGTGTACTTTAAGGCAAAGGGTTGTGATCATTTTCTATAAGAATTATTCTCTTCATAGTACTAAAAGAAACTGTACGAGGTTTGTCAGCACAAGATGCTTGTATGCGATTATAAGACTGCAAAGGTACACAGAAATAGTATATGTTGAGGTTAACTGTGCAGACATATAATGGTGTCAACTATTACATCTTAAGCTCTCCCAAGAGATAATAAGCAAACATACTGAAGACGAATGGTCTAATTTTTTTTCCTCTGCTTCCCTGTGAGGCAGTCTAGGGTTATAAAGTTCTGATGATTGATTTCCTCCTCTGTCTTTCTTCTTCTGCTGTTCCTTATGTTCTCTGTCCTTGCATTATTATCTTCCTAACCCACTTCTTCCCCATACTGAGTTATAAAAAAAGAACTTAAGTCTAAAGTAGTTAAATTAGTCAAAACCAGTGGTTCTAGCTTTATTTCCTAGCACTCCATACAACACCTATTTCAGCTTTTGTTTCATAGTGGAAAAGACTGTTTCTTCCCCTACTCATTTGAGCTTTGTTTTTTGATGCTGAAGTTCTTTTCATTTTTAAGAGCTTTGCTTCAGGTATAGGTAGATTGTTTTAGGAACTACCTAAGGCAAGTTAAGTAACATGCACTGATAATCAGATATCAATAGATTCTAGATGGAATTTGCATAAAAATTACCACCTATATCATCCTTGTTCCTCAGCCTAATTAACTTGGATGTACTCCAATACAGTATAGATTAAGTTTTTCTTTACATGATTCCCTGGCAAGTGACAGACTT
>WEIV01017874.1:0-81450 GCA_013390005.1 Calyptomena viridis | reverse complement strand
GGGGCCGCGGCGGGTCCCGCTCGGCGCCGGGCGGCGGCGGGGGAAGGGGCAGAGCTGGGCAGGGGAGGCGCGGAGCGGGGGGAGAGGAAGAGGAAGGGGCTGGAGAAGGGGCAGAGTTGGGTCGGGGCTGGGCAGAGCACGGGATGCTCGGAGCGCGGCGTGGCGGGGTTTGGGAAGCGCTGGGCAAGGGATGGGCAGGGCGCGGCTGGGCAAGGCAGGGGATAGGGAAGGAATCCCTCTCTTGAGGATTCTTTCCGTGTGTGTTGTGCCGTGCTATCCCACCTGCCGTCACCGCGACCCTCTGAGCGCTGCTCAGAGCTGAGAGGATCTCAGGGAAGCGGCACTTTATCCACCTGGCGTGAGTTAGTGCCTGGGTGGTGGGAGCAAGAATTAACGGGAACCTGTCAGTGCAGGGCACTGAGCAAACAGGCAACAGAGCCCACCTTGCACAGGGTGCAGGCAACGTGAGACTGGCACATAGATAGGGCAGGACTGAAAGACACGGCGTGGCAAGGTGAGAAAGAGGCACAGGCATTGGCGTAAGCCGGGAGCCCGCAATATTCCGGGAATCGCGCTCAAATATCTGGGGTGAAAGTCACGTGCATTATCAGATGAGTTTCATCCCCGCCTGTGGGATGCTGCAGCAGGTTGTCTTTGTTGTGCTCACAGCTGTGCAAACGTTAGTGCTGTGCCCTGGGAGGATGCCGGGGTCAGCTCACAGCTTCCCAGGGCTTTGTTGGATGTATTGCACTGGTACTCATTGAATTACTCTAGTGTGTAATCAGCTTTGACCTTGACTCTGATGGAAGGAAGGTTAGTCAATGGGATATGCAGAAAGTACAGTACAAGTTCAGAGAATAATTCCCGTTAGTTCTCTACTATTACATTAAATGGCACATGCTGTTAACCAAATTGAGGGGTTTGAACAATTCTTATAAAAACAGAGTTTTCTTGTAAATTTGCTGATTTCTAAAGCTGAAGAAAAGCCATGATGATAATCTAGTTTTACTTCCTAGTGCTAGTTTTTGCTTCCAGTTGCAGTTGTTCAGGGATCCTTGTGGACTCCCATGTGATTTGCTCTCTCTCTTTCATCAACAATACACAGGGACAAAGGTTTTGTACAAGCTGATGGAACCTCTCATTAAAAATGAAATCGTGTGTATAGGACTGAAGAGCTTTGGTATCCTACAGGCAAATGGTTACTCGGGGCCTGTGCCAGGAAGGTCAGGGAGGGAGGAGGTAGGTGGGACAGAAAGGGAAGGGATGGGTGGGACTGCAGATGAAGATAAATAACACCTCGACAGGAACCCGAATGAGCTGGCTGAGTCTAGCATCCATGAGCAGCCACTCCTTTTCTGCTCCTCTCTAGGGTTTCATTGCCCACACTGTCCCTGCCAACTTCTCTCTCTTTCTGGCAGGCAGATCCCCAGAGCTGCTGTGTTGCCTGGTGTGTTGGCAGCCAAGCACTGGAGGAGAGTGAGGGCAGGTGTCTCTGATCCCTGGGTTTTGGCAGACTTTCCTGCTTTTGATAGTTCAACAGGAATGGATAAATCCCAGGAAGAGCCATAGACATCACTAGGAAGAGCCATAAGACACTGCAGTAATCAAGGAGTGGGGAAGGACGTGACACAAGCTTATAGGACTGTCTCAGATGCAATTTTGGCCAACCTCAGTAATTAAGGATGAGGTTCACACTTTCTAGGTTGCTTCAAGAAAAAGGTGGTTCCTCTCCATGTACTAGTTCATTGTCCTTGTGAAGAAGGGATATCTATGCACTGGTGTGCTGGATGTTGGGAGGGTGCAGAAAGGATCCTGGGAAATGATGGTGGGGAGTGGTGAAGAGAGGGAGAAACAGAAAGGTCATCGTTTCTGATCCTTCTCTCAAGGTGAGGCTCAGTCTTGGTGCTGATGGTGCACATCCCCTACCCCTGCCCCCTCCTTGTCATAGGAAGTGTGGAGGAGAAGGGCCCAGCATCAGGAATATGCCAGCAGGCTGTGGTCCCAGCTGTGCCTCACCCTGGAGCAGTGCTGAGCTCACTGATGGCCCATGGATATGTGGGGAGCAGAGGCTGATGCTTGGTAACTGGATGGAGCAGACTGGCAGCATATGGTGCTGTGTGCCCCCTGAGCTGGGACTTTCTGAAGCAGATGGAGTTACACTAGAGACTTGGCCTGGCAGGATCCTCTTCCTGCAGCATGGATGCAGCAGGTCAATAAAAAATAATTAAAAGCATGTGAACAGCTAATGACTCCTGAGGTCCTGGGGACACCTTGGTGATCCTGTTAGGTTGCCTTGGCTATCTGCTTGCCTTGGGGCAACCAGAGCTGAAAGCACAGGCGTCTGTGGTGGTGAGTATGGATGACGTGAAGGGATGGGGAGTAGAGCTAATGCTCCAGGTACCAGAGCACACGTCTTCATCTGCAGGAGGAGTGGACACTCTAGGGCTCTTTCAGTGTGTTGTTTGAGCTCAACATTTTGGGTGTTCAGGGCACTCCTTGAGACAAGGAACTGTCTGGAGAAAGAAGCCATTTGTAGTCAGTGAATGAAATACTCATAAATGAAAATGTCTCAGTGAGGAAAGCTTTTAATGTCATGGAAGTGGTCAGCCTGTACAGAGCCACAATTTGTGCATTAAAGGAGACACATCTCCAGCCAAGAGTGTTGTGCTCCTGCATGGCCAGCCTGAGCCAGTGTGATGCCTGTTACAATGAGGTTCCAAAACTGCTGTGCTGCAGCTGCAGCAGAGCCCATGTAATTTTATTTCTTTTCCTGGTTTTCCATTTATATCTGGCTAGCGCAAGGAGAATATTTATGCTTCTCTTTGGTTGCAGAGCTGGACTGAATTTGGTGGGAGTTTGTCCTGACTTTGGGAGGACTTTGCTCCTTTGTGCTCGTGAAAGGAAAGTGTTGTGTGGTGGTGGTTGGACACCAGCAGTGAAGGGAGGTTGCCCCTTCCAGGGTGTCCTGGAATACCCGTGTTCACTCATTGCCCTTTGGACCAGCTGCCAGCATGCAGTCAGTGCTGTTCCTGTCATGGTCTAAACGGAGCTGTAACCTGGAGCTGTAGCAGTGAAAGCAAGCACAGGCTGAGGTGGGGAGCTCGGAGGCACTTCGGGCCCTGGGGAAGGATGAAGTGCAGTTAGCTTGGGGCTCTTGTTTCCTTTTACTCTGCTGCTGTTCCCAGCGTCCCGGCCATCATTCCGGCCTTGCACCACGTTCACAGACGGGCTGTGTAGGGAAGGTCTTGGCGAGGAAAAAGAGTTCAGCGAGAATCCCTTGAAAGCAGGCACAGCCCTGCAGAGCCGCGTCGGGAGTGCCGGGGGTGCCGCAGGCAGCCGGGATGTGTGGGAACCCGGGTTCTCTCTGTGCACTCTTCTTCACAAAGCTGCAGGGCAGATTGTATCAATTTCAGCTTTGAATGCTCCCTGATGTGTGTTACTGATTACAACTGGGGATGGAGTTTTGGCAGACTAATTGACAAACAAGGCCACTGTTTAAACAAACAAATTTAGTGAAAGCATTAATTGGCAGGTGGGATAAATGACATGCTAAGAGATAAAGGACAATTTTAAGATTAGGTTAAAGAAAGGAGCAGTCAAAGCCCAAGTGTGATAACTTAAACTGTTCTTAACCAAGAGATTACCTGCAACTTAAACCTTGGGGCACCAACAGTAAAATACTGTGTTAGATGTGCAACTTCAGAGCCAAAGTGCTGGTGATACCTGGGAGAGGCACCTGGGCTAGAGCTCAAGGAGAGCAGACAGGGACCTTTGGCAGTGGGTGGACATGGGTGATTTTGGCTCAGACCTTCAGTGCAGTTCTCCCTCCTCCCATTCTCTCCACACTCAGGATGTTGCTGAGTAATAATGGGGAAGTCGAGCAGTGAGGCAGGAGAACCCTGCTCTGAGGCACTGGCTGATGTGGGACCTGGGCAGTCACAGAGCTCAGACATTTGCCAGCAGGATGCACATGTATGCTCAGGTGTGTGATCCTTGTTCTGATGGAGGTGCCTGTGCACCTCTCCTTCACTCCGTGAAATGCAGTGGATTATCCTAGAGCCAAGCATTTTAAGAGCAAATGTGTGTAAATGACATCTCAGGTCTCGAAGCACTGACAGGACAATAGCAAAGGCTCTTTCTGCCTCATGATCCGAATCAGCTGTACATGGTCACTATACATGTAAGGCCAAAGCTGAGACAGTCTTCCTGTGCCTCCCCTCTCTTTGGGACTGATGTTTGGCATTGGCTGGGCCCCTGCCAGGATGTGTCTCAAGCCAGTTGCAAGTTTTCCAGAGGTGTTGTTCCCCGTGTCGTGACAGGGAAATAAAATGTGTGGGAGACATGAGATCAGAGAAGCAAGTACTTGACAAAACCCAGATGATGCATTTTCCCACAGTGCTGCCAAACCTAGTCATCTAGTGGCAATTTTAAGTCTCGCACAATTACTCTGATTTTCTTTAGATCATTTCTATACAGATTAACTGAAGTTGCATTTAGTGCTTTGCCATCGAGATTTAGAAAGGGTGCAGAGCCAGAGCATCTTATCTGAGAAGAAGCAGCTGCAAAGGATTTGCTCACACTGAGTGTCAGCCAGTCCAATGGAACATCTCCAGGCACCCCAGGGCACAGCTTGGTGGCACCCAGGCACACTCCTCTCAGCCACACCTCTGCCAGCACGGGAACTCCCAGCAATAGCAGTGTGAGAGAACCTCTGCTTGCAAACAACTGCATCGATCCTTGCCAACCAGAGGTATTCAAAGCAAGTGCCTGCTCTCTCTGTTATGTGGTGCTGTGGGATGTGCTCCCTGAAACCTCACTGTGAGATGGTGGGCAGTGTGCCAGGAGGAGATGGGTTTTGTTTGATCCTGGGTTGGCTGGGCTTGTATGGGTGGCTCAGTTTCAGTCAGTCATGAAAAGGAGATAAAAAGCTTCTTAATGGTGATATTAAGAAGGTTTTGACTGGAGGCAAAAAGGCATTTTGTTCTTTCTGTGGGGTTTTTTTTTTTCAGCTTTAAACTACATTATTAGTGTCTCAATTTATGGTCATGCAGAGAAGATCAGCTTTCTGCATAGAATTCTCTTTTAATAAGCTAAATTCACTTTGATCAATGTGAAGCCTGTTTATATGCAGCGTTTGTAGTGACTTTGGCACTCAAGAGAGACACAGAATATATGCATGTTCCCTCCGGGGGTTGTCAGCGTGCTGTGTTGCACAATTTACATAGAAAAAGAGACGTGTATGAGGCATGGGAGGAAATCCTGCCCCTGTGTAAGTGGGCGGGAGTTTTGCTGGTGGTTCAGCCAGGGCAGGATTTGCCTACTGTGGCCAGGTGCCTCTAGAGTTGGCCACCACAGCTTGCTCGAGTGGCTTCTGTGGAAGCATTTGTGGAGAGAATGTTGTTTAGAGGGGCTTATTCAAGAAAACACTTAAATGCATTCTTAAAATTCATCAGGTGCTTTCCTGAATTGGGGCTCGTGTGCTGTAAGGGGCTGGATTTAGCCCAGTGTTGGCTGAGTGCCAGGGAAATGGCTGGGTTTGCTCTTGCCTGACCACACACCAGTTGTGGAGTGGACGAAGGGCACGAATTGATGCAGAGGAGCAAAGCTCTAAGTAACCTCTGCAGCTATTTGGGGCCAATCTCTGGCATATCTCCTACTGATACCTAGTCCAGAAGAGATGGAGCAATCCCTTGCTCCCCCATGAATGGCTGTGTGCTGAGGAATGGCTGCTATAGGATGAGCTGCAGTGAATGTGTCTGTTTCTTGAGGTTTTTGAAGGTGATGACCAGCTTCTGATGGGCACTAAATCTTATCCTTCCAAAGGCATCGTTTAAATGTATGTGTCCTCCTGCCTACTATAAGAAAGCATTCAGAAGAGAACAAAGCATCCAGCCCTTGCATGTGTGTACCTCTTATCACATTTTGTTACCTGGGGGTCTTAGCACTTGCTGGGAAAGTCTGAGAGTGGTTTGTTCTGTGCCAAGGACAGTATCATGAAAATGCAGGTGTCCCTGTATTGACAGCATCTGCCTCGACCCACCATTGTCAATGCAGTGAAGTGTCTGGAACAGATGGTTGGTGGTGGTGCCTGCAGCTAATGCCAGCAATGCGGCTGGGAATTTGGTGCACTTAGAATCCAATGAGGGGATGGCTCTCGAGCTTTGTTTCAGCCTCTTCTGGTATCTGGAGATATTTTCAGATGTCTCCCCCAGGACCACAAGTAGGGCTACCTGCTGTAGTGTAAAGTGTAGCATCCTTTTCTATATGCAGCTGGGTGGCTCTTTCATCATTTCACTTAGCCCTTTGCATGCTGATTTATTATCTCTAATGATGCAAAATTGCACAAAGCTTTTGACATTTCTGTGGCCTGAGAATGCAAGTCATGGTCACACACAGCAGCTGAACAGCAGCCAGCCATGGGGCACACGTGTGCTTCGGCATCCCTGGTTAATTGGCCTCCTCACTCCTGCTTTGTCCAAGGAAGAAAAGAGTAGTTTTATATACCTTTGTGACCATTGCTGTCATCTTAAAAATGCTGGAATGTGTTTCTCTGCCACCATCTCTCTCCATCTCTTTCATTCCCTTAAAAAGTACAAATCAAAGCTCTCCCTTTGCCAGCTCCTCTTTCCATTAACACAGTCCTGACTTATCTTTACAGTTTTTCCCTGCCTCTCGCTGCTTCTCTAATGGGGTCAGGGCTGCTTGTTCCTGACCCCTTTCTCACCCCTCTCTCCTTTCTTGCTGAAATGCAGTTTTTTCTCTCCCCTGTTAATATCTCCTGTCACAGGGCTGTTCCTGGGGAGCAGTTGCATCTGAAGAGAGAACTTGCCTGTTTTGGTCCACAGTGCACCCCACTCTCTCATCCTGCTCCTGGCTCCATGCTGGGTGACATCCCCTCTGTAGCCTGGTCCCTCTGTCCCCAGAGCAAGGACACTGCATGGGTGCAGCCAGGAAAAGGACATCTCCCCTGTGCAGTATTAGGACCTAATGATGTCACAGTGCTGTACATTGCTCTGTAACAGCCACACATGTAACTATTTTGGCAATGGTCAAGAGTCCAAGATGTGGGATGGACTACAGAGTCTGTGTGGAGCAGGACACATCTCCCAGAGGTCTGGAGGAAGCCATGGCTCAGGATGGAGCTCTCTCCACATCTGCCAAAGCTTTATCAGCCTGCTAAGCCTGTGGCTCAGCCCCTGGGGATGTGGCGTTGGCTGGACCAGGGGCTTGAGGGAAGCTTTGTGCCAGCCAGAAAGGCATGGGGGGGCACAGGGAGATGACAGGCTTGGCAGGAGCTGGGTTTGTGATAGGGGCAGGTAGAAAAGACATGGTCAGGAGAGGAGAAGGGAGTCTCCACCTCTTGGAGGAAGATGATGGCACTGGCTGGAGCGGGCTGAGTGCCTATAAAGCTGGTGTTGAAGGAGGCAAACCCACCTGCCAAGAGACAATCACTTTCTGTGGCAGTTTGGGGCTCCAGGAAGGTTGCACTGGACTCAGACAGGTTTTCCTCACAATTCAGCCTTTCCCTCTGTGCCTGGGAAGCCCTAAGCACTTCCTTGTCCTGTTGGATGATGCTGGAGCTTGTAAGGATGTCTTTTTCTGGGGAAACTTTGAGGTGCTTCTGTCAACAGCAGCATTTTGACTGTGGATGGGTTGAAGCCTTGCAGAGGCCATCCCTTGCAGAGCCTATCCACAGCCCCTCCTGCATTTGCTGGGGAGAATAGAGTTTAATTTTTCAGCCACTGCAGCTGTCTGCACCTGTATTCAATGCCCGAAAATGGAGCATAGATGAGACTGAGACAAACAACTTCCTGAGCTGCTTAAACCACCACTGACATCTTTGGGTTTGACTGCACTGCCGGGGTGTTTGCTGTGTTGCTGAGGCAGCCCAAAACTGTCTTGTGACTTCCTGCTCCGTTTTTCCCCAGTGTTGCTCTGTGGGCTTGGACGAGTCTCTTCACCCTGTCCCAGCTCAGTGGGAAGTGTTCTGCCCGCTCGCCTTCAGTCAGCGGCTGCGTGGTTGGCTTGGCCCCGTGTGCAAGTGGTTTCTTGAGTGAAAAACAAGAGTGTTTAAGACAGACAGGAAAGGGAGGGGTGGTTCTTGTGTGCCATTAATTGCTTTAAGATGTTCTGAAGCTGGCTATTCTGGAACTGGATGCTAAATATAAAACTGATACTGCATAAATAAATGATGAAATACAAGTGACATCCGAAAAGCACTTTGGGATGCTTCGGTTAAGAACCTAAATAAATAACATGTGTTATTGTCATTGTAATTACTATTTTCCTTTTTTAGCATGCCTGTGCTTTCAGAATGTTTTGAGGAGTCCTATCTGGCAGAAATTCAGCTGTCCCATAGAAACCAATATCTTTCTGCCAATTTCTATCAACGCTATTATTTTTGGAGAAGAAAATCAAAGCTATGACATGTTTTCACATCTCATGCTCTGCGGCAGATGCTCAGCTGGATGCAGGTGCAGTTTGGCTGACGTAGAGCTACCCTGACCCCTCCCTCTGCTCCCCGAGGAGAAGGGCTGGATCTGAGCCAGGAGGTACCTGTACAGTTAGGGACTGCAGGTGCTGTGTGTGGGGACTGGAGACACCATGGAAGTCTGTACTGAGCTGTCATGGGAGTCTGTCATGCAGAAGGTCAGGCACAGGGGACAAGGGTACTAAAAGCAATCTCAGATGTTTGTCCTAATGCACTGCCCTGTGCGGGAGCAGTGCTGGATCACCCCAAGTGTGTGGTTGTGCCAGAGAGGGGCCATGCCCCCAGCTACCACTTGCCTGCAATGGTGTTTTTCATGCTGACTCTACACTTGTTCAAGGCATCATTTTCAGAGGTGGTGTGTGAAGGTGCAGTGTAGCTGGGCTGGAGTGGCAGCACTTCCCTCTAGGCCAGGACACTCACAGCTGGGCTGTGCACTCTCACTGCTTCATTGCAATGCAGCTGCTGGCTGTTTCCTTTGCCTAAGTGATTATGCAAGAATCTCAAGCTTTCAGGAAAAAAATAGTGTTCCTGGCCCTTTTGGCTGCAGACCTCTGCTTCAAAATGGGATCTGCTAAAGGCTGTGAGGTGTGGAGTCCGCTTCTGAGTAAGTGGAAGGGAAATGAAAAGTCATATGCTGGTTATCCTGACTTCCTGTAATTTTTAAGCCAATTTGAAGACATTTCAAGGGCTGAATTTGTTTTATTTGCCAGGCCTAACAGTAACAGGTTAATGTTTGCCTGTCTATACTGGCAACAACTTTTTGACTGTTTGTTCAAGCCTGCTTCAAGCTGGTATCTCACACTGATGCTGTACTGCTCTTGGAGACAGCACTGATAACTGCAGGCACTTTGTCACTAGAGAACTGAGTGTTACATTGAGAAAGGAGACATCCAGGTTACCAGAACCCAGTGTGCCCTTTGCAGTGCTCAAATGGGGTTCTGCTGCCACCCAGAACCATCAGTACAGGAAGGGAGAGGTGTGGGTTGGTTTGTGCAGAACTTGAGTGGGGTGGAGGGAAGCACAGGAGAGAAGGCTGGCACTTTCAGATGGAAGAAGTGAGTCATTTCCACTGCAAGTGTTTTCTTGCAGGGTGCCAGGACTGTGCACCCATCCTCCCCTTCCCAACCACATGGCTTTTTATTTCTCTGAGAGCTCCTGTCAGGCACAGCCATCTCCATGTAACACACAGCAGGAGAAGAGTGGACAGCAGCCTTGTGCTACTGGCACTGCATTTAGAGCTGGAGCATGGCACAGACTGGCACTTAACTCCTGTATGGAGATGGGAGTGTGGGGACTCTCATCCAGACCCTGTCTCATGAGACCCTTGGAAATGATGCACGTGCAGCTGCATCTCCTGTCCAGCTGCTGGGGCTCCTCTGTCCCATGTACCCATTTCTGGGTGTAAAAGAGACAAAGCAAGCCCTGAAATTTGCTGTGGGGATGCTGGGGACCTGGGAAGGGAGAGTCTGCTTTCTTGAGCCACAGCTGGGGAAGCATTTGTTTCTAAAGTAGGATGAATACCGCAAGGGAAAAAGGAGGTGCTGAGGTGCTCTGCTGAAGGCATCACTTAACAGCTGCTGGGGAGCCCACACTGCCTGAGGGAGGATCCGTTTGCAGGGTAGGAAGAGCCCTTGGAGGGCTGCTATGCCACTGATCTGCTTCTGTCCCTTGGTCCAGCCTGTGCAAGCCTGTGTCCTGCTTTCCTCTCACTGCTCTAGGTCACAAAGCATCCACATGCATCCATGTGCTGTGAGAATCCTTGCAAGATAGTGCTGCCAGCTTCTCTCTGGGAGGCAGGACCTGAGTGAGCAGGGGGTGGGGTGCAGGACAGGCTGCCCTGCAGCAGGCAGTGCCTGTGGAATAGCCAGGGCCCTGAAGTGGCACAGACTGTCAGAAGCAGTGCTGTTTTGGAGGCTGCTCACCTGCTGTCCATGGAAGGCTCTGATCTGTGGTGGCACCCGGTCACTCCCTGTCAGGCCCCTTCTCCTCACCTCTTCTCTTCCTGATTGCCCATGGGGCTCCTGTCCTGTCTGCAGCACACATCTTCTCCACCATGTCCTCTTGGTCTCCGTGTCCCCATCTCCCACCTCTCCCAGCAACAGAGCCCTAGCCTTCACACAATTGCTTCACATGACATGGCCCCTGTGCAGCTCCATCCCCAGATGAGCAAAACCCATATTCCCCATCCCACCCACCCCTGTACCACCTTGGACCACCTCCTGACATATTTCTTTCTCTCTGCTTCCCCTGCTTCTCCTCCTTTTGGTGAAGTTTTCCTCCCTTGCAATTTCACAAGGTGCTTCATGTGTTCACATGCCCACCTCACAGCCCATCCCTCTCCTCTGTCCTGGGTGCAGACATTTCCTCTGTGGTCTCTCACTGTTTTGGTGTCTTCAACACAGTCAGGATTCCTGTTGGGACATTCCTCTTGTGTTTTTAAACTTCCTTTTCTCTCAGCACTGTAACAGTAGTTTTGGCCTGTGCATACCCAGCGTTATTGACTATTTTTCATCCTTGTGGTTTCACCATAGCCAATCTCTGCGCATCTGCTGTGTCCAGCTGAGTGCTGGGTTTGCAGCAGGCTCGTGGACACAAGCTCCCCATCACCTCCATCACCTGCTGAGAACTGCCTCATTGCCTCCCTGCTGATTTCTTCCCAAAATGTGGCTTTGCTGAGATGCCCACAAACCTCTTGGCAGCAGCGAGGCTGCGTCATGTTGTGACTGCTGCCATATGTGCTGACTCACACTGTCTCCCTGCTTGCCCTTCATCCCCTGGTGTCTGTTTCCACCTCTTCCTTCTTTTTTGAATGCGGAGTTTTTGGAGTAGACTTTATTCTGGCTTTACACAGGGTTATGGTGGTTCCAGGTGCNACCTCTTCCTTCTTTTTTGAATGCAGAGTTTTAGTAGTAGTTTGGATAGCCAAACCCAGCTTTTGCCACTTTTCATTGTTCTTTCTTATGCCTAGGATTCTGGAATAATGAATTATGTGTGAATCTCAGCTTTTGTAAATGCAGCTCCATAGCCTTCCTGAAAGCTTGAGTGAGAGTGTGTAAATGGGATCAGATGGCAGTGCAGGAATTGGAGGTGAAAAAAGTGAAGCGTCACACATGGGATACTAAAAAAAAACAACAAAAACTCTTAAAGACCACAAAAATTGAGTTTGATCTGAACTGATCTTTGAACCCCGGACTGTGGGAAAGTTTTATGGATAGAAATTGCTCAATTCCATATGCCCATACACTTTGCCAAGTGAATTTGCTCAGTTCCCTGGCATAATTTAAATTCTCCCATGTACTGTCAGGTTTCATGAGCAAAATAAGAAAGTAGTGAGTTCTCTCTGCTGTTTTTGAGATATCCTCACGTTTCCAGATTGCACATTGCAGTAGGAAGTGGTCCCTCTGCCCAGGGCTGTTGCCTGTCTCAGAAGTGATGTGACTGTGACTAGTGTGTCCAAAGGATAGTTGCATGCTTCCATTTCTCCCCCCTCCACTTTAGCTTTTAATTCTCCAGATTGATTTTTCCTCTTTTTTTTTCTCTGTATTTCACCTACTTGGCCCTTCAGGATTTGTTCTAAAATTTGGACTTTGCTTGGCTTTCCGTGTAAGTGCACTACAGGATTGCAACAGGTGAGGCAGCAAATAGATGGGCTGAAAAATGGTTACTAAATTTGGAGGAACAATTCTGCACTCTGAGACAATGCATTTATATGTATTTATGTGTACCTTTCCATGTACACGTGGTCTGTGGTATTTCCTCTCCTCTCTTCAGTTACTCTAAAGAAACAGCACTTCTAATATTCAGCTCACTTGTGTCTCTCTAACTGCTTTGGAGTGTGCATGCACACACTGGGTAGGGCTTTATTTCTGAGGATGTGAGAAAACTCCACGTGCTGGATGCTGCTGAACCCAGAGGTTTTTCAGTGGGAGGCAGGAGGAAGTGCTGCAGGGCTCAGTGTGTGTGTGTTGGCCGTGAGTGCCATGAGAAGTGAAAGTCAAGCCTGGTGCAGCTCTTGCACTGGGCTTGCCTTCCTCTGTGCAACAGATAACAGTGTGCTGGCAGCTGCCTCAGGGCTCGTGTCATTGCAAAGCGACCATCAAATCAGTTACAGTGGAGCCAAACCAGCTGGGTTTGCCATTTTCCTCTCTGGATATTGCTTTAAATGAGAGCCAGACTGAAAGGACTGAAAATATAAAAGCTTTCTTATAGCTTTCCTTTGGCTGCCATTTTAAAAAAACATTTTTCCTCCACATTCACATCACTTGGGTTATACCTGTTGTAATTCTGGGGGAAAAGGATCTCAGAAAAACATTAATCAAGTAACAAAAAAAGATGGCGTTTTTGTAGGGTATTCACTAGAAGACAGGTGGCTATTGTTTTTCAGGCACTAAAAGTTTAAAATAGAAATGTTCTTTCCTATATTTCCTCACATAAACATCTCCAGCTGTCAGTGTGAGCCTTTGTTTATAAAGCAAATATAAGGAATTTTATAGGCTTTGCAAATGGATACAGAAAAGTGACAATTCAATCCGAGTTCTCAAGTCTCCCCCTTTTTGTTAATGGGCAATTCCCTATGCTAAGCTTTTCCTTTTTCTTTGGTGGTTTCTGTCCAAGGGGTTTTGGGATCTGGTTGTCAGAGGGCAGCAGGACAAACAGGGCACTGAGGACAAGGACCTTATTTGGGGTTTCCTTTGTGCTGGGCTCTTTGTGCTCGTGCTTGGCCAGAGGCAGAGCCTTGCGTTGGTGTTTGTGGGCATGTTTCTGTTGAAGTAATTTCATTGAATTTCCTGTTAAAATGCCAGCCAAGTTGCTTGTGGTGGGGAGTCAATACTCCAATAGACAGGCTGTTGTTTTGCCGGTGCTGTTGTCCAAGTGGAGCCTCGTGACCCAGCATGGATGGGAGCACAGCACAGCAGACAGCCCTCTTCCATGTGTTCCACATTGCTCCGTGTTGCTGTGTTGGGCTTGAACGAGTGGTTTTTTAAAGAGAGGTGAGTGAACTTATCTGGGAGGGTGCACTGCTCTCCTGTTATCCTTCTTAAAAGTCACGTTTATATTTTACCCTGTGAGGTATTTCCTGTGGGTCCTAGTTTTTATCCCAGCGAGTGGGCTGTGGTGCTTTGGGCTGGAGCTGCTGCTGTGTGTGCTCAGGTGCTGCATCCACAGGAACCACAGGAGAGAGCAGCTCATCCCAGTCTGCTGGTGCTGCTGTTCTGCAGGAGGTCACAGGAGCCCGGGGAGCATCACAGTGCCTGCTCTGGGTGAATATCTGCTTGTGTGTGCCAGAGAGCACAGGATGCCTTTGACAGCACTGCACGTTTTCTCCTGCAGAAGTAGATTGATTTTTGTTACTGGACTGGCAGCACTTCTTTGTACTTGGGTATTCACTTCCCCTGTGGAGGAATTTGTGGTTTCTAAGACTCTAATTACTTAGTGTGGTAGTTTTTCCTCTGCTTTCATAATGACTTTGGTGGGTGCTATCTGCTGTTGTGACAGCACTGGGCAGTGCAGGCTGAGCCCGGGATGGCAGGAGGTGTGAGCTTTAACCAAGCTCTTCAAGAAAACTAAGACTTTGAAATCTGATTTTCACCATTTAAAGCTTTATCTCCAGCCCTGCTGGGCCAAAGGGCAAAAAATATTTGGGATGGTTCCCTCCTTACCCCACAGGTCTGTTTGCAGCATGCCTGGCCCCACTGGATGAGCCTGCAGGGTTCAGGGTGGATGGAGGAGTTTGTTTCCTCGATGGCAGGCAGGACACAGCCACATCCTTCCATGAGCAGTTGCTCTGCTGACAGACAGCTTGACCTGCACCTTTTGGCTTCTCTTTAGAGACGTTACTGTGGTTGCTGTGGTCTGTGACTGCCTGGGTGGTGTGCTGGGTGTGTAACACTGAGCTGCAGGGAATGGAGGTCTGCTGTGTGCTGAGACAGGGAATTACCACACCTTGGATAAGGAGAGCTCTAGGAACTGTGTTTATTACAGTTCCAGAGAAGAAATGCCTGTCTGTGGGTGCTGCAGAACCCATCTGGGTGACAGTGCACATCCCTCCTGGAGCTCCCTGGGCCATCAGCTGTGTGTTGCAGGGCCCAGCACTGGTTTGTGGGACACAGATCACATCACCAGCCTGCATTTTTCCCAATATCATTAAATCCATAAGACATGAAGGGGTGTAGTGAGTTTTGAGGATTTTTTTTGTAACTGTGATGGGCAGTTCTGTATGCCTTTTGAAACCTCTCATATGAGGATGTGGGATCCTTTTCAGTCCTTACCCTTTAGCTGTCATTGATTCCCATAAGGATGACAGCCAGAACTTTTTTTCCTGGTCTCAAAGCTAGAAAAGAAATATTATCAAAGCTCCAACTTTTAAAAAGAACATCTTTAGAAACACAGTCCTAGTTCCAGGACCATGTTGCAAAATAAAAAAGGACTAAAAATACTGTGTGATCAGAAGGCCTGTACCCAAAGCCTCAGCACTGTGGAAGGCTCTTAGAGGGAATCTTATTTACTGTTACAGCTTCTGCAGGGTGAGTTGAGAGGGAAGTTGATGTGAGTGCTTGGGGTCATGGCACTGCTTTAACCCACTGATGCTGCTGAGTTTTGCCAGGATTGCTGCAATGATCAGCAGCAAGAGAGGTAAATTGCAGAGGTCAGCAGAACCATATGCCTGGTCTGTGGGGTCCTGCCTGGTCTTGTGGGGAGGATGAGCTTTGGGGATGCCTGGTCCCAGACTTTCAAATAGGAGTCCTGTTATTTCACATTAATTTGCAAAGCTTGGCAGACTTTCAGAAGTGCATCGTGCTATCCTGAAATAAGACCAGCATTTCAGATGATTAACCAAATTCAATTAAGCATTTAATTAGCATGAGACTGAGACTAAATGACTTCCTTTTGTCTGTCTACCTGTTAGGTTTTTCAGACTCCTGGTTTTCAGATGGACTCTTTCTTTTCTTATTAAGTTCACATGCAGCTCAGGAGCTCCTTGGATGCAGGAGCAAAAAGTGCTGGCATTTGCCACCCTATTCCTGAATCCCCCATGGCTGAGGGAGCAGGCAGCAGTCCCTGGATGCTCTGGCACCCAGCATGGGCTCTCTGCCCACTGACCTTTGTCTTTCTCATTGGTAATCTGAGGAGTGTGAGGTTCTTTTCAGGGCTGTGCAAGCACTCTTGACTTTAACTCCAGTCTGTGTGAACAGTTCATCCCAACTGAGCCATTCTGCTGGGGAGTAAAATTTGCTGCCCATGGGGAAGCATCTGATGTTCCTCTTCCAAGGGTGGAGAGCCCAGACATGCCATTCTGCAAGGATGTCATCTCCACATGCTGCTGGAGGGGTTTCATAAACACTGTCTGTGGCAGGGCCAGGCATAAGGATTTTGGCCAGGATTCAGAACAAGGCAAAGCTGATGTGTCAATATTTCCTTCCTGTTTTATTGTGACCACTCTTATATAGATGTTGGCTTGTACAGGGGAGTTGTACAGGGGAGTCGGCGAGATAATCAGACCAGCTGTCGGCCTAAATATAGAGTCACAGGTTGGCTTTTGGTGCAAAGCTTGATTTTCAGATTGCAATGCTGAGGGCCTGATTCTTCCTCATGAAATCTGAAGTCAGGCTGCGCAGCTGAGATGGCATTTGCCTACTTCAGAAGTTGTGTTTTTCTCATTAAGTTCCATTTTCTGAACTTGCAGCAAGTCAAAATTAGTGCAATAGCGAATGTAATGGAGCTCTCCTAATAGTTCTTATTCGTGACTCTAGGTATTTTGGAGAAGTTCTTCTTCCTTCCCAGAAATGTGAGTGAGAACCAAACTAGGCTCCAAATTTTTCCAGCCTTTGGCTATGTCTGAGATGCAATTTATGGAGAGGGCTTTCCTGTCTTTCCAGAGGGATGCTGTTCTTCCTTCCATGGGGTGAGGTTCCTGCTCTGGCAGTCGTAGGAGCAGGTTTGGTCTCACCCCACCTGTGGCACATTTCCAGAGAGCATAACTCTCATCCCCTCCTGAAGCAAAACCAGCTCCCAGCTGAGCAGAGCCAGCGTAGGAGCCCATATTTCTTCCAAGCCATACAGATGAGCTGCTGAAACATAAAGATGCTGGGTCTTGCAGCTGTTAAAGCTGTGGCCTGTCCAGGAGGATTTCTTGCTCCATTAAGAAATTAGAGACTGTGCTGAGATGAGAGCAGCACAGTGCTTTGCTTCTTCCCGTAGCTTATTACCAGACACAAATAGCTTAACCCCTCATTTCCCTCTCTGCAAAACATGCTCATGGGTGGTTTACGTGTAGCACAAGAGTATCAGAGTGTTGAGTTAACAGGCAGTGCAATGGTCACACAGTTTGAAATCATCAAGCTGAATTAAGCACAAGATGTTAGTTACTCGTTATTTTAGATATTATATATATGTAGTTTTTTTCATTTTCTCTATTTCCTGCAGGAAAAAACCAAAGTGGTGGAACCCTTGGACTACGAGAACGTGATCCTTCAACGCAGAGTTCAGATCTTCAGTGATCCCCTCCGGGACCTGCTGATATTTCCAATCGAAGATGTTTCTGTGAGTTTGCACTGGCTGTTTCCCATATTTGAGGCTCACATGTCTCCAGTCCTGCGTACCTTGGAAAATTTTCACCATTAACCACGTTAATTTTAGCTGCATTACTGACACATAAAACCAAAAAGACCCACTGGTGGTTTAGGCCCACCACATTTATTTATAGCAAATGTCAAGCTCTGAAGATCCCATTTGCACTGCCAATGTCTTTTTCTTTTTCCTGCAGATCTCAGTCATTGGCCGACAGAGAAGGACTGTCCAGTCAACAGTGCCAGAAGATGCTCTGAAGAAAGCTCAGAGTCTCTTTGTCAAAGAGGTAGGGGCAAAGTCTGTGTGACACCTGCCTTCAGCACTTTGTCCCTTGGGCAAGATGCTCAGCTGTAGCTCCTGCAGATCACTTGGTTTTTACTTTGTGGGAAGCACCAGTAGCTGGCAGGGTGCCTGCATGGCAGAATTCTCACGTGCATCTCTTGGGCAGTGCATCTTTCCAGTGGGTTTTGTTCACAGACAAGGTGTGTGGATTTGCACCACCTGCCTCAGCTGCAAGGTGCAGTAGTGCAGCAGGGGATATACAACCTCCCTGGAGCATCCAGAGTGCTGCAGGTTTGTTCTGTAAAGTGCTACTCTCGAGGGCTGTTCCCTCCAAGTGCACTGGCACTAAATGCCAAACAATGGTTGATGTAAAATGAGATGCACTACGTTTCTGAGGGCAGAAAATTGGTGCTTTCTGGAAAATAGTCTGCTCCCAAATCACTACTGCTTTTTTAAAGCCTTAGAGCGATGCAAATACAAAATCTGTGGCTGTGTGGCAGACCAGATACTGTGTGATTTTTGTCTCTGTGCTGGAAAGGTTCCATATAAAATTCTATATTGCACCATAACCCAAGCAAAGCAGCCTTGTTCAGACCCTTTCTGCTTGTGCTTACCTCATCCAGCAGTGTGTAACCCTTCAGACTTGTGCCTGGTTTTGTTTTGCTTGGTGTAGCTTTCAAAGACCTGTATTGTTTTCCTTTCAGTGCATTAAAACCTACAGCTCTGACTGGCACGTGGTAAACTACAAGTATGAGGAATACTCGGGAGACTTTCGGATGTTGCCATGGTAAGTGTTGTGCTCCCTTGGAATACTAATGTGTGGTCACAGGGCTGGGGTTGGAGAGGGCTTAGCAGAAGCAGTCTGCCCTTTTCCTGATGCCTGTCTCACAAGAAGCCTCTCCTCCAGAGATATGTCACCCTGAAGGTTAGAGAGCCAGAGGTTTGTGTCACCCTGTCATTGTCACTCAGCTCCACCAGGGAGATGCCCACAATATTGTCAGTGTGGGTCATTGCTTCACATCCCACTCACCAGTGTGGAAACTTCCCCTCCACTTGGGATGAGGATGGACTGCAATCCAGACTCATGGCAGGATAAATAGTGTTGACAGTGCCTGCTCATCCCAAGTCAGGAGCCTCATTGTCCTGCTGGGCTAATGTTCCCTGTGAGCTACACACAGTGTTCCCATGCCAAGCAGATTTTCCTTGTACTCTTGGTACAGAGAAGTTGCTGGACAACTTCAATCCAGAGATGTGGTATTGCTGCTAATGCTGGCAGTGCTGGGGAGTTACAGGCTTGGAAATGCTGGGCTGTGCCAGTGATTCCAGCTCCAAAGCTAATTGGGTTTTTCCGACAGGCATATACATCTTGGATTTCTGCTGGATTGTTATTTTCTTGGTGATGGCGCCTGCCCTGCTCTCACTGCCCACACTCTGGGCATGTCTGGCCCCCTGTCCAGGCTGCTCATGTGCTGGCAGCTTGTTAGATGCTTTTTCTTCCTAATTGGCTGAAATGGGTCTCTTCTGAGGGTCTCATGGGGATGTGAAGCAGCAATGGATAACACAGTCGATCAAATCGTGTTAAAATTTGTGATTAATCTGCAGTCTGATCTTGCTTCTTTTCTAGGAAAATGGAAAATAAAGTGGCCTGCTGTATCTCTTTGTTGCATAAATACAAATCAGCAAAAACTCTGCAGAATCAGATAGCTAACAGGAGAAAGCTAATTACAGACTGCTTGTGCTTAATTTCCATGAAATGCATTCAGCAGTTAGCTTTCCCCAGCTGCAAGGGGCTGTTGGTCTCTCGAAATCTCTCTTCTGTCCTCTGTAGTCTGCAGTTTGGCTGTTGCTTCTGGATCCAGCATCAGCTGCTGGCTCAGAGGACCCTCATGTTCCAGTCATTAAACATGAAAATGTGTTGTGATTTCAGCAAATCCTTTAGGCCAGACAAGATTCCAAGCCACGTGTTTGAAATTGATGAAGACTTTGAAAAGGATGAGGTAAGGAGAAGGTTAGAGTTTTTTTACATATTCCACTCTGTTAAAAAGCAGATTTCACGAGGCAAATACGGAATTCAATTCCTAGGATTGGTTTTCTGAAATGCTTTTTTGCTGTGCTGGTAGGATCAAAGTGAGACAGGAATTTATTTCAAAGTATGACAAGATAATTTCTTGGAGCCAAGGTTCTCCTAAACTGTCTGGAGGATTAGCCATGTTTCTCATGGCTTTTTCACTTGAAACAGGCCATCAGTAGAAGAGGAAAAAAAGGAAGCCAAGCAGTTACTGGGGAGCACTCCTCATGTCCAGAACTAAAAGTAGGCAATCTGTTTTTCAACTACACTGTAATATCGGGGTCCTCCTCTAGAAAGTTTTGTGCTTTACCACACAGCCTGCAATACTTAATCAGTCACTTCTACAAACATATTTGCAGTGTGCCAGTCCTGCTCTGCACATATTGTGCCAATGTTGCAAGGCTTTTTCTTCCTCTGGAATTTGGCATGTTTGTGCTCAGCTGGTTGGAGGGAAGATTTGCAGCCCTGGAGCTCTTCCATGCAGACTCTGGCAATTGGGACATCTCAGACCTGCTGGTTATTTTGGATGGTGCACATGCCATGTTCTCCTACATGTATTCTGTTTGCTGCAGAAATGAGGGGCAGCATTTTTCTGTCTCAAGTACCATGTGGAGCTTAATCGATGCACATGATATTAAGAAGTTTTTGTTTACAGAGGGAAGGGTTTAGCCCAGCTGTTTAAAGTCCACATGACACCAAGATGCTGCTGCTGAGATTCTTACAGAGAAAAAGGGAAGTTTCTTTGTTACAGAGCTGAAGATTTGGAGGGGCTGTTTCATGCATATTTCTCACAATCACCGTGTATGTCCCAGCACAACTCGGCTCTGGACTGGAATGGCTTCTTTCAAATGGAAATGTTTTGTCATGTTTGGCTTTTAATCTTTTTTTTGGCTGTGCTGTTGGTTTGCATTACATTGTTAACTTGAGGCGTTCCCTCTTTAATATTATCTAATCTGGGCTGGAGACATTGCTGTGCACTATGTTACCAGCAGGCTTCTGAAAAAGTAGAATATGCTATCAAAATTTGGAGACCTTCTTTCTTCTGGCTAGTGTCCCAAGTACTCAAACAAGAGAAGTTACTGAGGTTTGTTGTGGAAGAGTATTCCAAGTGCTTTGGCAGTTGTCTGGACATTTATATCTTTTGGCATGGCCATATCTAAAGGATTCTGTTACAGTTTTCTGACAGAGCATTTGCATTAGAATTGTGTAATGGAAATTCAAGTGAAGGAAGTCTCTTGATGAAAGAGATGGAGCATTATAAAGGAGAAATCATGGGTTGTTTTACCCAGGGAAATAAAGTATCAGAAAATTTACTTTGGAAGTTTGACATGAAAAGAGTGAAAACCTGCCCTTTGGGATGCAGCAGGCAATATAAACCACTCCCTTCATGGCTCATCATCAGACAGGCCAGGGCTGCCTCTGCTGCTGGTTCACTGGGAGTCCCAGGGCAAGTTTTTATCATGACTCTCTGCTCTCATTTCCCTCCCCAGTGGAGGTCACTGTTAGGTATGGATGGAGAGTCGTTCTCCCCTTCTGGGACCATGGTACAGCAGCAGATGGTGTGCCAAGAGCAGCCTGGTCGGGTCACTTGAAATTTTTGTTTTTATGAAACCAGCCAGTTACATTTCAGTTACTGGGGTTTGGTGGGTTTTGCCTAAATTTAAAATGAAGGAATGCCAAAAGGAAATGACTAAATAAGTCCAGAGTTCTGCATTTTTGCAACTTCCTAAACAGACCTTCTTGAAAATTTCTATCTTCCCCAGGTTTTTGAAACACTGCATAATAACCAACATGCATTTCCTCATTGCAAAATTGCTGTGTAGCTCTATCAGCATAGATGTAATCTTTCTTTTTTTTAAAGATGGCCCAAACTAGCCTGTTTTGCCTCTTTATTGGAAAGACATCCCCAAAATTTTTTGTGATACTGTATGTGTAGCTGTAACTGTTACAGATACAGTCTACATATCACTGTATTGCTATAGTTAAAACAGTGTTGCTTTCCAGGGTGGATAAATCCCTGTGTTCAAGCAGAATTTTCTGTGGGAAGCAGTTCACCCAATCTCCTATTTTTCCAATCTTTTGCTGTCTTCCAGGATTCCTCATCCCTGTGCTCCCAGAAGGGAGGTGTGATAAAGCAGGGCTGGCTGCACAAGGCAAATGTAAATAGCACCATCACTGTTACCATGAAGGTGAGTTTGATCCAGTTACTTATGAACGAGGCACGAGGTGAAGTCCAGACCACATCTCTAAAGCTCACAGGAGCTCAGTGGGTTTGATTTTGGATGGGCATCTGTCCCTCTTGTAGAGTATCCCATGGTGGACTGGAAAACCCACTTTGGCAACAGTCTTTGACCCTCCCCTCCCCAGAATGTAAGACCATGCCCTTCAGATCGTGATGGGCAAGCTGAGCAAAAAGGTGAGGCATGTTGTAGAAAAGCAAGATTGTTCTATGAATGAGCAGCTGAGGCCCAGGAGAGGAAGGCAGCTTGAATAACTGAAACAGCTGCCCTGCAAAGACAGCTTTCTGAATTGATAGATTCCTTGCTGGTAGGAAATATGTAGGGAGGCCAGCTTCAAACTGAAGTGACAGATCTTTGCTTTAAAAACAGGGGTGATATCACTGCAGAGATGGAGCGTTACTGACCTAAATGCAACAGCTGCCTTGTCTCCTGTTCTCTGCTCTACATAATCCAGCGTGATGTTGCTTAGTTTTTGCAGAGATTTTTAGTAGTTCCATCACAGGTTTTTGCTGTGGCAATGAGCCCATCTGCTGTCCCACCATGCAGCTGCTTTGTTACAGCGTAGAGAGTGTTAGGGAGTTATGCTCAATGGTGCAGCTGAAGGATGGCTGCAGTGAGGCTGCTTTTTAAGGGTATATTAAAAAAATCTCAAATAGACTACTTATTCTAAGGCTCAATTCAATGAGTTATGCTCTCAGGAGAAATAAAACAGGACTATTCATAAGGCTAATTTTAATTTGAGTTTTAAAATCGGTTTGAAGGCAAGAGACAGAACAGGATTTTCTGATCCTCTGCTTTTCCGAGCAAGGTTGAAGCAGTTTTTTCTCCTGTAGGTTCTGTAGGAGGTATCATACATGCACAAAGCAGTCAGTTGGCCTGTTCTGGTCTGACCCTCTTGTGGTAATCAGTCTCAGTGTCCAGCACCTCAGACCTACTTTCTGGGAAGTTATCTGAGCTACACTGGCTTCAGTTCCATTAAAAAGATCCGGAGCCTCCAGTGAAACTGATATCAAAGCACTGAAAATCAGTAGCCATTCTCTGAGCTGGCCCTGGTCGCTTCTGTGTCTTACAAAACACTTCCTAAGGCACATACAAGAAAGCTGAAGACGTTGAACATCTTCAGCCCTCTCACCCCTTCAAGAGGCTGCTGTGCTGTGTCTGTCTTGAGTGCTGGCTCATTCATGGCTGTGCAGAGCTGTTGGTACCTCACACTGTTGCTAAGCGTGTGCAGAGTGTGTTTTGTGAAGAGCTGGCCCACGAGCAAACTGTCATTGGGGTGCAGCTGCTAAGGTTTATTTCAGAGCCTTTCCTTTGCAGACAACTGCCTTGATTTGGCCCAGCTCTCCCTGTCTGGTTTGCAGGGTGTGTTGTGCTGCGTTGCAACCAATTCTCCAGTCATCCCTGTGCACTCACAGTGCTCAACAGCAGCACCTGTAGCCTGATCAAAGGGCATGTTCCCTCTCCTAGGTTTATAGCATTAATTTCAATTGATCATTGTCTTCTGACAATGGTTTCTGACAGGAGTCCTTACAAGGGGGAAGATCATAGGAACAGTGTTTGCTGTTTGATTCTGCATTTACTTTTGAACAAAATTCAGCAGATGCAAATGATTTAGCATGAAATTCCATACCCATGAGGGATATTAACCCTGTAATATCTAGAGAGAGAGCTGTCCTGGGTTTCTGCAACATCCACTACCAAAGTTCCTGAGATTGATTCAGTGAAGTGCTAAATCAGTGTTTAAGCTGGCTTAATGCTTCACATCCTTAGCTTTCCATGTATTTTTGTGCTCTGTTGAACTAAAGGATTAGTTAAATCTTATAAAACATAAAGCTCAACAACCTTGGAGCATCTCTACAGCTAATTAGTCATCCAAATGATGCCAGAGGTTGGGTTATGGTTCAGAGCACGATGCTCCCTCACAGTTCCGTGAAAGTGAGTGGGTTCATTGAACATGTGCTAGTGTCAGTAATGATGGGAGCAGGAAATTACTTGTAATCTCCCATGTGGGATGAAAAACGCTGTGTTTATTTGTAGATCTTCCAGTTACACAGAACAGTAGAAATAGTTGCAGTGGTGCTTGCCCCAGCTTCCTTCATGATTCTCCTAACACAGATACACAGCAACTGTGAAATGCACCCTGCTCCTTACAGACCTGAGAGCATATGGTGCTACCACAATTGTTGCCAAAATGTTCTCTTGAATTATAGTCTAGTGCCTGTTGGCTGACAAGCGTGAAGGAAGATGTTCTGAGATTCTGGAGAGTTTTTTTTTCTTCATAAAAATCAGGAGTTCAAACACAGGAACGCTTCTCTCAAAGTTATTGCTTTTTGATGTGAGAATTGAACACTAAGCCAAAGCCAGTTCATGAAAATAGGTTCGTATAAAAAGAAACAAACCCAAAGCCAAAAAACACAAGCATTTTATTGGATTGCAGTGTCCCTTGGCTTGTATTTGAGTGCTAGAAATTTCCGCATGTCTGTTCCAAAGTCTTCCAGACAATTCCTTTGTAATTTTAACTGAGGTCTATATCAAAAAGGCTCTGGAAATACCTGCTCTAAGGTGGAATGAAACTTCAAGTGATGTGTTGATCTAAATTTACTGTGCAGCATTACTTTGTAAAGATAAATGAGCTGAGAGATGAGCTGGAAGTCCTGGATTTTGCTTTAGATGGGCAAATTTATAATAACAACAAGGACATTAAAATTAAAGATGATAGGAATTTCTCTTTATAAAAGCAAATCATATTCAAATGGGTGAATCTGCAACACTCTAAGGTCAGCAGTGTTTCTTGTTAAGTGTTTTCTCAATAGCAGGGAAGGCAGATATGAAAACCGTGACCATTGTTTGTGATAAACAACAGAATGAATACTTGCCTGAGCAAGACTTTGTACTTTTGCAGGTATTCAAGAGGAGGTATTTTTACTTGTCACAACTCACAGATGGCTCCTATATTCTGAATTCCTACAAAGATGAGAAAATTTCAAAAGAATCCAAAGGCTGCATTTTCTTGGATGCTTGCAATGATGTTGTTCAGGTAGGTGTGCTTTCTGTGTGACTGTACATGGACTTATGCATTGCTGGCTCTGAGACACACATGCACTCTCGAGGTCTGAAGGCACGGATTTGCAAACTAACCCAAAGCTGATCAGCTAAACTGATCAAAAGGCAGGCAAGGCATTTCACAAAGATGCCATATTTTTGGCCAAGAAGACAATGGAGTGGAGGAAGAACTGTCAGAATAAAATGGAAGCATTTCATCATTACCTCATCTGCTGCCTCCCTGCTCTGTCCATCTCCTTTACCTGTTAGTGCAGCTGAAGTGCCTTCCAAGATGACGTTTGAAGCCTGTAATTGGTGTGACTTGTCTTGAACACCCTCCTCCTCTGTTTGCTGCTTGCACCAGCTTCTTGTTTCTTAAGTTACATCCTGATAAGTCCATGCAAACACTCAGTCCTTTGGGATCCAGGGCCTGCTCAGGGCTTGTAAGGTTTTAGGAGCAGGTGCTTGTACAGGTTTAAAACCTGGGTTTGCTTAGTTGTGCAGGAGTGAAGTGCAGCAGTGGATTGCTGCTGTGCTTTCTGCCCTTGCTGTCTCTGCAGAAGCTTCAAGCAGAGTGTGGTGGAGCTGGTACAGGGCAGCTTAAATTACCCCAGTGGTTTGGTTCAGCATGGATGAGTCAGAGCTGTGAGTTTCCATTTATCTTTCTGAACACAGTAAAAGCAGTAATGCACACGCCTCAGTGATGTACAGGATGTACTTCCCAACTTGCATTAGATTTGCCTTGGCTTCTGGTTGGAAAATGCTGTTTAAAGGCCAGCACAGCTCCAAAAAGTTGCATTGAACCACTTGCTTTTCAGATAGATGCCTCCAAATGTCCCGGAGTGCAGCATTACTTACTGTGTCAGACAAATGCAATTCCTGGCTTCTCTGGGTAAATACTAAAATTCTGACAACATCAGAAGCAGCTTGATCCTGCTCCTTGGTGCAATGTCTGTCGTTCAGTCTGGCTTTGTTTTACTCTCAGAGTACCTGGCTGCCATGGACCTGCTTGGTCACAGCCATGAAGCTCTTTGTGGTTGCTGCAGGATTACTGTGTCAGGGAGGGTGCTGCATTGTATTATGTGGTATTTCAGCTCGGGATGCTTTCCCAGAAAGGAGCTGTGGGGCAGGTACTGTGCTGGGGAAAACGTAATACAAGTCTCTGTTTGTTCAGTGTCCCAAGATGCGCCGTTATGCATTTGAACTGAAGACAATAGACAAGTACAGCCACTATCTTGCAGCTGAAACTGAGCAGGAGATGGAAGAATGGCTGGTGACTCTGAGAAAGATCATTCAGAGCAATACTGAGAGTTTGGTGCAAGAGAAGAAAGATACTGTGGAATCTGTGCAAGGTCAGTTTGTAAATAAACACCTACCTTTTTCCTTCTCCAGTAGGATGCAAGCAGTGTGCCTGGAGAAGTGTGTGCTGTACTGTATAAATAGCAAGAATTGTGGCTGACACATAATATCATGCAAAGGGGCTCAGTATAACACAGACGATAGTCTGAGGAGTAAAAGTGGAGGGAAATGTGACCCTTCTTCTGGAAGGGAAATCCATGGCAAAGTTTCAAGGCTCCTGGAAAATTGGCTCTGTGCTGAGGTTTTGCTTTGGAAAGACCTAGTAGACTGTAATAGTACACTTTGATGCTCATAATATATGGAAAAATCTTACTCTGAAGGAATGGAAAAGTCTCCGTAAACTGTTTTTGTGCTATTGTTAGCAAATACTGCAGGATGCTTTCTGGCAGAGCAGTGCTCCTGCAGTTGTTTTGAACATCTGTTTCTTGTGTCCTTGCAGATGATGAATCAAGCACGCAGGGAAAATCAGAGAACATCCTGGAGAGTTTGGAGAGAAGCATGCATCCAGAGCTGATGAAGGTATTGTGTTTGCAGAGACCTGGGCTCTCCCTGCTCATAGTTAATTCTGTCCACATTGTCTTTGAAAGATGTGTTTTACTTCCTGTGTCTTCAGCTTTGGGGAAGCTGGGCAGGCACCAAGTGCTGGTGGGGCCTCTGTTATCTTACCTGCCTGTCTCTGTGGTGTGAGGATGCTCCTCACCTCCAAGTGTGGGGCCCTCGAGGAAGAACCAGTTGTGGTCAGCACTGCTCATGTGGGCTCACCAGGGCTGACCTTCCTGGGTGTGGGAGCAGAGGGGCAGTTGGGCAGCAGGCACCTCCTGTTTATGATCCAGAGTGTGGTTACCTCCTGCTTCACTTCTCATTTGGCAAAGCCACATTGCTGTACTGTCATTGCACTGTGTTGGTGGGATACAGCTGAGATGCTTTGCATCATCTCGTGTTATCACTAAGGAAACCTAAAAAAATAATTATTTTGTTTTGATTCCTTTCTTTCCCAATGTTTGCCTCTGTGTGGCCAGGCAGTAATATCAATGCCTTCCTTTGTCCTAGTATGGAAGAGAAACGGATCAGCTGAACAAACTGAGCAGAAATGATGGAAGACAAAACATCTTTTCTTTTGACCCAGAAGTCCAGGTAAACATCCCCATATTTGCAACTGTGAGGCTTTGTGCCTCCCTTGTTCCCTTGCATGGCCACAGCCTTTGCCTGCAGTGGCAGGATGTTTTTCAGAGGACTAGAGAACAGAAGTGCAGCCAAAACCTTGTCAGTGGGAGTGGAACAAGGTATCAGTGCTCAGGTGAAAGCTCAAATACAGGTTGACTCACAGTAGCCCCACACATGGCCTCTTTCCAGCTTTGCTGGCTTCTGTGTGATGCATCTTGATGTTGCTGGATTTCAACTCCATCATCTGGGCCTCTGGGAGGTTCCCATGGTTGTAGAAGTGGTATTGCAAGGGTACCTGCAGTGCTGCATGGGCTCAGCACATCTGGACTAGGGAGCAGTGGTGGTAAAGCCCATGACAGGGGTTTACAGGGAGACCCTCAGTCTTCAGGGAGTTTTCAAATGTAGGAACATACAAACAGAAGAAACACCCTGTGCTGGTCTCATGCACTGGAGCTGGGGTCATTGTCTACTGACATGTTTTATTCTTGGCTTTGAACTTTGCTGAGTTCTCTGCCAAGGTCCAGGTGTGGATTTAATGGAATAAGCTGCAATTGTTAACATAATTCTAGAGAATTGTTCCAGGTTATTTCACAGTTTCTGGTTCTCCTTCTGGCATGCTTTGGCTTGTTCACATCCGTGAAATAGAACATTCTGGTTTAACAAGGAAATGTAATTAGTCTTTAAGAGGTTTAGTTGTACAAAATGAGCTTTTCTCTTGGCACTTCTTTAAGGTCTTTAACAGACAGAGGATAAGCATCCAGGTAGCTTTTTGTTTGGTTTTTTTTTAAGACAAGCTTTAAGAAGTTCTCTGTATTCTAGTCTGACAATAAAGTGGAAATATTATTCAGTATGGAGTATCTAAGATAACTTTATTTTACCTAACCAAATGGTTAGGCTGAATTCACTGCCCTCTTTTCATACCCAGAGCTCTTCCTTTTGGTGTGAGCCAGTTGGATCTACTATAAACTCAGGGATTCAAAACCATTGCCTTAGTCCATGCTGGTATGTACATGCAATCTTGTATGCCTGGTGCTAAGGAAACTGGGAGCAGGAATTGAATTGAGACATCAGCACCTTATGTTTGACATGCAGGCTTCTGCAGGATTTGAGGTGGAAAAACAAATAGGAGTGTGCCAGACTGATGCTGAGAGACCTGCTGGTATTTAGGGATGTTTGATAGCTCTGTGTCCCCAGTGCCCAGCACGATGGGTATGGAAAAGGTTGAGGGTCTCCATCTGGCTGATAGCATTTTGGCTGTGTATGTGTTCATTCTCCAAGGAAGGTGGATGTCAAGGCACAGACCAAGCTTGAATGTTCTGAGTTAGGAAGGAGGGGATTATAATTGGGCCTGTTTGGATTTTCCAGTCAGGCACTCTGCTGTTTCTAACTTTGCTGGTTATTGCTGTGCATCTAGACATGCCTTCAACTTTGACACGTTGTCCATGATCCCAACGGTGTGTGCCTTCTCTCTGTTTCAGACACAGGGACCATCTCTTAAACTAATCTTATCTTCATGGTGGAAGTTACTTTTCTGATTGTAACAACATCTTATGTTCCGCTTTCTTCCCCACGCTCTAAATGGTGTTTGGGGAAGATCCCCAGAGTAACAGCAAAGCAGGAAGGAACTGAAATCATACTGAGGTTTAGTTTGCTGTGCTCTATGAAACAGGTTGCTAAAAACTGATACCTCCCCATGAATTCATGTCTCAAGTACATTTGTTGTAACATCACCAAATTGCACTCACTTGTGAATGTCCTGTACCTTTTGTACCACCTTAAGATAGTATTGGCCGTAATGTGATCCCTTAACATTATTCAGGGGTTTTTCTTTTTTAATGAGACCAGATTTGTTTGTTTGCTGTCTAGAGACTAGACTTCTCTGGGATTGAGCCAGACGTGAAGCCATTTGAGGAAAAGTGCAGCAGGCGCTTCGTGGTGTGCTGCCAGGACTTCTCACTCAACCTCCTCGCTCAGCTCAGCGACAGGGCAGAGGGAGCACCCACCAACGTAAGGGGAAGCCATGGCGTGCCCTGCTTTGATTTTCTTTCTCCTCACCAGGAAGAGAAACCCTTGGCAAATTAGTCTGGGTGGATAAAAACGTTTTGCCATGAGTTCTGATGGGACCTGCACAGGTGGTGACTGCTGGATCAGGGTCATTGCAGGATTTGTCTGCCTTGGTATTTTGGTGTTCCAGAAATGTGTTTGGGCACAAAGGCTGTCCTGACATGCCTCAGCTTGCGTGAACTGGGGCTGCTGGGAAACCAGTAGTTGAGAGGTGTAGGGAATGGGGAGCGCGTGTCTGCCAAATTCTGGGTCCTTGTGAAAGTCCTGTTGGTAAATGATTAAGCTCCATCTCCAAACCACTCATGGCTGTGTTTTATTTCATTTCCCCTAATGGCAAAGGATTTCCCTGTTCTGGAACCTTCTTCTGACTCCCAGCCTAACTATATTTACAGCCGCTTTAGATAAAAACGTTGTTGTTGTGCCAAAGTTGTGCCTTAGCCTAAAAATCTCTTTCTTGTATTTTCTGAGTCTCTGATGTCTGTAGACAGTTATTTCAGCTCAGCCTTTGTTCTGCTGGGCTGAACAGACCAGTCTCCTCCAGTCTTTCCTCCCAGAACGTAATCCCTGTTGTCCTGTCCTGCACTTGCTCTGCTGGGGTCACCTCGTTCTGCAGGGGTGCCAGAGCAGCAGGTAGCATCACAGGGGAGGCAGAGGCACTGACACTGCCCCATCCCTGCTGATGCCTGTTAGAACCACAAAGGCTTTTTTGTGACAGTTCCATATTGGCAGCTCACAGCTCTCATTCAGGACAGCAGGCTCCATACACAACACCGGGCTCGTTCTCCTTGGTAACTCCCCGCAGATGGACACATCGTTAATTGCAAAGATTCTTGTTATTCATCCTTAATCAGTTCCAAAGTGGGACCTAATCAGCACATTTTCAACATTGATGTGATGCCTCCAAGTCATGCTGGAATGTCTCGGGGCATGCTACAGTCTCATCTTCAGGCCTCTGTTTTTATCTTGGCATGGATGCACATCCGCTACAATCTTTGAATTAAAAATACATGAATTATTGCCACTTGCCTTGTGCTTGCAAGGTCAATAGCTACAAAGGAGTTGGCAGATTTTGCACATGCAGTTCCTCAGCAATGTTAGCCTTGTATTTGAGGTCTCCTGGCTGGGAGAACTAACTTTCCTCCTGGGATAGCATTTGTGGAACATTTTGAGTGTCGCAGTTGAGCCTGATGGACTTTGGAAAATTAGTAGTGGTCTTTAGCATGTGAACATAAACACTCCTTAGCTGATTTTTTTCTCATTGCCAAGAATAAACAGCTCTGATGAATTGAGTTAATATTTTCTTTCTGACTTCATAGTTTATGACTTATGTAAAAAACACATGGATTTTATTCTTTGTGTTTCATTGATGGATTTAAAGAAGGTTTGTTCAAATTAACTGATCAAAATGCAAGAAGGTGCAGGAAAAAGATTTGTATATTTATAAAGCAAATAAACATGGGTTATCTGTAGAGAATTTTGTAAAATGCTGGTGTACAAAGCTAAAGGCATAAACAGATGCAGAAGATTCCCAGTTTCTTTAGCAGGGAAGGCAGTGCATGCTGATACTCTTGAGCCTGTGCCATGCTTTTTTTTTTTGACATAGATATTCAATCTAATTTCCAGGTTGAGCCCTTTTTCCTAAGCTTGGCATTGTTTGACCTCAAAAATAATTGCAAGATTTCAGCTGACTTCCATGTAGACTTGAACCCTCCATCTGTCCGTGAGATGCTGCTGGATAACTCTGTGTCTGGAGCAGAGGGTGCCAAGGGACATTCACCAGGCGAGAGCCTTGTGCATGGTTTCCCTGAGTCCTGCCTGCGCTACATAAGACGGGTGAATATCTGCCCTTCTCCTCATTCTGTGTCTCTGAGGCTGTGGCTGTTCAGTAGCTTTGCAGTGGGGTGTTACCCACTGTGTGGGGAACAAGAAGTCAGCTTTTCTCTTGGGCTGTGTGGTTTTGATCAGTGTTGAAGTTGCCGCTTTGGGCTCACTGGCAGTGACAGGCAAAGCACCAGGTAGAGTTTTTCAAGACTTGGCCATGCCCAAGCCTGGTGAGCCCCTGTGACCCATCCACAGCAGCCAGCCAGGGCAGGGTTTGTGTGGGTTGTGGGAAGAGGGACAGTTTGATGACTGGGGCCAAACGCTGCAGTGCACGTCGGGTGTCCTGCTGTCTGACAGCCACTGCCCATCTGTTACAGGGGGTGTTCTCCGTGACCGACCCACATGCAGAGATCTTCCTGGTGGCCCGTGTGGAGAAGGTGCTGCAGGGCAGCATTGCACACTGTGTAGAGCCCTACATGAAAAACTCAGACCCCGGAAAGGTATTGGATGGGGCCATGGCAGTATCTACTTAGTGATGCTCTCTGCTGCTGCAGGGAGCAGTGTGATGGGTTGTTCCTGCTCCTCTTTAATTTCCTTCTGGCAAATACAGCCTCTGTCCACTGTATTTGCACTGTTCCCAGGCTGGCTTCAGCTGGGCTGTCCTGGGAGAGTCCATTCCTTCTCCTGGAAAGAGGCAGATGATTTTTAAAAAGAATCAAGCCATTGGGGCAGGGGGACCTTTCCCCATTGCACTTTGACTAGGCTTTGCTTTGCAAAGTAATGACTGTGGGTGGTGTGAGGGGATGTCTATCAGCTGCTGCAGTGACTGTTGCACCGTGTGTCTGGGGAGCTCTCTCTCTTGGAGTATGGAGAGATCCTTCTCCCTGGAGAGTGCAGTGCTCTTTGTTCCTTTTCCAGGGCAGCAGGGAAGTCCTGGCACACACTAACCTACCTCTCTTGTGTTTTGCAGACTGCTCAGAAAGTCCATAAGGTGGCCAAGCAGGTGTGCAGCCGTCTGGGGCAGTACCGGATGCCCTTTGGTTGGGCTGCCAGGTCAGTCTCCTCAGACTGGGCTTTGCCCATGGCAGGAGCTGCTGCTGCTGCGAGTTATCAGAGACATGATCCGGCCGAGTGGGCAAAGGGCCAAGTGACTGAAGTCAGTGAAGTTGCAGCTGGGGGCAGAGTTTGGCTCTGACTCCCAAAACAGAATTGGGATTGGCCTGAAATGTTCTATGTAGAATTAGAAACAAAATATTAAAGAGTAAACAGTGCTGGGAAGGCAGTAACCTTCCTACTGACCTGTAGCTACTGCTGTCAGGGAAGAACATTCCTGGGGACAAATTACATCACCCTATGCTACCACAGGAATCTGTGCAGAAAACCCTTCCTGGCACCAGCCATTGCCAGGGACAGGATGAGAAGGGAGGACCTCCCAGCCTGGAGGTGGCAATCAGCTGGGGTTTATTTTCCATCTTAAATTCTGCTTTAATTAATTTTCTTGAAAATGGCTGGAAGTAGTGATCCCATTCCCTTGCTGTTCTTTTACTGGAACTGATAAAGTATGTCAGTGCTAACTCTCCTAAATCTCAGTCAGAGGAAGGCCTGAAGCAAGATCATCCACTGCCTCCTAGTGCTAAATTGCATTTTGGTGCTGACAAAAGGAATGGTAATGACATGGGAACACAGAAAACTGTCACAGTGGGATGGAATTTGGTGGTATAGTGCTTGCAATGTGTACTCTTGAGCTGGATTTTCCTGTGACACTGGCTGCTCATCTCTGAGATGGTGTTTCTGGGATGCATCTGAATCCAGGGAGCCATCACAGCCCTTGTTTAAGTGGTGCCTCAGCCTAATGGTGGGCCCTGTGTGGGCATTGACTTTGACTTCAGATTTGTTCCTGCTGGGTAAAGAGCTGCTTTTGGACACCAAGAAGCTGAGTGGCAAGGAGCTGTGTTGCTCTGCATCCCTAGAACAGTTTCTCTGTGGGTCTCAGAGGAAGGTGTTTGCACAGAAAGGGGAGTGCACATGCTTTAATGTTCTTACTGTACACAGACACCCTTTATTTCCAAGGGCACAAATGCTGAGATTCACCCAAGGCGGAGTCCAGTCTCCTACTCTGGCTTCAGGAGGAAGCTAATGTATGTCCTAAACCAGTTTTTTATTGTGCACTCCTTTCCTAGGAGGATTTCTGTGCTCTGACCCCATGTGCAAGTAGGAAGATGCTTTACTGACTATTAGTGGGAGGGGATGGAAAGGTGTTAGTGATTGTGGATCAGGTTTGGAAATGGGCTGGATGGGTCTTCCTGACCTGGCTGGAGAGAAGGGAAATGAGAGATGCCTGTGATTCCGTGTGACACACTGGATTGCAGGCTGTGTGGGGCCTGAGCACCACGAGAGGATGGGAGAGCAGTCAGGCCAGTGAACCTCTCACCTGCTAAACCACCTTTCAGATGTGTCAAAGACCTCAGCTTCTGTATATTTGCCAACACTTAGGAAACTTACCTCTTCTTCCTTTTTTTTTTCTTTTTCTGCAGACCAGTTTTCAAAGACTCCCAGGGCACTCTTGATGCTGAAGGAAAATTCTCGCCCCTGTACAAGCAAGACAGCAGCAAAATCTCAAATGAAGATATGCTGAAGCTTTTAGCAGAGTACAAAAAGTAAGTGTGAGAGACTGGTGTAGGGGCTGAGCAGGCATTTTAACATACATTTTTAAACAGTTAAGTGGAAGCATGAGATGACAATTTCTAAAACAGTGAGAGGGTAGCAAAAAGTGCTGCTGATGTGTTCAGCATCCAGGCTTTCAATGTTCACACTCTTCTTCCTTTCTCCCTAATGCAGACCAGAGAAGACAAAACTACAGGTCATTCCAGCACAGTTAAATATCATCATCAAAGACATCCCGCTAGACTTCACAAGTAAGGATCTCAGATCTTGAAATAAATGCTGGTGGCTCGAGCCTCAGGAGTTAGTGATTCCATGGGGAATTTTGCTGTTTCATTAACAAGAGTATCTTGGGGCTGCAATGAGAATTCAGCACAACCACTGACTTGCTGATGGATTCTGTGAAGGGATGTGGCCCAAGTGCAGAGGTTTACCTGAGAGATGCATCTGCTTTGCAGTTCGGCCATCACACCCTAAATCTAAAGGAAGCCACCTGCCTGCTTTTGCTGGTATTATTACACCAATCTCTTGTGACATTTTTGATCCGTAACATTGGAAGGCTTCACAAACGTGTGATTCCTTACTTTGCATTTAAAGAAACTGAAGCAGAGAAAGAACTTGTGATGTGTTCAGTGTCATTCTATGGACTTTTGGCAGCTTCTGTCACAGGTTATACAGGCTGATCTCCTGTCCAAAAGGCTTTTCTAGTGGACTTAATTTTCTCTGTTTTTCTTCTCTTCCAGATTGTGTCACAGCTTCTTATATTCCTATAAAGCCCTTTGAGAAGAGCTGTGAGGACATTGCAGTTGAAGTGGAGGAGCTTGTCCCAGAAGTTGCAAAATACTGTTACCCCTTCACTGTCTACAAAAACCACCTCTACGTCTACCCCTTGCATTTGAAGTATGAGAACCAGAAGGTGTTTGCAAAGGTGAGTGACCTGGAGCGTGAGCTGCACCCAGACTCAGCATGGGCTGGGGTGGTGCTGCTGGCCTGTAGCAATGGCTCATTGTCCTGTTTCCCCCCATTTCAGGCAAGGAATATTGCTGTCTGTGTTGAGTTCAGGGATTCAGATGAAGCTGATGCCAGGCCATTAAAGGTGGGTACCCATTATTGGGGCTACCACTTGCTCACTGCTGTGCCAGCCAGGCTGAGCAGGGCAATAGCAAATCACTGAGCTTCCATCGCTGTTTTAATTTGGCCAGCTAATTTAGGATGGCAGCAAAGCTGAATTCAGCTCTTCATTTGTGTTTCCAGTGTATATATGGCAAACCTGGAGGCCCTCTCCTCACCACAAATGCATATGCTGCTGTGCTGCATCACAACCAGAGTCCAGAGTTTTATGATGAGGTAAAAACAAAATGTGGGAAATAGCAGATTTTTCTGGATGCTACAATGCCAAGGGGCTTTTCAGGGATATCTCTTTTTACAAGGCTGGTGAAATATGGGTAAAGATAATCACCACCCCTCTCCCTCAGCTGAAGGGATCAGCAAAGCCAAAGCCTTTGTCAATTTTTAATGTCGGTTTGTTTTCTGCTGTCTTTATTGTCACGCTTTGTGCACTCCAATCACACACCCCCATTAATAAGTAATGTCGCAAATGTGATGGAAATGTGAGCCAGAAGTTATTTAAAATGGGTTATTTAAAATGTCTTCTGTAACTGCATACAACATAGCATTTCTGAAATAAAATAGAACTAAACTATTACTCCACAACTAAAAATACAGTCTGATCTATCATGATATCATTTTAGATTAAAATTGAGCTTCCAATTCACCTCCATCAAAAGCATCATTTGCTTTTCACCTTCTATCATGTCAGCTGTGAAATTAATACAAAGGCAACATCGAAAAAACAGGACACCATTGAAACTCAAGGTATGTTCAATACTTAAATTATTGCTGTTGGACTGTAAAAGGCCAAGAAAAAATTAATGTGGGGTCATGAAAAAATTGATTAAACTACTAGCCTATCTGAATTTTCTTTTCTGAAAGCAACCTAGTACAAAATTGTACATCTAAACTGGAATAAACTCAATGTTTTTAGTGTATACTAAAAGCTCAATTTTTTGCTGCAATCTGACAGCTCTTTTCTGCATGTTCCTGACTTGACTTGCACAATTGGGCTGTTGTCAAGCAAGTCACCAACAAAATCTTGATGCAAGATCAGGGCCTCAGGGGCCAATCCTGCCCTCACTAGACATATGCACTCCCAGGTCCCACTGATTGGGATGCCTCTCCATTCATCCAGTCCTTGAAGGACCCTTGTCATGGTGCACAGCCATGGCTCACACACTGTTTCTGCCCCTCAAACCCACTCCTGGTTTTGATTGTAGTGCATCTGAATGTCATTCACCAAGTCACCAGATGCTTTAACAACACTGATAAATCCCAGCCTCACTGAAGCCACTTGCACAACTGCAAGTTTGGACTTCCCAGGGTGAGACACAGCTCTTTATGAGCTGAACATACATTACTGTGCTAACTCTGCTGCACTGGTTGCCTCCACAGTGGGATATGCCTGGGTCCCGTTGCTGAAGGATGGGCGGATTTTCACCCTGGAGCGGCATTTGCCGGTTTCATCCAACCTCCCAGCTGGCTACCTGGGTCTTGGAGACACAGAGTCACGAAGGGTAGGGAAGCCATTTAAATTGGGCTTGAATGTAAAAGGAAGAGGAAAGCTGAGCTTTTGTTACCAATGTAAGTTCTGGGCTCCTGTTGGTGTTCTGCTCAGCTGAAAAGATCTCTACGGCAAGGCATTCCCAAAGCTCAAGATTGTTAGGGATGGGAAACAGGACACCTTTAATTCCACTTTTTCCTTGGTTGTACATGTTGTAGAGAATATTTCTGTGACAGGCTGGATTGGGCTGTTGTAGATGCCAAGTGCAGGAGAGTGAGCACATGTGCTCTGTGTGTCTGCACAGAGCCACCTTCTCCCCAGTCTGAAACCAAGTACTTGAATGTTGTCTGTTCACAGCAGCCCAGTGTGGATGCAAAGTGGGTGGATGGAGCAAAGCCACTGTTTAAAATCAGAATCCATTTGGACTCGACCATTTACACCCAGGTAAGTCAAGCACCTTGCTCTTAAAGACTTCCAACACAAATGCAAAGGAAGCTCTCTCTGTCTATTGCTGCTAAACTGAAGGTGGTGTGGGAAAGAGGTACCTGGTTTGCAGAGCAGCACTGAGATAATTCTGTAGCAGCAGAGCTGGAATTGTTTGCAGGGATCTGCTCCTTGTCTGGATGTGATGAGATGGTTGTGTAAGTGAATGAGCCAAGGGGGAGAGGCTGATGATTTCCTGATCAATTGCAGTGTAACTGGGAGGAGAAAGGAAACACCTGAGCAAACAAGCTGCTCCAGTTACACAAAAGAGAAAACTGGTGAATATGAGAGGTTTCCACAAATCACAGAATCATTAAGGTTGGAAAAGACCTCCAAGATCAATGAGTCCAACAGTTAATATTAGACTATTTATTAAGTTTTTTTAAAAAAGAAATTCCCTGATAACAGCACACACAAGAAAGCAAGAGTCCTGATTTCCCTTTGAAACTGGTTCAGGCTGTTTTATCAACTGCTCATGCATTCTGATATAGTAGTGGTGGACTTCCCTAGGATGCACTAAGTTACATTTCCAGATGCTTTTCAGGCTTAAATAATCCAGTAATTAAATTTAACCTTGGAGGAGGAGAGAAAGTATTGGGAAGGAGAGCCTTCCTCAGATGGACAGTAGGAGGTTGGTGGCGCCTAAGGCCACGCAGTCTTTAAGAATTGCAGCTGTGAGAGGAGGGCTTCTGTTTCTCAGGCCAATGTTGAATGGGGACTGGGACTGAGGGTAGTGCAACCACAGGAGAATTTTGACACTGCTGGAAGTTTTGTGCTTAATCTTGAGGTTGGTTGGGAGCTGGGGAATGAGCAGTGAATAGGTATGTTGCAAAAGACAGGGAGCATTACTGCAGTACTGGGAGATGCCAGCTGGGCATCAAGAGAGCCACCGATAGGGACATGGGGCTTGCTAGGGACATGACCCACTGCTGCAGATAAAACAGCAGATTTCTGGGTGTAAGCTGCAGAGTAGGGGTTGACAAAGGTAGAGACTGCTGAATTGAACTTGTTTGTCTCTTACAGGACATGCACTTGCACAAATTCTTCCAGTACTGCCAGCTGGTTCAGGCGGGAGCTAAGGAAGTCCCGGGAGAACTTGTTAAATACCTAAAGGTGAACAGTGCCTGTGGGTTTGTTTGTGTTTTTACAGACCATCAGCCCTGTAGGAACACACCCTTGCTGCAGTGCTGGGAACAGTGCACTGTGCAGTTCCTTACCTTTGCTCACTGACATGATTGTCTGTGTGCTGCTTCCCTCTGCCTTCCACAGCAGATAAAACAAGCAGCATCACTCTGCTGTGCTCATGGCAAACCTTCCTCCTGGTGGACTTGCATGTTCTTCCCCTGCTGCCCTAGGTCTGATTCAGACCTTTAAACTGTAGCACAATTTCTCGTTTTCTGGAAGCCCATTCAAAGCAGGATTTTGTTTTAAGGCTGAAAAAGATATGAAAAAGATATTATCAGCCAGTTAAATTTGACCAGAGGTGACCTGTGCCCTAGACCCAGCTTTTTGGCAATTTCTGCAGCATGAGTAAGGACCTTGGAGCAGATCCAGCAAAGGCTTCTGTAGGGAATATAATTTTTTCTATTTATCATCCTTGTTTCCTTCCATCACTCCTTGTTTTTTGAGAGTGCTGCTGTAGCAACAGCTCCTCTTCCAGCGGGGGGGTGTATCACCACAAAGTTACTGAATGTGTCAGATAACGTACAAATATTTTAAGAAATAAACATAATGGCAGGTTTGAAGCCAAGCACTAAAATCACAGTAGCTTTCTGGTGAGCATTTTGTCAGGTCACAGCCCCAGCACCCTCACTGCAGCCTATACACAGGGAGATGTGTATGTGCTAAGCACAAGTGAGGCATCCTTAATCACCTCAATAATTTCAGTAATTTAAATAACAAATACAGATTTAATAACCTTTCTTTAGATTTGCAGGTTTGAAAACTGAAACTTAAACATGCTGTCTTTCCTAGACTCATATCAGGAGATTCAGACACAAGAGCTCTATGAGATGGGTAGAAAGCATATGCACCAGATGATCTTGACCTTCACCAAGTCCCTTAAATCCCATTTCTGATAGCAAGCTATGCTCTTTGGAGAAAAGTCTCACTGCTAGTCATTGGACAGCAGGTTTTCACACTCCAATGGCATTTGTGAAAATAGGGCTTCAAAAAACTGGCACAAAGTGATGAGAAGACCTGGGAGCAGAACTTCGGCCTTAAATTTTGGGGTTTTGCAGTCAAATCATAGCACATGACCTCTAAGTAAGTCATCACTACCATGCCACAATCTGAGAGAAGGAGTAATACCTGCCATGAGTGAATCATGCTGTGTGCATGAATCCCAAAGGCATCCAGCTGGGATCTGTCAGCTGGAAGGAGGCAGCAAGTGCTGCTATGGGTCCAAGTTCCCCTGTTCTCCAGTGGGCTGAAGCTCACACCCTGAAGCATTTGTTAATGCCTGTCCTGTTTCCGCAGAAATGTCTGTGCACTGTAAATGTTTAACATCTGCAAAATGTTGAACTAAAAGTGTCTGTGTTTTGAACATTTGTTTTAGTGTTTGCACGCCATGGAGATCCAAGTAATGATTCAGTTTCTACCTGTAATTCTTATGCAACTGTTTAGAGTCCTCACAAACGTGACGCAGGAGGATGAAGTAGCTGTCAACTGCACCATGTGAGTGTTGGGCAAACCATCCAGTTTTCAGTTACAAATGCAAAACCATAAATGACTGTGCAAAGCAGGGTCTGGTTTCCCAGTAGAGGATGCTAAGTGACTGCACTGGCTGTCCTCTGTTTCTGTCTTCTCCTGGCACATCAGGCATTGTGGGGCCCTTGTCCTGGAAGCTCCATGGGGAAAAATGTGGTACTTAAAAGATACTCCTGGCTTGTTTTTCAAAAGGGTTTGCTGGCGGGGTGGCTCTGGGAGCTGAGTTATTGGGGTATCAAAAGATTCCAGAGTATCCAGGCACATCCCAGGTGAAGGCAGCAGATGTGGGGAACAATGCCTTGGTCTCATCCCAGCACACCAGTCCCCTATATCAGGATTGCTACAAGTTTCCCGGAGCTGGGCACGTTGTGCTGCGGCAGCAGCTGTTCCAGCTGTGCCGGCTGGAGCCCCTGGCGCTGCTCCGGCGGCCCCGAGGGGGCAGCACCGGCCCGGGCCCGCGGTGGCCCCGGCTGCGGGCGAGCACGGGGACTGCAGGGAGAGCAAGATGCAAAAGCACCTTCCCTGCTTAGCGCTGGCCACGGCCCCCTGGAGCTGAGGGATGCGTTAAAACATCCTTCCTCCTCCGGGGGTTGTTCCTTGGTGAAATGCTGCAGTGCAAAAGAGGGTGCTGGGTGCTACTCCATGGAGACCCTCCTCTGGTTCCAGTACATACCGTGCATCCATGTACCAGAGCATCCTGTTCCATGAAGCAGAAGGCTGGAGGCTGAGCTTTGGTACCCCAAGGATGTGGGGTTTGATCCCTGGTCCATAGGGGTGCGAGACTTGTTCCATGCTGCCCCAGAGATTCAGGGCTTGATCTCTCATCTCCAGGGATGCAGAGCCTGAGCCCTGGTTCCCCAGGAATGTGACACCTATTGCAATCACATCCCTGTGCCATATGGTGCAGGTTGTGAGCACTCTAATTCCTCTCTGTTTGAATCACCAGAGGGCAAAGATGGGGGAACAAGTGACCCCAGATACTTGTTGGGTGACCAGCTCCCACCTTCATTTCCAGAGATTTTTTTTCAAAGCTTGGCCTGATGCTTTCCAGTTTGTCAGTAGAGTCCTATTTAATGACAACTGTTTTTTCATCAGACTTTCATAGCGGAATTTAAAACCCAATTTATCTGATAAATGGTGTGTAAACTCCTCCTTGTGGTTTGGCCTGTGGGGACTGTGACAACGTGCAAGTTTGTTGTTCCCTCTGACTGGGACTGGAATGTAAATCCCCAGTGCTGGCTGAGGAAACCAGGCTCTTTTTGCCTTCATTAGCTGCCTGGGAATGCTTCCAGGGGATTGGCATGTTCCCCAAGGTTGGCTTGACCCTCCAGAACTGCAAGGCAACAACCCAAAATAATCCAGTGCATGTAACAAGAAGCATATGATGTAAATTCAATAAAAAAGAAGGCTTCCAGAACTAACAGGTTCAGGGGATTCGGGAAGGTTATCAGACTGTAATAATGATGGAGAATGTTCTGTCAGCAAGTGAGGCTTTTGGGATTGAGCAGGGTAGGACACATGTGGTGTCTACTTTTGTGAGCTGAAGGAACTTGCTCTCACATTGCGTGCTGAACACAAACCACATTTCTCCCCAGGGTTCTTCTGCACATCGTGTCCAAGTGCCATGAAGAAGGTCTAGACCACTACTTGCGCTCCTTCATAAAGGTCAGTCATGACACACCGCTCCTCAAAACTCCCTGCTGGGAGCAGGCACACTGCTGACACTCTTGTTCTTTCCTCAGTATGTCTTTCGAGCTGAGAAACCAAGTGTCAAACAGGCAAAGATGACCCATGAAATCCTGGTCCTTTCCATGGCCACAATCTTGAAGCAGTCGGCAGATTTCCTAGCCATCAATAAGCTACTCAAGGTGAAGTATTGGCAGTATTTGGCTGCCAAGATGGAGGGGAGAAGAAAGGGGTCTCATATAAAGCCCAACACACCCATCTAAACCCACTGTTTCCCCACATAGTCAGGGAATGTCAGTCATGTTCAATCTTGCTGAGAAAAGTAATAGTATCCTTTGTTCATTCTAGTACTCGTGGTTTTTCTTTGAAGCACTGGCAAAGTCCATGGCGATGTACTTACTGGAAGAAAACAAAATCAAGGTAAAAATAAATTTGGTCAATGCTGCATTAGAGAATTGTCACAAATTCACTAACTCTCCTCTGAAAGTTTTTCTGCATAGATACGTAACTATTTTTAAAAAACAAACCTGCCAAGCTGAATGACTAGCCTTTTTTTTTTTTTTTCACTTTTCCCTTTTTCCCCTTTTCACTCTCAATTGTAATTTAAAAATTACAGACCTGTTTATGTCTTGTGCAGCCTCCTTTTCTGTTGCTACCTACTGCAATTGCAGCCGGTGCTTTCCTTGGCCAATGTTTTATTAGGAAACAGCATAAACAAAAGCAAAAAAACTTATGCCTGTGCTTGGTTCTCCCCAGCTGCTGGCTTGCAGCACCGAGCTAAGGTGTGCTTTTGGTTTCAGCTGCCCAGAGGCCAGCGGTTCCCTGACTCCTACCAGCACGCCCTGCATTCACTGCTGCTTGCCATCATTCCTCATGTGACCATTCGCTATAACGAGATCCCCGAAGAGTCCAGGAATGTCAACTTTAGCTTGGCTAACTTGAGAAAGGTCAGCAGTTTTTTTTTCCTTCTCCCAAGATTTTATCAGGAAAAAAAAAAACAAAAAAACGAACAATGAGAAATAAGGCGTAAGCAAACAAATGTGGTTTTAGTTTATCTTGTCTTTGTTTTTCGCAGTTGTAAAAATTCTGGAAGGGGATAAGCCTTCCCAGAAGAGAAACTTTCTGTTTCCAAGGAGCACTAACTCTGTATGTTACCTAGGGTTTTCAGTCATACTTAGCAGCTGTTTGGAACCTGAAATATGTATACTCTCATTTTAAATATTTCTGTTGTCCACTGGAGACTTAAGTGAGATCATACAAATAATGTCAGAGAAACAGAATCAAGTATGTTTTGGAAAGTCAACAGCAGCCTGGAGGATTAAATATGGCTGCAGGCAGGACAGTAGTAGGGAGAGTATTTAGGATGATTGCTTTAATTTTTAATAATTGGTCACATCTTGTTTTTTTCTCCAGCGTTGTTTGACCTTTATGGACAGAGGATTTGTTTTTAACTTGATAAATGATTACATTTCTGGATTCAGCCCAAAAGACCCTAAGGTAAGGAGTAGGTTTCTTGTAAGGTGATTTGCAGTTGTATGTGTCTATTCCAGTCAAAACCATGTAATGATTATTTTATACAACTCTTGGAGGCCTTTTAGACTCTCTTCCTGCAGAGTCTTTTGAAGGCAGAGACCTCTTTGTCTGGGCCAAGAGCCTGTATCCAGAGAAGCTTCAAAGCAATATAAGGAGTAAGAACTAAAGGAATGATTGCTTTATAGGCTGGATGAAAAAGGTAAAGAAGTCCCAAGTGATAGCTGCTTGCACTGACACCTAGGGGGAACAACACAAAAATTTGCCTGTTATTAGTGAGTTTCATCAGATGCTATTTAGATTTCCCAATCCTCATGCAACAAGTACAATGGACAGGAGGTAAATGGGTCAAACTGAAAACATAGTCTGTGTTTGTCTTTTTTTATCTCAGTTGCTGGTTGAATACAAGTTTGAATTTCTTCAAACCATTTGTAATCATGAGCACTACATTCCTCTGAACTTGCCAATGACCTTTTCCAAACCCAAGCTTCAAAGAGTTCAAGGTATGTTCTTTCTCAAGAGACTGACTAAAGAGCTATCATTTATTAGTCTTGATGGCTTCTGACCATGTGAACTTTGGTTTGGTGTCAAGGAAATGTATGTCTTGGTTAGTCTGATTTACATTAACCTCAGGACAAGATGCTCTTCTGTCAGGTTTACATAATTTTGCTCCAGAATGGTATGTAGTCAGTCTTTTCAGTATTTCCTATATAAGTTTGCATGGGACTAACAGTATCCAAAAGAAACTGCCTGTGTTTCAGTAAATACACAAATTGTACAAGTGTAATCCTTTTTTCTCATGAGCATCAGCATCCCCTGAGAAGTGAGTGTCTCATCAATGGGTGCTGTAGGAAATGGAGATACAGGAGAACAGACTGAACTCACTGCTCTGCTGCCAGCTCTCTTTGTGGTCACAAGAAGGTGATCTAGGTTACCTTCTCCTTTCATTTTGAACAAGAGCACAGCGGGGCACAGTGCATTTGAGCTTGTACTCAAACCTGGGCTGAAGGCAGCCAGCAGAGAGCTTGAGTCCAGTCAGTCCCTAGTGCATTTCAAGGGCATATGTACTGTGCACCACCATGAATCCACACTGCTTTTGCTGCCACACAGTGTCCCCTTTGGTCCTGAAGCTGCTCAGCATGGGGCAGATGGGGTTTACAAGGGGCTGAGCTGAAGCATTGTGCAAGTGTGAGTGGCTGGAGTGTTGCTACCAATCACAGCATGAACCTCACCAGCTTCCCAAGGATGTTATAGAGATACCTTCATTGTACCTGGGTCCTAATTTCTCATCTGTGCTAGATAAATTTAGTAAATATTGCCAGGTTTGGATGCTAATAGCCTGGCCAATATAAATACGTGAGAGGAGAGTGAAGTTTGGGATTCTCCCACATAAAAGCCCAGTGGATTTATGACTGTATGATTTATTCTGATGGTGGAAAGGGGATATTTGTTTGTGCCTCAGGGTGTTGCCATACAAGTCCCAAAGAGGTTCCACACACATCCAGATGGCAGAAGCAACAGTGTGAAGTATCGCTTATTTTGATATATTTCTGACCTCTCAGAGCTATCTGGGCCAGCTCCTAATCTCTTACATCAATTTGACTACTTGCCTGGCATTGTCTAACAAAAAGTGTTGCTGGAAACAGCTGAGGAAAACATATCCACAGTGTGTCCCCATTGCTTGTTAGTGGCATAACATAAGGATGCTCTTCCTTGGTTAACATTCACCTTTGCATTTGCAATGGTTAAACTGAAAAGCTGTAAGGCCAGCTCATCTTTCCTCCTGTGTTTTATTGTGACTGGGACCTACCAGCTGAGGTTCACACACAGCTCTTGCCAGTAGAGCAGCCCTCCCTGAGGTTGCAGAAGTGCCTTTGCAGTGTTGCCCTGAGCTCTGCCTGGCATGGTAGAGGCGTAGAGTGATGCATCTCCATTGCAAGTATATCTGGTTTTATGGACAGACCTGTGGTTACAGGGGACAGCATGCACAGAGATGAAGAGAGGGGTCATGCCCGAAGCCTCACTGCTCTGTTTCTGGGAAGAGAAGGAATAGCTCCCAGGGAGGTGGTTAAAGAGTTTCTGCAGCTTCAGCCAATGCAGACAGGGGTGATGGCAGAGCATATTCCAGCAACCACATCCTGTTGAGTTGGAGAGCTGCATCTTGGAGCAATTTCTCTGAAATCTTGGCTGATCCTGGGCTGGTTGTTGATGTGTGTGCCTACTGCTTTACGTGGGCAGAGCAAGCCTCGAGCCTGGTCTCACAGCTACAGCAGCACACAATTGGTTTTGCAATCTTGTGATGGGAAAAAACCCCAAGAAGCTGGGAATCAAGCAATAGCCTTACAGATATTATTAGAACATGATGTAAAATCCTGTTTCTCCAAGATTTAGAGCATTACTTGTTCCAGTTTATTTTTGCTGTCTTTTTATTTGTCCCTTTTCTTTTTACATATGGATTAGATTTTTTTTCATTTGCTGTGGAACGGTTCACTTCAGTAGGTAGGTCCAACTGGAATGACCAAATCCTCTAATGTCAAATTAAATATGCGCCTTCCAATCAATTAGCTTTCATTCAACTAATGAAATAACATCGATGTGTGACAATTAGGCATTTGCTAACGTGACTAACAATGAAAGCTAGATAATGTTCCAGATTGCTTTCTCTTCCTCTGAATCAGAGTTTCACAATTTAGTAAATGTTACTTATGAATCAATGAACTTAAAAATATCTTTTTCAGCCACAGAGCTGTTGGAACCCTTTGGCTGGGATTTTCAAAGCTGTGTGTATGCACCCTGCATTACCACAGAAAAACTTTCACTCATGTGGGGCTTTCAAAAAAAAAGGCCTGGGCTGAACACATGGCATTTGTACCCTTTGGGGGAAGAACACAGAGCTCTGGGCTTCTTCCTCTGAGATTCTTAAATCAACAGTCAAACAGTGCTTGTGGCAGCTCTAATTTGATATATGGGTTGCCTGACAGAAAGCGGTGTCAGGACAAGGTCATTTCATATCAGCCCAAGTGCACACGTGCCTTGCACTAAAATCTGTGTCTCTGTTGCTTCCCTGCTGCCTTATCCTTGTAGCAGCCACTCTTGTGATCACAGAATATAGCCTGAATCTATGTGAGATGCAGAGTGCAAGTTAAGTTGACCAAGGTAATTAGATACTGAGCTGCCTTTCTTCTGACAGTCAGTGGAGCTATGTTCAATATCTACTGGTGGGAAGCTGAGGGAATCTCAGTTTCTGGCTAGCAGCTGCCTGGAGCCCTACCTTGGCTCCCCAGTCCGTGTAGCTGCCCAGCTATGCAGACTGCTGGAGGATGCAGTAGTGATCACTTGGCACCATGTCCTTGTTTGCATCCCTCATCTCAGAGGGAGTATTTGCCTTTGCTCTGCTCTCTGACCTGGAGAGAAGGAAACAGATTTCATGGAGAATGTGGAATGAGCTGCAAAGTAGCACTACTAGGGCTGAATGGCCATGGTAAACACACCATCTCCACTGCCTAAACCAACCATACAGCTGCTTGGTGGAGGTTGGCACCCCTACAGCCTGGGTAGTTTGGGGATTTACAGGATAACCCCCAGTCAGGAGCAAAGCAACCCCCAGGCAGTAAGTCATACTTCCTTTTCCATCCACCTCTGACTTCACAAGTTACTCATTGAAGAGGTAAGCTTTGGAAAGCATCACACTGCAGAAATCCTTCCTTTGGGTGCTGCTGAACATAGAGGGCTGCAATTAATGAACAGCCTGAACTTGAAGATGCAAAGTTACTTAGCTCAGTTGTGGAGAAAACTGTATAATTAGTTCACACTTTATTGAAAGATCAATGCACCGTAGGGAGACAGAGATGAACCCTGCTGGAGGACTGTTGTGGCTTAAGTGACTGTTATGTCTTGCTCTGAACAGATTCTTGGAACTTTTCCCTTAAGCATTGCCTTTCTGTTTCTTTCAGATGTAAATCTTGAATACAGTTTAACTGACGAGTATTGCAGGCATCATTTCCTGGTGGGGATGCTTCTCAGAGAAGCCTCTGTCGCCTTGCAGGACAACTACGATATCAGATATACAGCCATCTCAGTCTTAAAAAATCTCTTGATCAAGCATGCTTTTGACAACAGATATCAGCACAAGGTCAGGCCTGTTTTATTGGCTTTTTAAGATAATGTTGTTGAATTTTATGAAAAAAACACACATCAGACTTTTAGATACTACATGATGTGCCAAGGGTATTCTCATAACTTTTTAGGAAACTGACAGTAAATAACTGATTTATATAACTGTTATAACTGATATAACAGTAATAGCTCTGAGAAAACATCTAGGAACAAAAATAATGCAGTCAGATAATTGTAGCCCTCTTATCCATCCTAAGTATTTAGATAATAAAGCCCTAAGCCATTAAGGAACATGAAAGCATCATTAGCCAAGAGGTTATTCAACAAAATTAGGCAATGCCAATGATGTTCTGGTCTTGGGCTTAAATTCATATCCTGCATTAATATGCTATAATCAGGAAACAGAACTGATCTCTGTTACGAGTCAGCTGCATGTTTTACCAATTAGTGACTCAGAGGAGAGGGTCTCAATTCTCATGAGATGTTGGATTTCCTTTTGGTAGTTGTCAACCTTCCTCAGTCAGAGGCTCAGCATGTGGTAATGCTCAAAGAGCCTGGAGATGGGCTTGTTTTATCTTGGTGCTGCTCCCTCCTGACACATAGGCCCTCAAAATTGCCCAGCTACCTGTGCAGGCACTACCTGTCCTTGCTGTAGCCGGAAAACATGCCCCTGTTTAGAGTTTAGGTCCTTGAATTGTGTCTAGTGTGCTGCATTCCTGAGTTTTATCTGGGAACATGGGTAGCTTCCTGGCATGAAGGGTGGGAGGAGTGGCCCAAATGGGCCCAGAGCCAGCTCCTCTTCTCCCCCTTCTCTGCCTGTTTGAAGGGCTGAGCTTTTGTCTGCAGTGAGGATCCATGGTCATTACACAGCCTGGAAACACCTGCAGCCCAAGGTAGCTGATAAGACTTGACATTTCAGGACAGATTTGCCAAGGCTGGGTCAGAAGCAGCCTATTCCTGCTCTTCTGGGTGCCTGGAACCCCTCACACTAACTCAGGAGCTGTTTCCCCCTCAGCATGCAGCACCCTCCCTGACTCCCCAGAAACTCCACCTTTTTTACAGTTGTCCCATGGGATATTTGTGCATGTGTTGTGCTCCAGGCTGGATGATCAGGAAACTGCCTGGAGTCAGGGCAGGATGCTCAGATGGTGTCTATAGACACCAAAGCAAAAAGTCACATCATGGGCAGGACAGGCTGAGCGTGTCAGGGTCTGTTGGCACAATCTCACTCCAGCCAAGGAAGCCCCAGCTCTATCAATGGCTGAGAGAAGGTTTTCTCAACCCATGAGTGTTTTCAAGATTTCTTTTTTATTTTATGATACTGAATCAAAAGAAAAAATGAGATTCTTTTATCATTTGAAATGTTCCATTCAATTTGCAAGCCTTAAATTTCTTTTTTTTTTAACCTTTCTCTTAAATCCAGAATAATAAATGTTTAACAAAAAAGAATTGGATGTAAAAGAGCCCTCCATTTAGAAATGTCACCCAGACCCCTTTTGATATATATCACTTAATCCAAATTAATCTATTCCTACAAACTCTTTTCACTAGAAGCATTTGCTGTGGAGAATTCCTGACTGGAAACAATAGCCAGCATCAGGCATGGAGCAAATATTTCTGTTCCATTAATCCTGGGTGTTTCACTTAAAGATCAAGCCATGTGAGTCAAGTGCTAATTAAAGAATTAGGAAATCTGAGTTTTAGTTTGTCATGCATCCTGTATGACTAGGAATGTTATTTAACCTCCAAAATCCCAGAGTACCTCAAGCTTGTTATTAGAAGGATAAAATCTCCCCAGCAGCTCTAGAATTAGAGATGAGAAGCCAAACCAACACGTCCTCAAGACACCACATACAGTATGTAAATACAGATACATACGGACATGTGTTTTGGCTCAAGAGTTTCCCTTTTTCACTCCATTGGAAGCCTGAGCTCTTATCTACATTTTTCTCCTTGTTTTCAGAATCAACAGGCAAAAATTGCCCAGCTGTACCTGCCATTGTTTGGGGTGCTCCTGGAGAACCTCCAGCGTGTGGCCAGTCGTGAGGCTCTTTACTCCTGTGCAGCCGCCTCCAGCCCTGTGAGTAAAGCCCAGTGTTGCCTCAGTCCTGTCCTGCTGTCCCAACACATCCTGAGTGACTTCCACTGCCTGCAGACAGGTTCAGCCTTAGAAATAAGTGTAGTTTTCTACTTCTCTAATCCCCATAATATGGTTGTCTCTTATAATTTGGCTTTTTCTGTGACTTAGTTCTGTCTGTAGCAGTAGGTACAATGTCTCTGCCCTTTTTTAACACGTTTCTGTATAGTATGTGTAGTGCTGTAATGTGGGGTAAATCCCTCCAGGTACAATGAGTGGCAACAGAATGCAGCCTTGGACTCCAGCAGCTGTTCTGGAGAGTTGCCTGAGAATTGTGTATGGTTCCCAAGTGGCCTTAGCCTTGCAGACTAAGCTTTCCTCCTTTTGGGGGCAAAAGAACAACAAATAAGACATTTGAGAAAAACAATTCAAAATTTCAACTCAAATGATGAAAAACAAAAGGGAAAACATTGCTCTGACTTTAATATGTTCTGCTATTCTTTCTACTTCTCCCCAAGTCTTGTCGCCTTGTTATGTAAGTAAGGAAAATGATTTTTGTTTTCATCTGTGTTGTTTTTAAAAACTACTCTAATTTGCCTTTTGGTATTGTATTATTCTCCTCTGTAAGAGAATAGGCATTATCTTTTGTTGGTCACAAAAACCTTATATTGCTTTACAGGCATCAAGGGATGAATTCATATGTGGTTTTCCATCCCCTTCAAATAGATCCAGCCTCATTGCAGACAAAGATCCAGGTAAACTAATTTTCCAAATTTTAACTATCCCCTTTATTTTTAACATAACTATTACCAGACTAAAAAACCCAAAACCCATTACTCCACACTTGAAACAGTCATCTCCTAAAAGACCTTGCACAGTCTGCATGCTTTTCCATGGATGTGGTGTCACCCCAACTGTCCTCTCCAGATTTGTCCTTTTCCAGCTTTTGATGTGGAGCTTTGCCAAGACCCATCAGTGCTGTCTGAATCTCATGCTCCACTTGCTGTCTGTGCTGAGGAGTGCTGGTGCAAAGGACTTAATTTTGGGGTCTGGATTTTTTTCAGCCTGCGGAGCAGCCCTTCCAAATGGCCATGCAATAAAGAGAGAGGACTCAAAAGGATCCCTGAACTCGGAGGGGGCAACCAGTTCCCCAGATCAGAGTGAAAACGTAATGTATCAGGGGTTGGAAAGAACAGTCCTCACTGAACCAATCGGTGGGATGTGTTAAATAAGGGGCAAGGAAAAGGAGTTCCCCATGGTAACCTGTGTTTGGAAACAGATTGATGTTTAACAGAGGAGGTCAGAGTCAGGGGTCTGGCATGTTTTCCCTCGTCAAACATCCGTGAGCCAAAAATAGAACTGCTGACAAATTACTTGTTAAAGATAAAAGGCAAAATCCATGCAGAAAATCTTGGCTCCCATAGTGCATTTATCCAATTCAGATGTGCTCCCTGTGTGTGGAGGGGTCTGAACGTGGCCAGAGTCCAGTGCCCAGTGCTGGGAACTGATTTCCACACACGCCTGGAAGGCAAAACACTGTGATATGAGATTGTCAGTGACTGCTGACGTAAGATGAGGTTTTTGTATGAAAACAAGAACAGGCCAATAACCACAGGGCCAAATTTGCAGAAGATGACTGTGGTCACTCCACAAAGAGCTCTGACCCCACTACTCAGACAATGTACTCTCCTTCCTGGCAGATGGCCACACATGGCATTGTGCAAACCAGCCCCTGTTTTTCCTCAAGGCACTTTGCAGTTGTCTCCCAGGGTTGGCGTGAAGCATCGATACATCTTCAAAATCTTTGGCCCTTGCAACAAGCAAGGCAAAGATTATCTGGGCTCCTGGCTGTGTCCTGACATGCTCAGGAGAGGTGGGGCCTTGCAAGCTCTCCTCCATAAATCACAGGGCTACAAGACCAAGTATAGCCAAACACTTAACTATCAAACTGTTCAGCAAAACCCTGGACATATGCTTTAGTGCTGCTGGTGGGGTTTGCAGAAAGCAGTATCAGTTGCAGCTCAGCTCTTCCCCCATGGCCAGACATCCTTCTCTGTGTCCTTGAAGGTACGTTTTTCAGAGTCATTGAAAAACGCCTTTCTGTTAGGGAATGTGATATCAAAAAAACTCCATAAAAGCAATGGAGGAGCACAGCTTCAATGTGCTCATTGCCTGTGAGTTGTGTGCTGACCTGATAGTTTGGCATGGTCTATAGCAAAGCTCTGGCTATAGCACCATGTCTCCAACTCTGAAATGATTGTTTATTTCTGCTTTATTATGACTCATGTCCATTTGTTGCCCCAGAATAAACAGCAAATAAGATCTGTGGATCACTCTCCAAACATGTGAGGCACAGTTTTAGGAACAGTGTCCTGCTTAGGGCTTAACCGTATCCATGTATTGCAGGATACGGCCAGGGCGAGCACAGAGAATGCAAAATAAAATTGGTATAACTTTAAAAGTCATGTTTTCCACCACACAATGCCCAAGCCTTTCCCACATAAATTGATGCACCAACAGTATTTCACTTATTTTGCCTGAATCACTAAGTAGGAGGAAAATCAAAACACTTCTGAAAATCAAAACGCTTCCAAAAATCAGGGAAAAAAAAGTTCTTAAGCTGAAATTTCCTCCTTTATAATGACCGATATTTTGTTTTGAAGTGTATTCTTTAATAGAAATTTAGATTCCGGCTTTAAACTGTGACAGTCAATTAACTTTTTTGTTATGAGGACTGTCTAAAAATGTCTGAGAGGTTAGATGCTGCAGAGAGCAAGGGAAGTGAAATCAGGCTGTCATGTTTTGCTGGATAAGCCATCATTCCCTGCTCAGACTTTTTTTTGCTGGGCAGAGGAGCATTCGGTCATGTGTCCAGGATTTCCAAGCTGCTCATTGCTGGATGGGCAGCAACCCCAAAGGATGAGCTGCCTCCAAAGCATGGTGCTGTGGGGTGCACAAGTAGAGGGGGAAGGAGGAACGCCAGCACAGGGCCTTCATATCACATCTGTCTCAACAGATCCGCAGAAGTTCCATGAGGAGCAGTGTGTCACACTGCAGCAGACTGGACCAGTTTGAGATCCGGACACTTCTGATGTGCTACCTCTACATTGTGAAGATGATCTCTGAAGGTTGGTGGCTCCTGCTCACTGGGTGCAGCCAGAAAGACAAGGGACCATCATGGGCAGTTTTGGTCTGAAAGGGTGCCCCTTTGAGGGTTTTTTTTTTTAAGTCTCAGTACACTGTTTTTCTTTTTCTTTCAGATACTCTTTTAGCTTATTGGAACAAATTTTCCCCACAGGAGCTGATCAATGTCCTTGTGCTTCTGGAGTGAGTATCATGAGGCTGCTTACAAACACTGCACTGTCTTGTGTAGCACTAGAGCTGTCTGGCCAGTTGTAATGAAATGCTCTTCCTCCCTCTGAGGAGGAACAAAGTGTGTGTATCGAGGGAGCATGGTGAAATGTCAGTGCCCTGTGCTCGGTCTGGGCTGTGTCCCACCACGTGTGAACAAGCTGGGCTTATGGCACAGCCTCTGCATTGCAACGGGTTTGGTGGAACAGATGGGTGAGAAGACAGGGATGTGCCATAGGGTTTGGAAAGCAAGGGGGTGAGGTCAAGCGACTTGTAAAATACAGATCCACAAACCCTCGTGCACAGAGAAGTGTGTCCGCTGACAAGGAAAGGGTAGATTTTGAATGTTCTGGATTGTTCCTCATCTGCAGGATCTCTAAAAGATACATATTTCATTTTCTCTCCAGGGTGTGTTTATTTCACTTCAGATACGTGGGGAAGAGAAATATTGCCAGGTACTGCATTCTTCCACCAGGTGCTGAGGTGCGGGGGCTGACGCGGTGCTCCCTGCCACAGCCAAGGCAGGAAGGGCACGTGCACACCCACACTGGGCAAACCCCAGCTGGCAGGAAGCCCGTGGGGCCGGGGCTCTGCTCAGCACCATGCTGTGAGCAGGGGCCCCTTATCTCAGCACCCTGCCCCTTCCCTCCCCTCCAGCTCCTGCATGCGATCCCCAGGCCCAGGCGAGCGCGGGTTGGCAGTGTCCCCCACAGCTGGCTGCAGGTGAGACATGAGTCACAGCTCCATCCCTGCTTCCTGAGCAGCAGCACTGCTCTTGCATTAGCTTTAGGGCCACCTGAAAAAGGTGAGATTGGCATAGCCTGATCAGTCCCTCTGGGAGGAGGTCTCCATCCTGGTGCCTCTTGTAATCTTACAGTGGTGTGGCTGCTGCTGCTGGCCCAAACCCGCAGTGTTTGCTCCCCCTTGCAGGGTGCACGATGCCTGGTTATCCAAGCACACGGCAGCCGACAGGAAATCCCAGACGATGCCAGCGCTCCGCAGCAGAGCCGGGGTGCGGCTCCAGCATCTGGGCAGCTTGGAGACGTCCTTCACACTCAACCACAGTACGTACAGCAAAGTGGGATGGGTCCATGGAGTGTTAGCCTGATCAAAACTCCACAAAGACATTTTCCACTTGCTGTTTGTTGCTTCAGGATTCTCGAACTCTATGGAATTAGAGTGTCAATGCTCCTCCCTGCAACATTCCTAAATGAGTGGAGGTGACATTTAAGCCAGTGACTTAAAAATCACCCCAGGACTTAGAACTTGTGTGACATTTTCCTCTTGCCTGTGTTGGCTGGGCTTCTTGGCTGAGTGTATGTGCGGGCAATGCCTTGGTTTGGATAGTGAGCAGGGCAGGCAGGAGACCAGCCGTGAGCAGAGACCTGTGCTGGGCTCTGTTCTAATCCTCTCTGTGCGGGTGAATTTTGTCCCATTGAAGCAATTCGCTGTTTCCCCTCTGTGGAAACAACTTGGACACCTCATCCTCTGCCTGACTTTAAAGACAGTGATATTAAGGGAAAATACTGACATTGGTTTTCTCACTTGGCATCAGGCTGAGGCAGCTTCTCTGAATGGAGCTGGCAAATTCAGCATCTTGATATTCTTGTCTCATCTCCCAAACCCAGTGAAGTGCAAGGGGAGAACCTTATCTATATCAGCATTTAGATCTTGTCAGAGTTGGTGTGTTGAACACTGTTTCCTCCTGATTTTCTCTCTGTCCACAGATGCAGGCACCTCAGAAGCAGATATTGTGCACCAGGCATTACTGGAGGGCAATATTGCCACCGAAGTGTGCCTGACAGTCCTGGACACCATCTCTTTTTTCACTCAGAGTTTCAAGGTCAGCACTGAAATAAAAAATGTTGTAGAAAAGTGTGCTGTATTTCTGTATGTGTGTGGATTTTGCTGATCCATTCTCCTAGCGTGGAAGAATATGGAAGGCTTTACAAAAGCAAATCATTTGCAGCTTGTTTAGTTTTCAAAACACTGAGTGTTTCACAGGGTCTTAGAGTAATTATTTCCTTATGCAGTCTTGTCATTTCTTCAAAACTGCAAGACCAGAGAAAATTACATGAAAGTTATTCTATGACTGTAGGCATTGCAAAAGTAGAATAAAAGGAAATGTACATCATGTAGAAAGGAGGCACTAAAGGAAAGGGAAATGAAGGTCCAGCATTTTTAGAATGATCACTCTTTTCCAGCATAAATTACCTAGTAAACATAGTCCATGTAGTCAGAGGAATCCTGTGTATAGCAATGTGTCTGCATAATGTCACAAGAACAAGTCTGGATTTCAGAGTGAGCATGATGATTTCTTTCTTAAATGGGTTGAACAACATGAAGAGAAAGGTCATCATAGCCTCTGCTACTATTGCAGAGCCAAAAAGCCATCCTGGTGCATACATTAAATTACTCCTTAGAAGTTTGGTAACAGCAAAAGGATTTCGATGCAAGGGTTAAAACTTGCTTGACTTTCTCAGTTGCCTCTTTTTGAATATGACTGAACCACAAAACAATGTGATTTTCAAACCACAGGATAGACTGGATTCCCTTCCGCTTTAGTGGGCTTTTGCTTCGCTTTTATGGTCACAGAGTGTTACTGCACAGAAGTGGCTTCTGTGCTGCAGCAACAGCACTGGTGCTGTTCTTGCTGCCAGAGCAAATGAGCTCAATTTAAAAGCCTGGATCCTGAACTTACCCTGTTACAAGGTGTGTGCAAGGTGTCAGAAGACAAGTAGTTGCATTTTACCGTATCTCCAGAAGATGCAAACTGGCAAAACTTTGTAGGAAACAACAGGGGTGTACTGACTAACTGCAGCTATGAAACTATCCAGTGAAAAGACGTGATAGTCTCTTTTTTTCCCTCACTCTTTTGGGCTGCAAATGAAATAATTTTCAAGACAAATAATAAGAAATGGAAAAAAAAAAAGTGCGATAATTATGTTTGTGACAGCATGTTTTATTTAAAATATCTAAGCAACCAGTGAAAGTTGTACAGATTATGGATTTAGTTTTTGGAATTAGTGATGCAAAGGTGATAAAATGTTTTTGTTTTATTCTCTGCTATAAAAATAGCCTTTGACCAATTACCATAAGTTTATAGTGATTTTCACATTTTATTGGTTATATTTTTACTGAAGGCCCTTTTCCTTATCTGGCTGAAGAATTGATGTGATTAATTATGCAAAATTGTCTCTGTTATTTCCAGCTTCAGGCACAACATTTTTTCAAAGTAAATTCTCTCACTGTTTTCCAGACCCAGCTTTTAAGCAACGATGGCCACAATCCACTTATGAAGAAGGTTTTTGATATTCATCTGGCTTTTCTCAAAAACGGGCAGTCAGAAGCAGCCCTTAAGCATGTGTTTGCCTCTCTGAGAGCTTTCATTAGCAAGGTATGTGATACATGACAACAAGGGTGTATGGTATGGTATATGTATATGTAATATGTATGGTATACACATATGTAAGGTATGGCAGAAGAGGCCAGTACACTTAAACTCCTGTTAAACTGATACTTTGGAGATGTGTTTTAGAAAACAACTTCACTGATTTGAAAAACAGCCCAGGTTAAGTTCTCCAATTATTTATTATTTGTTGGATATCTGGAAACAAAAAGAGAAATCACAAGGAACTCCCTCACTTGCCTTAGTCACAAAGATTAGTATCTGTTCAGCTGAAAGCTGGTGCTTGAATCTTTGCCCCAAACTGCCAATATTGCTGACAGTGCTGTATCTTGAATGATACTTGCACTAACAGGCAGCTTTTCACCCACTGCATTTGAAAGAAGGTAGTACTTGCTGAACCTTTTCCACACTTTTCTGAGCCCTGATAGGCAGTGAGGTTGTTTAATTCCCTGAGCTCAAGCAGTGGCAAAGCCACAGCAAACTACAAAAGAGCAGTGACTGATGCTATGAAAAAAGCAGTGAGTGATGACATTTCCCTTCGTGCTTGTCAAAACCTGCCACTTCTCATAAGTATGTTTTCAAGACCCAATGTACATTCAAATGCTATTCTTTCCAAGCTGCTGCATGGTTATCAGAGATACAAAATTAATTAAACCCTCTCAAATCTCATGAACACCACACTTCATTAATGAGGAAAATCCACGTGGTGGGAGATGGCAGCCAGGCAGAGCACAGTATGTGAGTGATAAGCAGCAAAGACTAACTTCCAAAGGAGCTCTTGCACTAACTGCTGAGCAAAATCTGATTAAAGAAAGAGACTGCTAAGCTGTTTCTCAAAGATTGAAAAAGTCTGTGCTATGTACATTTCACTATAACCTCACAGCAAAGCTAAGAGCTAGTATGAGTCTAGGGATGAATTTTGGCTCGTGCTAACACATGAGAAGCAGAAATGCAGAAGTCTTGCTGGCTCCCTGTCTGGAGCATGGTCTCTTTCAAAGTGTATTTCTATGGGTCTTTTTAAAGCCTGCTAGATTGGCAACTGGCAGTGGCAGGAATCACTCTGTTTTTCTGCAGGGTCCAATGCATTCTTATTGCTCTACCTTTCTTTTGAATTTTCTGTTTGCCTGTGATCTGCAAGGACCTCAAGGTCTGTTCTGCTACAAATCTGCACATACCCAGTCTTCCCTTTGCTAGTCAAAAGTTTGTTAAGCCAGGAATATTTGCTTTGTGCCTATAGCAAATAAGAGACATTCCTTACCTTCCTGGCACACTTTCTGGTTTTGTTTTTTTTTTTCAAATGTGTGAAGCCAAACCTGCATACCTGCTTAATTTGATCTCATTATCAGCCTTCAAAGCCTGAAGCCCTTCAGGGGTTCCACACTTGCTTTCCCAATTGCCAATGACAGCAAGGCAGGCTGTGTGCTTGGCTGCTGCAAGGGTGGACAGTGGGATTGTTTTCTTGGATTTGTACCAGCCTCAATCCATGCTGAATTTGGCATCTTTGGCATCATGGGTCTTTAAAGGTATGAAACATTGATTGCAGCTCATTTCTCATATTTCTCCTATGACAGGAACACATTGCTTCTGTAAAAGCAAGATATGAACCCAGCAGATGGTATCTATAAGGAAGTGTTTTCTTTGCCAACTCTGTAACCACACGAGTCCCCAACTTCCTTTTAAGTCCTCTCAAGGGTTCTTCTAAGGGCTGAAGTGGGGGGGGTCACTGCATTTCATTACAAGTGCAAGGATGGTATGTTTTCCTACAAATTTGTATCAAAATACAAACCCTACACTGCTTTGTAACTTCATGAGAAGCGAAAGTGAGTTATGCCTTTGGCACAGTTGGAATGGACAATTTGTCATTTTTATGGCCTTCTGTAGCTATAATTGCAATGAAAAGAATCCCCTTCTTATCTGAGGTCACAGCAAATGGTTGGTGGAGGGGAGAAAAACCTTCTGAGATTTATTCTGAATCCCAGAATCTGTCTTAAAAACAGCTTTCTTTCTGCATTATGGTCACTTGGTAGGCAAGAGATCTTAAAAAAAAAAAAAAAAAAAGAAGAAATGTTGCAACAAAGCAAACAAAAAAGTTCTATAATTGTTTGCATCTTTGGTTTTAAAATTAATCCCGCTTGCATGCATGTATGCTGGGAATTCAGGAAGGAGCTGATTCTGTTTTACTGGCTGGAAAGAACCAACAAAAGCTAGATCATTCTGGTTTCATACTTTAGGTTTTCTTAAAAACTGAATCCTTCTTTTCAGAGCATCACTTACAGATAAATACACATATAAATGTACGTGCTTGGCAATGGTCTTTTAATTTAAGGTTATAAAGGAAAACATGCACAGAGGAGGGTCCACATTAAAGAGCAGCTGAGACACATGGATGTGAGTGATGGAAACCCTGTGTCCTGCCTGCCACCATGGCTGTCCTGTCTTCATGTCCCTTTTGTGCTGAGGTCTATTTGGGAACTGGTTTCTGTGTTGACTCCTACTCTGGTCCATCATATTAAGGCTGGAACAGAAACAGGCTCCTCCGATGTGCACAGTCATCAGCACATGTGCCATTTCACTCTTCCCAGTGTGTGTTCTCCTGCCAGCTGGAAAGCCACAGGCAGCACCTGGCAGGATCTCCAGCAGGCATGAACCTATGGGTCTGCTGCCCTAAGCCTGGCACCAGGAGCCACTGCTGTAGCCAGCTCTGGGCTAAACCCATCTCCCTGTGGGGGAAGGACTGCACGACAATGGGCAGCACTTCCTTAGGAGCTCCTTTCCTGAGTGCACATGAGGTCCTTGTGGCCCTGTGTTACTGTGGTACTTATTTGCCTCTCTTCTTTCTCCCATTTTTCTTCTGGAGATATTTTTGGCTAGAGGCAGTGAACATCAAGTATTTTATGTCTTCATTCTGGTTTGTAACCTGTGTGTCTTGGTGTGGTCCCAACAGTAGTCTGGTTAGCCACAGCTCCTAGATTCCTGTTTTGAGACCTTGTCACCAGCATGTTGTGGTGGTGGCCACAGCAGTACCTACAAGCTTTCCTGGAACATACATACTTAATGCAAGGAGTACAGTGCCATGGTAAAGCTCCAGGCTCTGACTGGAGGATGTGAATGAACGCTCTGACAGTATTTACTTTCAGTTCCCATGGGCAGAAGGTAGTGGGGACAGATAGAAGGGGCTAATGGACCATGCTCCATAAGGACCACCGGGTCTTAAACAAGCTGAACACATCTTAACTCTGAACAGTTAAAACCATGGTTGCCTCTTTGTGCCAGGAAATTCCTCGGGGCTGGTCACCAGCTGCAGCAGAGAGGCGGAGTTCAGAAGGAGCAGAGTGCTGCTGTGCAATGCCCAAACAGCTTCTGCTCCCTCCAGGAGGTGTTGGCATCGCCCCTCTCCAGCAGTGTCTGGAGGAGGTCCCTGCAGAGGCTGCTGTGTGCCAACACAAATCCTTCCTTGTTCTGCTTCCCTGCACCCAGCCCACTGTGCCCAGGGTGGAAGGAAGCAGAGTGTGGTGCTCCCTCCACTCCAGCCACCACTCATGACTGCAGCCAGTCGGACACACACTGGCATCCCCAGCTCCGAGGAGCCCTGGAGGCTGCTGCCCACTCAGGCAGGGCACCACTGCATTCATCCACTTTCCAGGCTGGACCTTCCCCCACAGCTGTACTCAGCAGCAGGGGTTTGGTCAGGGGACAGACATGCCACCAGTGTGCTGGTCTTCCCCTCTCTGCCTCTCTTCACCCCACTGCTGACTGAGGGAGCTCACACACTGCAGTTTGGCTTGGTCCTGCTGCTCCCTGGGGCTGGCTGTCTCTGGGGACCAGGGCAGGTCACTGTATTTTAGACCCTCAGGGACAAGCCAGTCTCTTGTTTGCATTCCTGAGGGCATACAGGCATGATTTAGACTTTTTGAGGGGATCATGTAGAAGTAGCTGTGCAAGCATCACGTCATGTTTCCCAGAGAGATCAGGATCGTGAATGGACTCCAACAGATTTTCTGATGTTACAGATAGCAGGTTTTGGTGGGAATGTTCATAAGACCTCTCCTCTCTGCCCCACTGCTGGTGTTTATGGCTTTTATAAGAAAAAAATACTTCTGTCTGTCCAATTTGATGAGAATTTTACAAAATCTCAAATGTCACCAGCAGATGGGTTAGATGGACATGTGAAAGTACATCTCCAGAAAGTGTGGCAAAGTTCACCTTTGCTCTAGGAAACATTAAAAATAGGTCCCAAAATTCATTCCCACAAATACTTTCAGGATCAGAATTCTGGCAGAAGTTTTACTGAGGCTGCCCAGGGTCAGTGTGTTGCTGCATGCCCCTGCCCATCTGAGCCCCGTGGGTGCCATTTGGTGGTGTATTTTCTAATATTTGCATGTTTCTTGTGAAGTTTCCCTCAGCATTTTTCAAGGGAAGGGTGAACATGTGTGCTGCCCTCTGCTATGAGATCCTGAAGTGTTGCACTTCCAAGGTGTCCTCCACAAGGAACGAAGCCTCTGCTCTTCTGTACCTTCTGATGAGAAATAATTTTGAGTTCACCAAAAGGAGAACATTCCTGAGAACACATCTTCAGGTCAGTGACTGGAGAAAAGCTAGAGAGCAGGACAGCTCAGATTTAATGAAGAGATATAGCAATTGTCACCTCATACCTGCAGAGGATCTTGCTGTTGCCCTATGGGTAAAAATCCTCTTGCTTTCCAAGCTTTGCCTAATTCCTCTTTTCAGTAACTGACTCAGGCACCTTCAGGTAAAATATCCTACCATCACCTACTCCAAGCTGTTGAATTTTCAGTGTCTCAGATACAACAAATCCCTGAGCCAGAGGCTGGCTGGGATGGTATGGAGAGAACAGCTTTTGAGGCAGGAAAAGGAATTTCTCTGGAGCTGCTTTTTTGGCATTTGTAGTTTTTGAAGCAAATTTAGACACCTAGTGGGACAGATGAATACCCTCCGGGTTGTATTGAATCACAGAAGAAGGTAGCTAATGTACAAACAGGGATTCTTATTACAAATGTTGGATTGTTCTGTTCAGCAAAGCAGTTTGGTCCTCTGGGGAGTTTTTGTCCTTGGGAGACAAGACAGCAAAGCCACAACACCAACCACTGCTTATGTTGTGCGAAAGACACGCTGTTGTCCTGTGAGCATTTTGTTTGCTGTGACAATAAAACCCTTTTATTAGGGCTTGTTTAAATAAAGCCCGTACCTTGTCCCAACAGATAATAATTGCAGTGAGCCAGTTAATAGCAGATGTGGCACTCAGCGGTGGGACAAGATTTCAGGACTCCTTGCTCATCATTAACAACTTTGCAAACAGCGACAGGCCCATGAAGGTGAGTTGGAGGTGTTACATCCCATCATGTGCTGTCATCCATTAATGCAAGGCAGAGGACAGACTCCAAGAAACCGTGATTAAGGGTAGGGCTAATGATTGCAACTGTGATTTATAGGCTCATAGTGGGCTGTGTTTGCTCAGTAAACAAGTGTTATGCCATCAGCAGCAGGGCCAGCTCAGGCAGGTTATGCTCCATCCACGAGGCCTCTTGCCAAGGGGAGGGAGTTTAGAAACTCAGGTTACCCTTTGCAATGTGCTGCTTGCAAGGGTGTCCAAAGAGCTTTCCAGGAACTTCCAGCTTTAAGAGAAATGACAAGGGAGGGTCTGGTACTTTGTTGCCTGAAGGTAATAATTAGCAGGAATTAATTTCAGTTAATTGAGTGTCAGTAATGTTAAGTACTCTTTTGTGGAGATTATTGGTTGTATTCCTTTGGAAAGTAATCACCTGTCTTTGCTCTAGAATTAGTAATTTGTACCCAGCCCATTCAGAAATTGCAGCTTCCTCCATTGCACATAGCATAGCTGCCAAGGTAGGATAGGGGAAAATAGGAAGTGTTTTTACAGTTCTGCGATTATTCTATGACCTAAAGGCAGAATGGTGTTTAATTGTGATGTAAAAAATGTACAGTTAGGATATACCTGGCAAAAACCTCAGTTCTTTTCTGTACACAGATGTTCATAAGGGTTTCACTGAGCCATATGTTGCTGCTCGTCATTTACATCACAAGACAATCGTTATACCCAGTTTGTGTTTGTGTAAGTTCAAGTGTGTAAGACAGATTCCAACACACTGGAGAGGATGCCATGCACAGCCACAGCTAAGGAGCAGGAGCCCGAGGAGAGGAAACATAAACCAGGCTCATCATGGAGGAGAGGAAGCTGAGGGGGGACCTAGCTGCTGCTTTCCACAGCAGGCAGGTTATAGGCTCTTCTCAGAGGTGTGGAGTGTAGGACAACAGGAAACGTGCACATGTTGTTGCAAGGGAATTCCAACTTTACTTAAGGAAAAAATTATTTCCTAAACACATTGCGTAGCCCTGGTACAAGGCCCAGAAAGGAGGTGGGATTTCTGTCCTAGGAGATTATAAAACTTGGCTGGACAAGCCTTGCTTTAATTCAGTGGTAGCCCTGCTCTAAGCAGGGAATCAAATCAGAGCCTGTGTTTCTCTCTCTGTTACATTCCAGTGGTGAGACCTCTACAAATGCCTTCAGAGCTTTAGGAATTGAAGAGAGTCATCACATCAGAGCCTAGCAGGCCAGATGTTGAATAGCATGAAAAATACTTGAGGCATGGTTTGTGTTCCCATCCAGGGCCACTTGCATGCATGGAGCACTTCTGTGTTGCTCTCAGGCCAGCTCCTCAGGATGCCGAAGGATCAGCCTCACTGTAGCACAGGAACAGCCACCCTGGCACCCTGCACATCACCCAGACAGATTGGCTGTGTGTGTGCAACAGCTGAAATGCCTCTAATTGCATAGGAAACACTGTACACTGTATGCAGTGTGAGTTCAAAAAGGAAAAGTTAATTAGTCTTATCTCCCATGTTCTCAGCGATTTCAGATTAGCAGTACATGGAGTGTTGGCTAAAAGAGTAGTGACAGTCTTTCCTTAGCAAAGCCTGTATTAGCTTCTAATTAATGGTTTTTGTGTCAGGCAACTGCTTTTCCTTCTGAAGTCAAAGATTTGACAAAGAGAATCCGCACAGTGCTTATGGCTACTGCTCAAATGAAGGAACATGAAAAGGATCCAGAAATGTTGATAGATCTACAGTACAGTTTAGCCAAGTCTTATGCAAGTACCCCAGAGCTCCGGAAAACATGGCTGGACAGTATGGCGAAGATACATGTGAAAAATGGAGACTTTTCAGAGGTAATTCATGTAATTAAAAACATGGTGCACAACAAAACAGATTTACAGATGACATTTTAATATTTTCCCTTTGTATTTTGCAGGCAGCCATGTGTTATGTTCACGTAGCAGCCCTCGTTGCAGAGTTTCTGCACAGGAAAAGTAAGTGTCTGTTGGTTGGGGTGGCACAAAGAAGGTGATGCAATGATGGGGTTTGAGGGGATTGGAATCTTTTTAAAGACAAGTTTCTTTCAGTTTGGTAAATAATTATTTGAGAAACAAGCTAAAAAGGAAAAAAATAATGCAGTGGATAAAGCCAGATGATGATGAGTATTTTTTAAGATAGGAATCTAATTGTTCATACCCAGGCATTTTCTAGGCTGGCCAGGTCTGCTTAGACAGCCATGTTGGCATAGTGCTGAGTGAAATAAGAACTGACACATCATGTCTTGGTTTAAAAGTTCATTTGTATTTTACATTAGGAAATGTGCTCACAGGGGAAGCCCATGTTGAAAACTGACTGTTCAATATGTTCATCAGAAGCATTACTATAACAATAGTAATATAGTAATTCTGTAGTACAGAAAATTATAGAATACAGCAGTCAAAAATCAATCAAAAAATGAGACTATAGCCTAACTATATGTAAAGAACAATCAGAAAAAAAGTGTTGTGGTTTAGTGCGAAACAGGAAGGAAAGACAGACTCGTGTGTTCTTGTTACAGCACGTTGCAGATTTTCTTTTAAATATCTGTTCCACAGTTGATATATTGACCCCATTTCTCATTTTCATGTAAGGGAGTAATTGTTGAAGAGGACTCTTAACATTTCAGAAAGTTAAGCCTGCATAAAAGCTGGTTATATGCACTGCCTTGTCTGGGAAGGTCTTCAGTGCCCTGCTTAGGAGGCCTGGCATCCCTCCACGTTCTGTATTTCGTGTTGGCCAAGTGAGAAAAATCAGGTCTTGTTCTTCTGATACATAAACACATTTCACATGATTGCAGGGAGAAGAGTATTGAAAGTTGGCAATTCTTCCTTTGTAACCAAAGGCTGCTTAAAACAACTGGTGGTAAAGGAGAACTAAAATGGAAGAGGAACAAATCCAAAGGAATATCAAATGGAATTTGAACATTAAGTTATCTCTGTCACTGGCATGCTTTACATATACATGGGCTGGAAAGGGTTCTGTAAAGGCTGAACTACCTGAAATTTTGGAGCACGTAACTGATTTCTGCTAGGATTGCACAATGCTGTTTGCTTACCACCCAGCTCTCCAGAAATAGCTAGATAGGGACAGAGTTCATTTTCTTCCTTAGTAGCTGATATGGTGCTCTGTTCTGGACTCAGCATGAGAATAATGTCAACAACTCACTTCTGCTGTAGATGTTTCTCAGTAGAGCTTACTCTAAATCAAGGACTTTACAGTGTCTCCTGCTGTGCCAGTGAGGAGCTGCACCAAAACCTGAGAGGGAGAATAGCTGGGGAGCTGACCAAAGGGATATTCCATGCTTCAGAACATCATGCCCAGCATATTAACTGGGGGAGTAACCTGGAAAGGGAGCTGGTGTGGGAATGGGTTTGGTATTGATCAGTAGGTGGTGAGCAACTGTATTGCGCATCACTTTTTTTTCTTGTGTTTTGTCTCTTTGTCTCTATTATCTTTGTTATATTTTACTTTGTTGCAGTTATTAAACTGCTCTTATCTCAACCTATGGGTTTTACTTTTTGTCCCAGACTCTCCTCCCTGTCCTACCAGGGTGTGGTGGGGCAGTGTTGCAGCTGCGTGGTGCTGAGTCGCCAGCTCCAGTTAAAACACCACAGCATGACACATTTGAGATAAGTTATTCCACTAATCCATTTGATTTTGTCTGCTGCAGAACTTTTCCCCAGTGGATGTGCTGCCTTCAGGAAAATCACTCCCAACATTGATGAAGAAGGTGCAATGAAAGAAGATGGTGGGATGATGGATGTACATTACAGTGAGGTGAGGTCCTGTACTATAGGCTTCGGGATGTTTGATAGCTGATTAAGATTTAGTTTTAGGTTTTGTTCATGTGAGCTCTAACAAATTATAGATGTGCACTGGCATCTGTAAAGAAGACTGTTCCACTGCAATTTCTCAAGAGAAATCTGCCCTGAAGGATTTTCTGTGTATGATTCAGACGGGCAAAACTGGTGTAAGTTCTTGGTTCCTGTGAAAGGCTTTTCTAGCTCTGAGACTGAACAAGCTGCACCACAACCTTTGCCTGCTGTTATTATGCAAATGCTAATTCTGCCAGCACAGGGCAGTGCAGCTGGGTGTGGTATTCCAAGGAGAGACAGAATGCAAGTCAAGCTCTGCAAATGAGAGGTCTGCTCAGGTTCCCCTTGATTTAGGGCTATGCTGCAGGACACCATGTTAGCAGAACAATCCAGAAACCATAGCAGGGCAGTGGGGAAGTGGGTAGATCCACCCATGAGTCATAAAGTCTCGCAGGGACTTCTGCACCATCCCTGTACAACTATATTGGGTGGGCCACACGTGGCCCTGCAGCCCAATTGCCCATTCATCAAGACTAGGCTTGAGGGTCCTTAGCATCACAACCCACTGCTACTGCACATATGTTCCTTGGATGTGTTTCTTAGACATACACCTCTGACTTCCAATGCTGTCATTTCCATACTCTGCCAGAGTTTTGGCATTCTCCTGGGGAGGTAACTAAATAACCAGGACGTACTTGCTGGCTATTGTGCTAATGATTATTAAGAATTAATGAGCTTTTAGAAAATAACTCATACTTTTTCTTTCCCTGCCCCCTTAAAATTTAGAATGCCTTTGGAAAGGCCAGAAACACCCAGGATTTAAACTTACATAACTGTGGCTACTTATCCTGGCACCTGATAAAGTATCTGAAGTTTAAAATGGTTTTATCTTCTAACTTGGTCTGTTATTAACACCACCTATTTGGCTGCTCTCGTAGGAGGTCCTGGTGGAGCTGCTGGAGCAGTGTGTAGATGGCCTGTGGAAAGCAGAGCGTTATGAAACAATTTCTGAAGTTTCCAAACTGATTATTCCTATTTATGAAAAGCGGCGTGAATTTGAGGTGGGTATTTTGAATTGTTTGCATATAGTAAGTAATTTTCTAGATTGCTTCGTTGCTGGTCATTAGAGAAATTAGTGAAAGTCATGGTCTGGGAGGTAATTATCAAAGCTAAAGACATAGGACAGTCATGTTTAGTGAATAACTCCCACATACCTTCCCCTATAACAATGTTGTCATTCCATATGCTTATTAAAGCTAGATTCTTTTTGAGACTTGAGGTTTTAAGGGTCAAAAACAGAACAGGTTCTTCCTGTTCAAAGGAAGAACTAGATCTGTAGGTAATACAGGGGCAAGTGGAGAGGAAGGAAGGAAGCTGTTGCCAGCCTTCTGCCTTGCTCCTTCCCAACACCTGCTGGGACCTGTGTTTTTGAGAGGCTGGTGTTTGGCTGTTGAATAGCATTTCCCTCTGCCATGACCCCTTCCGCATCAGGACAGCATCCAGCCATATAACTGAGGCTGGGGGAAGCTTTGCCTTGATCTGTTTTTTTAAACTGTGAAGTTCTTTCTAATAAAAAAAAAAATTACTTCCTGGGTAAAATATTGCAATCTGCTCTACCCATAGAGACTCAGTCAGGGAACACACTGGGACAATGCATTCAGCATTCTCTCCAAGGGCAATGGCTTTACTGCAGTCTGTGGTACCTTGCAGACCCTGACACTAAATATGTACTTAAGACAGTCTTTTCAAACAAAATTGCATGAGTTCAACCTCCTTAGAAATGCAAGTTTCAGTTCTCCAAAGGATTTTGTTCAGATATCTCAGTAGCTTCCGGTGTTAGCTAGGATACCCTGCTTGCAAAATCCTGCTTTAATATTGTCAAAATCTGGTTTCCAGAAACTTACTCAGCTGTACAGAACACTCCACGGAGCATATGCTAAGATATTAGAAGTAATGCACACAAGGAAGAGGCTCCTTGGAACCTTTTTCAGAGTGGCCTTTTATGGACAGGTAAGTATATACACTGGCTTGCCAGCCAGCCCTCACCAGGCTTCCTGGCCCCAAAAGCTGCTGCTCTGTCAGACCTGGAGCTGAAAAGCTCCTCTGGTTCAGCCACCAGCATGTCTATGGTTTTGGTTTTGCACACCCGAGGTGAGGGTTTGTGTCTGTTCCAGGAGCACTTGATTTAGTATGAAGTTTATGATTCTGCTGGTAAGTTTTCCATAAAACAACTCAGCAGTTAGGAAATGGCTTAGTGGGTTCAGAAAATACCATAGGTTTTTGTAATTAGAGTTATTATATGTTACACAGACACACTTTATTGTGTATAGTGTATAACCACTAACAGTATATAACCATAGTATATAAACAGTAGTAGTAACACATTTTTTTTCTACAGACAATTGATGCTCCCTTCTAGATATTAGCAGAATAAATGGTTATGGGACAAGCTGGAGGCAAAATATATATCAGTATTGGCTACACACGTGTAGAGACAGATAGTATTTTTGTTAGCTGAGGTGGCTGGAAAACCGAACAAGATCTGTGACTTGGAGTCCCAGGAAGGGCCATGATTTTTTCATATCTGATGAAGTCTTCCAAACTTGAAAGCAGTTGTGGTTTTATTTTTTTTCTTCACCTGTAGCAGTTAATCTAATGAAGTATGATACCCTCATGTTCTTTCTCTCTCTGAACAAACTGCTTCTCCTTGTGAGCCCAGAACCATGGGTGAGGTGCAGGACACTTCTTTAGAAAATACTATGTAAATTAGATGAGTCTTGCCTTTCCTCTATCCTTCTTTTAGAGATGATGATGAATACCCCTGAAACCATCATGGGTTTGTACCTCTGAACACCACTGTCACTACATGCACAACATACTGGAGCACTGACATTTGCTGCAGCAAACATACATTTTACATTTGTTCTCGTCTTATCTGCAACTTTGGATATGTAAAAAGTAAATAAGGTTAGCAAAAGATAAAAGGAAACAACTGCTAGGTTAGTTTTCCAGAAGCTATGGAAATAACCGGATCAGCCCCTAAAATTAAGCTGTGTAACATCTCATTCTGACAACCAATACTCGATCAAGTTTTGCACTTTAAAGCTTTCCTGGCTTTATATATTCCAGTTACACACAAATAGTTTTAATACTGTGTCACAACTTCTGACTGGAACAGCTTGCCAAAGTGTGAAGTTTTCATGCTGTTTCCATTATGGGGAGGACTGGTGATGCAAGCATAACCTTTGATGCTGTTTTGTATCCACTTACAGTAAATACACCAAGTTCCACTTCCCTGAATACAAGAGGAATTAAAGCAGAGGAAATCCATTTCTTTATTCATCACTTAAAGTCTCTCACAGCCTACACAAATTTCTTGATCTCAGACTGTTCCTGTGGCTCTGCCGTCAGGGCTTCCTCAGCTTATGTATCTTCCTGCTCCTTCTCTGTGCCTTGTTTTTGAAGGGTTTTTTCCCTGCTTGTCTCTTTCCAACCTTCCAAAAGGTCAAATGGTAGCCAAACCATCTTCCACATTGTTTAGATTTGTCACTGGTCATATTCAAGCAATGACGTGTTATGTTTGTGTCGGTTGAGGAATTTTATTATACTTTTAGACAATTTTTGAAGTAACCTATTAAACAGGCTGAGTTCAGTGGGACTTTATGCAAGCCATAGCCTTCCAAACCTTCTTGGCTTTCTGAAATGTTAGGAGGAGCTTGGTTTCCAAGTAGTAAATCTATGATAAAGTTTTCCAAATAAAGAAACACAACTATTCCTCACTACCTCACAACTTTTTTTTTTTTTTTTGTGATTAATGCTAGACATTCTTTGAAGAAGAAGATGGGAAAGAGTACGTTTATAAGGAACCCAAACTGACAGGCCTCTCGGAGATCTCCTTCAGGCTTCTTAAGCTTTATGGAGAAAAATTTGGGTCAGAGACAGTGAAGATTATCCAGGATTCTAATAAGGTAGAGTTAAACTGCATCAACAAGCAGGGAACATCAGGGCCACATACAAAAGCATGCACTAATAAACATAACCAAAGTATGGATTGTATCCTAGTGCTGGTCAGGGCTTGGGACTGCACTGCTCTGAACACTGGGCAGATGGGGCACAGAAGGATGAACTTTGCTCTGTGATCTCAAGAAGAAAGGTGCCAGAGCATCCCTTTCTTCTGCCAGTAGGAAGGGAGAAGCAAGCCCTCTCTTCCACTCTCTTACAATCACCTTGCTTCCAATTGCCCCTCACACCCTCATGCTCCTGTGTGGACATGTTGCACAGCCTGACAAGTTTTGGTGCTGCTCTGGCTCCTGTGTGGAAGGAAACAAATTAATTGGGAATTATGAGTGGGAAATTGCAATGCCCATCTCACTGACCCTTGTTATTGGAAAGCATTAGAAGCCAGCACAGAGCAGCAGATGACTGGAAGCAGAATTAACTTCTTGTTGCTTTGACACTGCAAATCTAAACTAAAATCTTTTTGGGCCCTGCAGCCATAGCTCCTTCCTTTTCATATGGGCTGTTCACAGCCTTAGGCTGCAACCACAGATTTGTCTGGGTTAGCAAAGATAGCACTGGTGATCCCCAAGCTGGCTTAGTGCAAGCCTGCAGATTTGCCTGCTCCAGCACAGCACTGTATGAGCACCAGCTCATGCTCTGGGAACTATATGGTCATATTAGAAGGACTAAGTAACTCAGGCATGTGCTGCATTGATGGATAAGGTGATATGACTGCCTATTGCAGGAGCAGCTTGTTTGGCACCATATGAGGTGTTTCTTGTGCCACACCTCCTTGTCTTGTGTGTCTGCTCATTGATTCTCTAGACATCCCAGCAGAACTCAAACCCAGTAGATAAATTAGCCATTTATAAGTTATTAACCTCTGCTCTGCTTGTGAATAACCCACAGGTCAACATTAAAGACCTTGATCCTAAGTATGCCCATATTCAAGTGACTTACGTGAAGCCTTATTTTGAGGACAAAGAAATCTCAGAAAGAAAGACTGAATTTGAAAGAAATCATAACATCAATAGATTTGTATTTGAAACTCCTTACACTTTATCTGGAAAAAAGCATGGCAGTGTGGAAGAACAGTGTAAAAAAAGGACTATTCTAACTAGTAAGTACAAACATCTGAGCGTGAGACAGTATCAGTAACTATTTTTAAACTATTTTAGCTCATGAACACATCCCAGAAGAATCAGAAATTCTTTCAGCTTAATCAGAATTGTGACACCATATTCTGGTTGGGAGGGGAAATTTAGCTTATGTTTTTATGTTCATGTTTTTACAGATTAAATTACAGCCTTGTTTGGGATTTCACACCAAATAAATGCCTGAGGGCAAGGATCTCCTTGTATATATTCTATGAAGAGTATTCCTATGTACTGCATGACTTTTCAATCTATACATTTCTTTTGCTGTTTCTGCTAGCTTTGAACTCCTTTCCATATGTAAAGAAGAGAATTCCAGTCAATTATGAACATCAGGTTAATTTAAAACCAATTGATGTTGCTACTGATGAGATAAAAGACAAGACAGCAGAGCTGCAAAAACTCTGCTCTGCTGGTGATGTTGACATGATCCAGCTGCAGCTCAAATTGCAAGGCTGTGTTTCTGTGCAGGTGAGTCTGTTCTATGTCAGTTCAAAATTGCACTTACAAACACAGCTCGGGGTGAACCATCTAGTCAGGACACGACCCACTTCCCAGAAATCATTAACTCCCCAGTTTGCAGTGCTGAGCCACCAGGCTGCCAGCACAGCTGCCCTGCAGCGTTCAGTGCCACATTAGCAGGTGGCAATAAGCACTTTTTCCAGTGATGTTTACAGTGTCAAGTCCAAGTAATCACACGTGGCCATGGATAACTGCTGAAATGTACTTAACCCTGGAAGATTGTACTGTAAGTATCAGGCACAAATAGCCTTTTTGTGAACCTGGTTTCTCAAGCTGGATAAATGATTTTGGGACTTGTTCTGTACTGCTTTTCCAAACAGAAATAAGAGGAAAGTATGAGGAAACAAATACCTGTCTTTTTACCTCCATTTATCTTTTGATCTTAAAAAAACATAGATGGAAAAACAAATACTCAGCTTTTGAAACTTCAGGTGTCTCTGGTGACATTAATATGCAGAGCTGATAGCATTCAAATAGTATGCTAATGTTGGGTGATTTTTGAAAAGAATTGTTATTCCTTTCACAAGTGCCTTTAGCAACTCAGCAGAAGTTCTAGCATAAATGATTTCTTCTTTGGTTCTAGGTTAATGCTGGTCCCTTGGCCTATGCCAGAGCTTTCCTAAGTGACAGCCAGTCCAGCAAATATCCTGCTAAGAAGGTGAATGAGTTAAAAGAAATGTTCAGGTAAGATTTCTAACGTAATAAAAAATATCTAGCTGGCTGGACCACAGTACCTGCTTTGATTATATTTTTCTCTGTCTCCAAAATCAGCAGATGCTGGATGTTTAGATAAATCTTATAAAGAACCAAGTCTCATAGGATTATGGGATTATTGACATATGAAAAATGTCAATGTAATTATGTATGTCAAGAGTTCCCATGCTCAGAGTTGTGCTTTCCATTAGGAGATTTCCCTGAACACCTGCTTCAATAGTTTGTGTGCGTATTTGAGATTATCACATGAAGAAAGTATGTTTGAAAACTAGAGATCTGACAGTCCTGTGTTCAGGGATCTTTCATATTGTTTCCCAAAGAGACTTTTGCTAGATAATGATGAACTTGAAGTACTTCAAAGCAAATCCTTTCCTAGTTTATGGGACGCCATTGTTCTCGTTTCTGTACTTTTGAATTTTTGAAACTACATGACTTGCACAGGTGTTTTTCTAACTTCTGTCCCTTAGAGTAAGTTTTACTTCCCACTTGGAAGTGTTCCCCAAGATGTAATTAGGCCACTCTTGCTTCACCTCAGGATTATGAGTCTAAATAAATGCCTGTTTGGACCTCCTGGGTGCAGCCAGCTGCCCACCAGCCCTTGCATTTGTTACTCTGTGCTGGTAACTCCCATTTCACCCAGTAATTGCATAGAGAAAGCAGCATTTGGGCCAATCCAATTCCCCTTCCCTGTATTGAATAACCTGGCAATAGGGGAGCATCCCTGCAAACATGCCATGCATGGATGCAGACCAGAAGGAAGGAGGTTTTACTTTCCAGCAGTGCAGCCAGCAGGACAAACATTATCTCATTTCAACTGAAGTTTATAAAAAAAGGAAAATAAGGGTGTGAAATTAAGCAAAGAATGAATAAAAGTAACCAAGAAACAGTATTACAGCTCCCCACAATCTGAACTTCCTTCTGAAAGGTTGCTGTTAGCAACCCAACCTCTGAGGCTGTGTCACACACCCAGCTCTGACAAGCCCTGTGTGACTGGTTTCCCCTCTGTGCCTGACCACGGCCTCCCTCTGTTCTGTGACCCCGTGTGCACCTGGTTGGGCTTATGTGGGACCTGTGAGCTGTGTGTGGTCCTGCAGGTTGGGATGAAGCTGTGTGTGACCCACCTACTGAGGATTCATGCTCCAAGGAGCTCCAGCAGGAAGCTGGATACCTGTGTTGCAGTTCCCGGATCCACCAGGGATGCTTCTAGAATGCAACTTGTCCCAAGCACTGGAGACAAAAGGGGAGTGGGAAATAATGAGATTTGCCTGTCTGTTGGGCTGAGTGCTTTGGTAGAAGACTGAGCTATTGTAATGCCCCAAGTTCATTCCTTTCCTCCCTAGGAAGTTTATCCAAGCCTGTGGAATTGCTCTGGAGCTCAACGAGCGTCTCATTAAGGAAGATCAAGTGGAGTACCATGAGGGGTTAAAATCCAACTTCCGGGATATGGTGAAAGAGCTTTCTGACATAATCCACGAACAGGCATGTACTGCATGTCAGGAGCCCACAAAGGTGGCTCTCTGTGCTTGAAAACTAGCTAAGCTGAAAACTGACTGAGAACTAATGGCAAACTTGATCACTCTTCATGTTGTGTAGCTAAATGTAAATGGCAAGTAAGTGAACATAAAAATTAAGTAAGAGGCTTGTTGGATTCCTAAAACTGCTTTCTGCTGACTGAAAGTCTCAACCTGGTGTTGGTATTCAGTGTGCTTCAGGGTGGAGTCAGACACATGCCATAGTCTCCTGGCTGCCTTGGTCATCAAAAATCCTATGCCACATTTTACATCATGTTCTCTACATTACATGAGGTCACAGGTCAAAATTCCTTGGCAAAATTTCCATTTCTTCAGTTATATCCAGCTTAAGTTACTATTTTAATATGACTATTTTAAAATTACTGCAGTGGTTTGACTCTGTCTTGTCACGAAGGACCCACTAAAGCCACTCTCTCACTCCCCCCCTGCAAACAGATAGGAGAGAGAAAAAAAACCAGAGGGTTTCATGATTTTGAGATAAGGACCCATAAGAAACCTTCACTGCCCCTGCTTCCTGTGGGGTCCCTGTCACAGGAGACAGCTCTTCACAAACTGCTCCAGCATGAGTCCATCCCACAGCAAACAGTTCTTCAGACACTGCTGCCACATGGGTCACTTTTCCACAGGGTGCAGCCCTTCAGGCACAGGCTNGCAGGGGCTCAGCTCTGGTGCCTGAAACATCTCCTCCCCTCCTTCTCCACTGACCTTTGTGTCTGCATTGTTGTCGTTCACTGTTGTTTCCTTAAAGGATGTTTTCTTATAGTTTTGGCCTAATGCCAACACATCACTTACAAAATAACACATCACTGTTAGAATATTTATGCTAATTTATCTGATGAATGCTTTAAAGTTTTCTTGGATCTCTCTAGAAAAATACATTTGAATAGTAGCATCAGCACTTCTACCTAACATCATGCTATGACATTAGATGAAGACTGGGTTTCTGAAGTAATCTCCATACCTCTGCTCTTTAATTTTGCCTTCCTTATGACAAAAGAATGTTCACTGTAGATTTACAGTGTCAAGGATATAGAATGAACAGTATGTTGTGATTCATAGAACTTGAAATTTAGAAGAATGCTTTCTGGATCTCCCAATTACTCAACATACTCAACGTGTGACTATGAATTAAAAATGCAACATTTTAAGTCACTAAAAATGTACAGGCAAATTCCACAGTAAGTTGAGCAGTTCTTCACACTAAAGCAAAAATGCACAAAGAGCAAAAATAATACAACTGCACCAGGCTCCTATTTGTAAATTAGGTTTATTTACAATGAAATAATGCTTATGGGAATCAGAGTCTGGTTATGGAAGAGTACAATATCATTTCAGGGAAACAGTCTCATGATGAGGCTGAATTTTGTTGTAGGAGTAAAAGGGGAAATCTGTTTGAAAGTGAATGCACCATCCCTCTTGCTTTTGTTAAATTTTCCTTCTATTCTGCTCATATCCACCATTTTTTTAGGGTGCAAACTACACATTTTGCACATTTGCTACACTAATTTTTTTCACTTACATTACCTGCCCTGCACACTCCACTGCTGGACTTTGCTCAGAGCAGCTTGTTAATAGGAGTTGCCACCCGCTTGCTTTAGGCTGTTTGGCTGTAAACCTTTCCAAGACATTTAATTTGCATGCAGCTGCTGGAACTTCTGTGGCTTCTGAATTCTGCAATAGTCAAATCAAAACCAAATCACTCAGTCCTGCACTGTACAATAGTTAAGATTATCTTAGAACAAAGAAGCATTGTTAAAGCACACACTCTACTATTAAATAGATTTACAGATCCACTGTTGTGTTGTCATTGGTTAGTGGGCAAAATATGACTGAAATGTCCAAGGAAGGGCTCTTTGGGATGAATATACTTTTCCCTTTCTTCTTGTATTAGCTCAAAAGGCAGTTTAAAAGACCACACTTAGGAACACTGTTCTTTATAGTTGTGCAACATTATGTACAACTGCTGACTTGAACTTTGCATTGCCATCAAATGACCTAAATATCTGACAAGTTAAACTTATGTTTTCCTCTTCTGCAACATGATTCAGTTAAGCATAGAAAGTACAGTACATTCATTTGAAGTTCTTATTGCAAATAACAGGCTTTTCTAAATATTGACAGTGTCCCAAAGTAACGCAGGCAGTACCCTTTGTTTGAGATGGAAGAGCAGATGGGTAACTCACTGGATCAGCCCATCTATCTACAGATCTTTTAAGTTAGGGAAATGTAAACACAAAAAATGGATAAACTGGAGCCAAACAGGTCCAGGAGGCTTCAGAGATTATCAGAAAGCTGGATGTCCAGAAGCTGTTTGTGATGGCCAGTGGTCTCAGTCACTAATGCAATTTTGGGCTAATTAACTTGTTGACTGGTGACCCACATGGTGAAAAACAAAACCACAGTTGGCTGTAGCAAAGCTCTGCCATTCCAGATAGATCCTGTGCTGTCAGACTGTCCTTCAGGTTATAAAGTACAAAGTCTTGTCACATGGCCCAGAGGTAGTGAGTGTCTGCTGGACTGAGCTGTGTGTACTCCCCATGTTTACCAAAAAACCTATTAGAATTCTGTTACTGCTAAGAGGTAATAAAAAATTGCTGCACAGAGAACTGTTTCTTTATTATAGTGCATAGTTATACCTAAAAATGATCCAGCAATATGCAGAATAGTGTATATATTAATGCTACAGAAATTGCTAAATTAATCTTCTTCTCATTTCTTTGTTATGCTGCCTTTGTGAAACAGCTTTGAAGACAAGGTTGGAGATCTCTTTTGCATACCTTTTTAAACAGCTTGGCTATAATAATGAGCTGAAACCTTTACTGAATTTGTGATTATTTGGTTTTGTCCAGATCTACCATGAAGATACAATGCATTCACCGTGGATGCAGGACTCCCTTCATGTCTTCTGTGCCATCAGTGGAACATCTGGTGATGGAAGTTACTGTTCATTCAGACCCACTGCTGAAATATAAACATATCAGTCATATTTTACAGAGCCTTCTCAGGAATTCTTGGAACTGTACAAAGGATGCTTAAAACCATCTGTGATGAGCAAAGATTCAGTTGTGGGGTTTTTGTTTGTTTGTTTTTTTCCAAAAAGAGTTGCCATGCTTTCAAACAGGGTGCTTGCTTATTTTGCTGAGCAACATTGAAAGTGCCTGGACATTGCACCACTGTGCTTGTTTTCTACTATTTTTTTTTAAGCTAAATGTATAACAGAAAGTGGAAGGGCAGTTATCTAAATATGTATTGAATTGCTGAACTTGAACTGAAATGATTACATACTATGTAAAGTTGTACAATGGAATATAATAAAATGTAAAACTACTTTGTAAATAGGAGTATAGAGTATATAGAAATTAGCACTATATCATATATGCTGCTAAAAGCTTTGTTGAACAGGGAACATGAAGGAGAAATTGTAGTCACTAGTAAGAGACCTTCCTCTTCTAAAAAGCAGCTTGGGGTCCAGATACCACTCAAAGAGGGTAAACTTGCCTTAGTCTGGAATAACTAAAACCTAAGTCAAAAGTTAAAATTTTCATACATCCTCTGAGCAGATATTTATGAAATAACCCCCTTGAAAGCTGAGTTTACTGTAGCTGATGTCAATTTTGGGTAACCTTTTACAACTGCAGAAGAGGATGGATTGGACTCAATTAAGACAACCTGAGAGATTTGGCATTTGATAGGAGTTTTCCCGTTTGCTACTCATGGTCTCACACAAGTGTAAACTCTGAAGACACCTTAAATTGAATTGGAAATTTTAAAGTGTTTTAACAGCATTCAGAAAAATTCTAGTAATCTGAGAGATGTCGTTTGGAAAAAAAAGCAGCACATCAAAATAACTCATACAAAATTGAGGGGATTTGTTTTAGCACGATAAGACATTCATGTTCCCTTCTGTTAAACAGATTTGTTTTCTGAAAGCTCTTTTTTTTTGTTTGACAAGTGTTGGAGAAGATGTATTTTCCAGAATTCTTTTATTCTTCCTTCTCCATCTCAAAGCTTTAACACATTATCTCTGTCTCTTTTTAATAAGACACTTCAGATGCAGGAAGAAGAACACAGAGAAGTAATTCTTTTATCCGCCAGCATTTTTAACATCCATGTTTTTACAAAATCCCAGTTGTAGATATGATTCCAGTAGTTCATATGGGAAGAGGGGGGGTTTTTTAAGGATATGTAACAAAATGTCATAATAAAAGGACCCCAGTTGGGTATTTAGCTTGGCTGTAGTGTCTATAAAATGTTAAGCTTCTAATCTTTGTAACAAAAATTATCTTCAAATAGTAGCTGGACAACATTTCAAAATGTTTGTTATGCATGATTCTAAATACCTAGAATTAATTGTCTTCTGAAAAAATAATGTGATCCATAAATTCACCCATTAGCAAGCAAAATACAGATGTGCCTATACAACATATTGGCCACATTTCTGGTTGTACGTGCTTTTATGCCAGGCAGGGTCTAAATTTAGCATACAGAAAGAGGAAGAGAGACTAGTATGTTTAAATAGGGTTAGCACCTTACTGATTGTCATCTTTCAACAAGTAATATTTAAAGGCAGATAGTGAGACTATTCCAAATTTCTTTACTAAAAGGTGTTGAAGCTCCTTAACAGCCGATCCAATACAAGATTTTTTTGACTAGTTAACCTCTAAACATCAGTACTAAAGGCATATCTTGACTGCAGTCAGCAGTGATGAGATATGGACATCCAAAAGCTCTTGCATTGTAGCACTTTTAAATACTACAGATAACCTGATAGTTTTCCTAGATTTGCAGCAAGATTCATATGCATGTTTTTTGATGTCTTTAATGTCCTGAGGTAACACTGGTGGCTGAATTTTCAATTTCTATTCCTTATTTTCACTGAAATTCCAGTGAAATTCTTACTCATATCTTCAGATGTCTTTAATGTTCCAAGATGAATTTTTGTCTGAACTTCTTAAGTTGTTAACTGGTATAGCTGGGACACCAAGTAATACCCAGCATTACAAGCTTCAGAGCTTTCTGAAACCAACAATCCTTTATTGCTCTTTTTACTTTCTTGAATAATGACTAATTTTGACAAAAAGCCAGGGCAAAAATCACATTCAGCTGAGTTTATTCCAGGCCAAAATAAAAGACTACACAAACAGGAAAAATAAGTGTTGCAATAAACATGTTTTGCTTAGGGTTTGGGGTTTTTTTCATTTCACAGAACAGGATGAGTGAGTAGAAAGTCATACCAGTGTAAGATTCAAAGAACTAAATCCTAGTCCACTGAGCTACCACATATGCTGCCTCTAAAGAAGATTACTTTAATAAATCTAATATATAAGTACACCAAATGAAATTGTGAACACTAAATTATTCAGTAAAAAATAAATGATGTTGATTCAGAAATCCTAAAGGAGCACAAATGCCACACATCCAGCTCGGGGAATCCCAAAAACGTGATTCATCAGGAAACCTGAGACAGACAATAGACATGCATACAAATTTATCAATAGAACAAAGTATGAATCACTAGTAAGGAAACATCCCAGCAGATAACCCTACTTTCCTAAAGAATACCCAGTAATTTTGTGATCTGGTTTTTGCTCTGGTTCGTAGTTGCAATTTTCAAACCCAGACTTTTTGAGGATGTATTTATTGTTGCTCTTCTCCAATTAACACAGCAGACATACAAATGTACGTGCCCAGGCCAGGCAGTTTTACCAGCTCTTATATGATGTAATAAAAGTCAGGTATAATTATTATTTACCTCACCAGCAGATAAAGGACAAACTGCTTTTTCTACTGCTGTTTTCTACCACTGAGTCTTCTGTATGGGACTCTTGGAAGCCTTGGCCAAACAGCTGTAGGACCAGGTTCATGCCCTGCTTCCCTTGGTAGATACAGAAATTACTCCCTTGCCAAATAAATAGATGAATTAAACAGATCTTGTTACTTAGGGAACTGTGAGCAGAAATGGTGATGCATGGACTTGGAAGAGCAAGTTGGAGACAGAGAAACATTTGCACAAGCATACTGGGTTCCATGTCTACCCAAAAGTGTTCTTCAAAGGAGGTGGGTTTTATTCCACATAATTTCTGATTTCTGGTGGTGCTTGGGCAGCAGCACAGAGAAACTTTGCAGAGTTCGTGGCCATTGTGAACATGTATCACAAAATTCTAGATGTCCCCAAAGAACACTGAGGTCAAAAAGGGAGAGGCCGTGTGAGTCATGTGGGTTTTTTCCAGCTCACACTTCTGGATTTTGGGGCCTCAGATCCAGCTGTATTCTGTTTGAGTCCTTTTTTGAACTGACCCAGCCATCTTCTGAAGAGCCTGTAATTGTGTCAGTTGAGACCCAAAGTATTGATGGAAGCTGCTGCAAAATCAGAAATCAAAAAGGAGGAATCTCACCATTGGTGTGGGGTGACTGAGGACTCTTCTGCTCCCAAAAGGGACAATTCCCCACAGCTCCATGCTGCTAATTACTACCACCTCTTGTTGGACCTAGTAATCGTGGAGCCACACCATTCATCACCACCATTTATTAATCTGCGTTAAGAGAACACGTACAAGAAAAAAATGGTTAGTTGGGGTTTTTTTGATGCATCAACAAACTTGCTGCATAGTCCCACAATCCCTGGCTTTGGTCACGTGGGTGGAAATGGCAGGAACACACAGCCAAGGGCAGATCAACGTGTTCGTAAATGACTTTACACCAAGTGTGAAGCCATACCCCAAGTACTCACTCAACAGATCACTTTAAAGATATCTCAGGTGTGTCTGTAGGAGTTCCAGTCACTACAGCGAAAGTAGGTTGGCTCACAAGAACAGGAATGAGCATGAGATTTGCAACAGAAAGATGCAGGACAGGAGTCCATGAGATTGAGAAATGTGAAGTCTTGGGTAGGTGGCAGAGATCAGAGACTGGCAGCAGTTCTGTTGGCCGTGTATTGGGATGGGGATGTGAACACAAGCTGAGCACTCAGGAAGAAGGAAGAGCCATTTCAGCTGCCACTGCTGCCATTGACAGGCAGGCAGCCAAAAGTGTGTGAACCTTTGGATGTGTCCTTGGCACTGGCTCTCCTGGGAGAAAGAGTGGACAAAACAGAGAGAAGGAAGGAAAGAAAACATCAGCAAGGAAACTGAAAGCAAGAGAGAAATTGCTTGGATCAGCTTTACTCTACAAACATCCTCACTAGTAGGCGTAGTCCATGCAAATAGGTAATTGCACAATCAGATTCAGTCACACAGTTTAAATGTTCCACATCCTGGAACTTGAAGCCCCATTTTTTTATTTGCTTATAAGTGCTGATACTTGGGCACTTTTTAACAGCAACTAGGAAATTTGCTAAATCTTCTTTTCATAGGACTTTGAAAATAAACAGACAGAAAAACAAAAAAAGCCCAACATTAACACAGGATATTCCCCACCCTATCATAAAAAGATCCACTTCCCTTTTTCTAGAAAGTATCAAAAAGCAGATGAACTCTTGCAAAACTCCTTGAAGATCTGAGTCAATACTGAAACATTCTGTTGGCATAGGAATAAGTAAGCTTCACTAGTGAATTTGGGTTTGCCTTGAAACTTAGCTCAAGTTTCCTCTCTGCTGGATCTGTGCTATTTTTATAATACATGTATTTGGGTGGCAACTAGGAGCAAGCTTGCTAACTACCACAAAAATCTAATTCAGAAAGAAAAGCCTTTATCCCAAATGTTTTCTTCTCCTGAAGTGTATCAAATTATCACTTACATCATGATCCCACTTCTCTGAAAATTTTGGAAAACTACTTGCTGCATCGCATCCATAAAATGAGAGCAAAATTGCAAGTGACCATATCGTGTTTGGAAGGGCTGAAACAGAGGGCGTTTGGGGAAGTTTGTAAAAACAAGACTCTGTAGTAGCAGGTCTGAAAATAACAAACAAACAAAAAAAATATGCATTTTTAGCGCAGATGAGAACTACAAAAGTTACCTGAATTTGCAGGAGGGATTTTGAAAAGAGGAATTCCGCCAGGGGGTGAATAACTAGCTCTAACATCAAGAGAACTGCTCAGGGATGTGCTAACGTAGTTGCTTTCCTGGCGAGGGAATATGAATGCCCAGTGCGTGATTCGACAGCAGTAGGAGCTGAGTGTGGATCCGGTTGTAAAAGGAAAACGACTTTGACTCAAAAAACGAGACCCTTGGGAGTTTTTGACCGCGCTGCAGTGCGGTGTGAGGGGGCACGGAGGGTGCGGCGGGGACCGCGGGGGGCACCGGGGCAGCAGCACTGCCAGGGGCGCTCAGCATCGCTGAGGTTCGGGGTTTGCGGGAGGGCCATGTCGGGGCTTGGGGAGGTACAGACGGCTCCAGGGGTAGCCATGATCTCGGTCCATGATCTCGGAGGTCTTTTCCAACCTAATTGGATTGATTCTGTGAAGTGTCTCCGCGAGTGAACGTGCGGGAGGCAGGAACGGACGGCAGGGAGCGGAGAGCTGGCAGGAGCGGCACATGTGGCGACAAAGGGGTGACAACAGAGGGAGCAGAGCGTGGGCAGCGTGAGGCCGGGGACTGCTGCCGTGGGACGCTCCTGTCGCAGCCCAGCCCTGCAGCCCCAGGGC
>WEIV01017872.1:78653-230226 GCA_013390005.1 Calyptomena viridis | reverse complement strand
GGAAGGAAGGAAGGAAGGAGATATCCAGAAAAAAAAGATGAAAGACAAAGTAGTGAAAAAAGTAACTGAGAGCAGAACCTTCCAAACAAAGCATTTTATAGTCAGGTTCTTTGAAGACTGGTTTTGTTGTTTGTGCCTAATAGGGTCCTGGTGTTTGCTAGGCATCTCCATAATAGAGTTATAGAAGAAAAAAGATAAAGGATAAAACATACAGTCCAGAGGAAAGGAAAATTCAAAGCCTGAGAAAAAGAAAAGAAAACAAGGGAAGGTCATATTGAAGCTGGCTGAACTGTCTTTTTTAGTCTTTGATAAAGTTACACCCTACAGATGCTAGAAATTTAAGAAACACAAAAGCATGGGCTAGCCACAAAATCCTGTGGCAATGAAAATTGCATTTTTAGGGGAACAGACACAGTTCCCAGACATCCTACATCCTGGGAGGTGACAGAACATCTCCTTAGGCTGGTCTGCAGCTGAGCACCCTCCCAAGCCTGAGCCTGCCCCTAGGCAGCCAGTGATGCACCCATGAGGGGCATGCGGTGAGCTCAAAGTCATGCCACATGGAGACATGAGGTCAGAAGATACCAGACCATGAATCAGAAAACATCATAACTGGTCTGACAGCTCCTAATGCAGATCTGAAGCTGGTATCCAGCCCCTGCCACTGCCAAGCCCAGCCAGTGCACCCTGTGGATCTCAGGAAGAAGAACCATGCGTGTTTGATGCTTGGCAACAACTGGAAAAATCCTGAGGTCATCTGCTCATTGTGTTGCTGTCTCAAAGGTGCATAGCAGCAACAGCAGCTTAATGAAGTTAAAGGGAAAACAGACCTCGTGTGAATGTGCCATGACTCTGAAAACACTGCTGCAAAAAAAATGTGTCAGTGCTCAATACTGACTGCAAAAATAGCCTTCCACAGGTGTGTGTGCACAAATGGAAATGTGCAGAGGAAATTTCAAATGCTGCTCACTGACCTCCCACTACCGCAAAGAGCTGTGCAGCATCAGCCTCCCATGCAGCACTCATACCATGTGGGTCTGTGTGACCTCCCCCACAGTCACCTCCAGCTCTGGCACACTGAAACGTGTACCCTGTGAGTCTTGCAGTGCCAGAGCTGGCAACATCAGGTTTGTCCCATCCACAGTAGCCCAAGAGGATAAGCCCACTGTACACGTGTGCCCAGGCACCCCAACCCTCTCTGCTGAGGGGCAGGGCGTGGCAGGAGATGGAGGGCAGTGTCACAATCTGGCTGCAGGGTGATCAGTAGGGGATCCCTGTACTGGGGAAGGTTATGCCGAGCTCATTTGGGACTATGTCCAGCTCACCACTGCTGCATTTCTCAACACCTCCCACTGCATGCTCAGAAGCTGTTTGTGTGGTTGGCTCCACTGGCATCTATGAACCATCTCTAAATCAACTGGAGACATAAAGACAACATCGATAACCATGAAGCTGAAAACATGGGCCACAATATACAAACAAAATATGCTGAAGCTCCATAATGGCAGAACAACTGAAAGAGAAGAACACATGCAAACATGACCGAAGAAGGTAAAAACTTTTTTGAGTGCTGTTATAGACAGAAGAAACTCTCTCTGTTAGGGAACTGAGCCTGTGAAAACCTTGATCTACTTAAAAACACGCAGAGCGTTACATGTGCACTGGAAGGGAATGTGATCTAGGCATTGCCACAGTTCAACAAAGTGCCTTTCCATGTATATCCCAGGAGCCTGGACAGTTACTTGTTTTTATATGAGAACTTCAGGTTGTATTCTGCAGGAAAAGAGAGGGCACGAGGGAGCCGGATGGCTGAGCTGACTGGTGAGTGTCATTCCCAGATGAAGCAGGAGGAGATAAGGAAGGATCTGGTGGAGAGAGGGAAAAGTCAGCTGTGGGCAGGTCCCACCATGCTCTGGACTACTGCTTTTACTTCTCACACCATGCTCCCTCTCTCCTCCAAGGTAGCTTCCTACCAATTTCATTCTTCCTCCACCTCATCCCTCACAGTTTTATGAAAGAACACCGTACAAATGTACTCCCTGAGTGATGGGAGCAGAAACCTCTCCACAGCTCGGGACTGTTTCCTTGTGCAGGCACCCCCTTGCATGCCTCTGCAGAGCTGCAGGGTCTCAGGCAGCAGAAGGCTGGCTTCTATGTCTGCTCTTCATTTCTAATACATTGTTTACAAAACTCAGTAAAACCCTCCCCCAAGGCTAAGGATTGAAACTTTGACACCATAGGAGAGAATTATTCATCCTCCACAGCTGGTAAGCCTGCCCACCCCCCTGTGCTGCGCCAGCAGCATCAAAGATGGGCATCAGATCTGAAAGGCTCAGCACAGGCACCTGGTCTTTTCTGCAGGAAAAGCATAGCATGAAAATATGCCTCCAGGAAGGTGTCAGTGGCAGGGACAATGGCTAGCACCTATACCTGCCCCAAGGCAGCCTCTGTTGTTATTCCAAGACTAGAGAAATGATGTAACAGCAGTGGTTTTTTGGAATCTGGCAGCATTTTCCACCCGTTAGGCTGTGTAGGATGCCCACATGCAAGGCTGCAGGCTCCTATTCTCTTTCTGTTGCCAGCACAAGAAAATTGAGATGGCAACCAACGGGACATAAAAGACAAAGTGCTGCTGAAAAACATCAGCAGTAGTAACTCTTAGAACTAACCTTGGGTGTCAGATGAGTCAATGCCTTTCTTTTGAACATATGAACCATTTTGTGGGTATAACAGCAATGCACTCCATAATCCCTTCCATATTTAGCTTTATTGGCTTATTGTGCAGAGCCATTAGAATCAGGATTGTCTCTTATGAAGCTGTTAATGGCATGCAAATTGCATAAAAGATTTCTCTGCATCAATAGAAAACAACCTAGTAATACGTTCTTGCATAAAAATCTACATTAAAATCTGCTACAAAAGACACTTTGAAAGAAGTAAAAATCCTGTGTGACTAAGGAAGAAATATGCTCATCATGGGAAAATGAAATATCAGGCTTAGAACTAGAAGTGACCTGTCTTAGAGCTGCTTGGATCCCAAAGAACAAATCTGCCTTTAACTCCTGAGGTATCCTGAAGACGTGATTCACACAATATCATGGTTAGAGCCAGGTAAACTAGTGCAATGAATATTTTATGCACTGAAAAATACAGTTTCAGACTGACCATGCCTGAATCTGTGCTGAATTCAGCAAAGAGCCAGGGCCAAAATATATGTCCTGCTTAAATTAAATTATAAATCTAAGCATCTTGCTCTGTGTAATGCACTTCTACTTTTCATGCTGAAGTGATGCTTCAAGACTGAAATTTGACTTTCAGTAAGTCAGAAACACCTAAAACTAACTAGCATGAAGCATTAAGAGAAATGTTGCGCTTTATCTGCCACATCACTCTGGGATTTTTTTTTTTTTCTTCTTTGGTGTGGACATCAATGTGACTGTGATTTCAGTCCATTGTTCCCAACCAAGAAGCAAGCAGCCGGAGTGAACCTGTAATTAGTGTTCAGCCCATGCCACCTAGCATGCCTGCCTTGCCCACATTGCATAAGTGACAGAGTCCCCAGCACTGCCATGCACCATCCATCTCTCACATCATGCCACGGACGTGCCTGTTTTGTCTCTGGTCCTGTGCAGCCATAAGTGCCCGGCACTGGAACGCTGGGAAATACCAGGTCAGGCAGAACTGTAGGTGCAAAGCCCCTGTGACTCGGTGGCAGTGGGCAGCCCCTGGGGACACCTGCTACAAAGAGCTTGGAAGACAGAGAATAAAAGCAGCATTGATGAAATTCCTTGGCCATTTTCTGTCCTGATCACCCATGCACAACAGGAGCCCAGAGTTCCCCTCCAGGGACACTACTCTGTCTCAAGCATGAAAGACCAGGCTTTTCCTGAAATAACATCCAGCTCTTGCTTTGTCGCCTGCTGGGCTCAGCTGATATACATAGAGGAGCCTAAATAAAGAAGTGCTGAACTCATTGCCCAAGCTTTTCCTCACTGCTATCTGCATTCTTTTGCATTCATTAAAAAACAAACAAACCTGTTTCCTGATAGCAGGGAGGAAAATCACGGGGCTGGGTAGTTTTGGGTTTTGAGGGATTTTTTCACTTGCAAAAGGCACTTGAATATTGTAGAAACAGCTCTGCAGGATATAGACAGAGAAATTTGAGTGTCTGGTAATACAAAAATGTGATGGGAAAGCAGAACAAACAAGAAATCAAGTATCTCCATCTCTCAGGGAAAGAAGGAGGGAAAGAGGGATGGGAAGAGAAAAAAAGAATCTGCACTGCTCTACCAGCCAGATCTTAGAGAGGAACCAGCACACTTCCAGTCTGGCCCAGAGACCTGCCTTGGACGGACTGAATGGATGTCAGCCAGATAGGCTGGGGAAAACAGTCCCCTTGTTTTGCAGCAACAGTTAGATCTCTGAGAGAGAGCTGAAAGAAACAAGGAATATAGAAACCCACAGCAAACAGCCAAAGCTGCCTCCAGACGATGACAAGGGTACAAAGATAGCACTGGAGGCTGCAGCACTCCTTGGCTCGGGGCTGGCCAGCGGCGGGAAGTGCCTCACATCCTCTTCTCCACATTGTTCTCCCAACTCCTCCGGTGGCTGGGAAAGTTTCTTCCAGCAATTTACCCCATCCTCACCCTGCAGCTGGCCAGCCTGCCACTATTGATTCACTTCCCCAGGCATTTCTCTTACTGTCATGCTCTTGTGGCATCAAAGCAGCCACTGGGCTCAGGCAGGGGGGTGGCCACAGCCCTCTCACTGTCGGAGGAAACTTTTCCTGCATACCAACATTTTTTAACCGCAGGGAATAGCAGTGGTAAGAGCAGGGGTAAATGAACACTCAGCCAAGGTACAAGTGGATTTAGGAGGCATTACTGCTGCTTTATGTGAGAAGAGATGCCTTTTAGTACCAAGCACTGGTCCATTATGTGCAAGGCTGTTTTCCTTCCCCCTCAGCACAAAATAAAAATCTTCAAACAAAGAGTCCTGGGTTTAGATGTATAATTGGATCAAATTGTTGTTAATGACCTTGTTTGGTCTATTGTGCCTTTGTTTTCCACTCCAGCTTGCACCAGAGCAGGTAGTGTGTTTACACTGCAGTCAGGGTGACCTGACTTAGGGCCACCCTAGTTTTATTCTTCTCTTCGTGAAACGAGTGGGTCTTTGGGAGAGGGCTGATGTCCTGCAGGTCAAATCTGGGTTTTCTGACAGAGAGCTGTGGATGATAGGTAACGTGTCATGTCAAGATAAATGCAGGCTATGGTGTGGTGGACAGAAGGTTTTGAGAGAACAGTGTGCATCCACAGAGCTTTAACACCAAGGTTACAATTAAACCTCACCTGGGGCTGGCTGTTTAAGTAAAGCAAGTCTTGTTTAACTGCAGGAAAGAACACCATGTAATAGAAATCTAATTACATTGAACCGTACCCGATGTAAAGGTTATAGTTTATGGATTAACAGCAAGAACTGACACTGTGAACTGTGAAGTCATCTGGAACTGGCTGAAGGGGAAAAGGACATGCTAGTAGTTAATTATTTTGGGCACCAATGGGATGTTGTTATGGAAAGACAAGCACAATCCCTACTGGAGACTGTGTCCAGCAGAGGAGGTGAAAACCAGACATGCTGACATGTACAGATGAGTACTGGAATGCTGAGGGCCATGGGGAGCCTCCCAAGGAAACCTCTCCTCCTTCATCACCATGTAGGGGAGAGAGCTACCAAAAGACAATAACATTTCTCTGTATGGCACAAGAGAAACTAAGTTTGCTCATGGCTGTAAAGCAGAAGGTTTCTCTCTGGTAGAGCAGTGATGCTCTGGACCAGCCTAACAGTCAGAGCAATGGGTACAAGATTCACAGCAAGCTCTGTGACAGGAAGGTTGGCAGTGAGAGGCAGTGTCTGTCATGGGAGAAGCCAGGATTCAGAGGCCATTCATACTCATCCCCTGAACCTAGGGTAAGAAAAGAAGCTGAATGGAAATTTTTTGTAGCTGTTTGAACTGGTAGAGGTAAAAAAAAAGTCCTACTAATGTGCCACTGCAACTCTTCTAGTGCTGGAAGTAGCCAGCCTTTGATCCCAGGCCTTTAATGCACCCAATAAAAGCATGATAGCTGCAAATCCTCTCTTGTGTTATTGCTTACTTGGCTTAAAGGTGCATGGCATTGTCAAGAACATCTCCTGATGGCAAGAAGGGGAAATGAAGAATGAAAGAAAATTAAAGATTTCATGGCAAAGACCACCAAGTGCTGTGAAGGGCAGGCGGGTGGGAGACACAATCATGGGTGTAGGGATACTGTGGAGGTGACCTTGAGTGGCATGTTTAAAAATAGCAGATGCCACCGGACTTCTCACTCCACAGGCTTCATGTTCCCTTCTTTGTCACAACCTGACACATCCCCTACAGCACTACATACACCGTAAGTAGTTTAAAAACACAACTAATTACCTCAGGGAGATGTTTAAGTACCTAAGTCTTCAGCAACTACAAGACACTTAGAATGCTACGGGCACTGTAATGCAAGAGCAGAAGGTCTCCCGGTGGGTGCCTGTGCCAGAGGAGCCAGCAGCCCCAGCTCTGGTGGCACAGGGAGGTCACCCGGCAGCAATCCCCACAATCGACCTCTTGTGTCGGACGTGTGAGAAAGCTCTCCCTTTCCTGTCGCACGCTGCCGGAGAGCTCTGGCAGCTGCAGGCCCCCTCCAACACCCTGGCAGACCTGAATAGACAGAGCCGCCCTAGAAACAGCCAGATGTGTGCTGGGTTACTTGGGATTTACTGGCACGCCATGTGCGACATCAGCATCAGGCCAGGATGGTGCTGTTTAGTTAATTTGGTTTTTGTGATCTAATTTCCTTAATTTAACTATTTTTTTGTCCCCCCCAGCATCTTGAAAGAAAAGAAAGAAGAGATCCAAGATGCCAACATCTTCGACTACTTTAAAGGGTCTCTGTTTGGTATTCGCTCTGTGACCTGTGTTCTTTGCTGTAAAAACTCCCCATTACTGTGATTTAATGCACATGCCAAAGCAAGTTTCCAATTACACTGGTGTTAATGCAAGGTGGCTCCAAAGACACTGCCCTGCGAGCAGAATCTGGCCCTCCATAGCAAAGAGGTTGCTGTGCAAACTCAGAGATAAGCAATAGCTGCCCATTTTGTGACATCTCGGCTGTTTCATCCATCTTGCTCCCTCACTATAGTGCAGAAGCAGACCTCTGCATGCCAGAAGTCTCTGCAGCATGGTCCACACATGCACCAGTTGTTGGGATGCAGTTCCTGCAGCTTTTGTGATGGACCACAGACTGTAAAATGTCTGGGTTGTGAGCAGTGTGGACCCCCTGCTAATGAGAGCACTGGTAATGAAGGACCCATCTATTTCCCCTTCCACTGAGAGGCCCTGGCTAAGCTATGGAAGGTGATTCCAGGAGAGCCAAAGAGTATGACTTTTTTACCCCAGGTAGACTGCATCCATCTAGTTCACTGGTCCTTTGATTTAGACCCAGCTTCAAGTGTTGAGGGATTCTCCCAAGATGTGGAAATTTTTATGGCTCCCCCATATTTTGTGACAGGCCTCCAGCTTAACTAAGATCTCCCTGTCAAGTTGCATTTTTCAGGCTCTTTGTGCAAAAATGATACTTAATGGTGGACCCTCTCCAGTGTGCACAAGCAAGGAGTAAAGAATACACAACATACAATCCATAAATAGAGACACTTTAGAGGCTCTTTAAACATTCACGCTTTTTGCATAATTGATGACTTTCCATAATAGATATGGATGATAAACAGCTTTAAATAAAATGAAAATTTATCATTGTCATATAATTTATCAGCATTACATTAAAGTATGTAAAGTATGGGAAGAATATTGCCATGTTCTCAAACAAAACTGGTGAAAGTGAGATTACCTCAGGGGCTGCATCATTGCATTCATCTAGAACCTGTGAGCCAGAGAAGGAATTTATATGTTACTGCATAGCCACTGTAAATCATCAAGCACCTCCTCTGTGCCTCCAAAGCACCAAAAGTAAGCCTGTTCTCCAGGGTGGGTCATACTATTTAGTGCTCATCTTCCCTAAGCTAGACAGCTATGGAATAACCAAAACTCCCAGGTTCCCACTATGCTCTGTAGAAGAGGTGGGCACTTCCAACAAGAGATTTGCCCCACTGAACATAGATATCTGTATATATACATGTGCATATGTGTGTGTGTGTGTGTGTGTGTGTGGTGTGAGAGATGCCTGTTTCTCCTTATGCCCTGTAAGAAGAGGATGATTAGCTTGGATCATTGTGTGACTTTCACACTTCTACAGTCAGCTGAGATGAATCTCACCTCTGAGAAAGACAGAGCTTTGCCAAAGGATTTTTAGTCACTTCAAATTCCTTCAAAGTGAGGAGGTCCCGTGTCAAGAAAGTAAATAAAATTTTTTAGTTGTGATGGCAATGGGTGTCCCGAGACACTTCAACATCTCAGCCACAGACTGCTGAGGAACTCCTGTGCCTTGAAGTTTCACATTACCCATGATTCTTCAAAAATAATTGACAGAGGCTCAGCAGGCCAGCTATCTCTCCTAGGGTCCACCCTACTGCAGCCTGTTCGTGCAGATAGGTTTGATTTTTCCAAGTATTCCCATATCATCTCTCTGCTGATATTTTTGTTGACAAGGTCACTGAAAAGACAGACCAACTAACCAAACATAACAGATCTGCCTTCAAAAACAAGTTAGAAACCATTTAAAAAAATTTTTTTTTTTACTTCTTGCCTGCAGCTTTTTTAAACTTGTGGATGCAAGGTTTTCACATCACTTGAAATGCAAGCTATGCTTGAGGGATGAGGGGTAGTAAGTGCTTTCTCTCACCAAAGGCCAGCCAGACTGCAAATGACAATCCAGTGAGCTGCTTCTGCAAGGTGTCCCAGCCCTCTGCCAATGGAGGGAGGTTCAGGCTCCCAGACACATCCGCAGCTGCGTATGCCATCAGGACCCCTCCTGACCACTCTTTCCTTGGACTTTGGAGGAGCTATTTGAGCTTATCACCCCCTTTCTTACCACTTGGAGCCTGGCTCCTCTGCCACAGCCAGCAGAGTTTTTACTGCCCAGTCCCAGTGTTACCATCAACCTGTATGGCTTTAGCAGAGAGCAAAGCACCCCAGACAAACTTGCTCTTTCTCTTTTTCTTTTTTTTTTTTTTTTAAGTGAATTTGCAAAGCCTGTCCCTGACCTCACAGGACTGCTTCTCTGGCTCCTCCCAGCCAGGCAGACCGTGCGGCATCCTGCTGACTCCGCTTTGGCGGGAGTTCATGCCAGCAGGTCCTCCGGCAGGACCAGGGCCGAGAGAACAAAACAGGCAGCCCAGCAGGCCTGGCTCCGAGCACCAGCCCTGAACTCTTGTGCAATCTTCCTTGAAACGAATTCAAGTTGGCCAGGAGCAGAGCATTTGCGCATGGCCTGAGAGCTGGATTGAGTACCATAAACAAAAGGAAACAAAAAGAGAGGAAGAGTGCTGGGTCCCAGGGTGAGGAGGAATGCAGGCATCTGACCCAGGCCAAGCTGTGCTGAGCGCTGTGACAAATGGCTGAAGGCAGAGGGGACACAATGTGCGAGGGGACGCAACAAGCTGGCAAGGAACCAGGGGCTGGGACTCGCCCCTGCTGCGGTTGAGAGCACAGGGCGGAGGCACTCATGGCCCCATTGGCTCCATATCAAGGAGCTACAAGTACAGGGGCACAAAAAGAAGAGAAATAGGGTGAGGGCACAAAAAGAGACTTGGAATATGACCAACATATCCTAAGAGAAATGTATTCCTCTGGGGTCAATTCAAGGTGATGGGTGAGGAACAGGGACACCCCTGCATCTCCAAACAGAGGAGGATGCACATGAGAATCAGCTGCAGACGGTAACGTCCATGAAGGACAAGGGGTGCTCACACCATTTTTGTGAATGTGATGGAAGGAAGGAGACTGCTTTACATGAGGTGCCCTCAGGGATGTAACTTGAGTCAATTCAGCTATTTTGACTGCACAGGAAGTTTTTGCTCCATCCAGCTAAGACACCTGGCTGGGAATGAGGCATCTGACAACTGCACTGGTGATGCTCCTTGGAGGGACAGAACACTCTGCTCAAATTGACCTGGCCCTTTGCCCTTTTGGAGTTGCATGGAGAAGTTCATCCACTCAAACCTCTTGCCTGCTTCTATACAGGGAGCATGGCCAGGGAAAAGGCTCTGTGTAGCCAGGATGTTCCTATGCCTCAGCAATCCTACTTGGCCAGAACAACCCTTCGGGCCATTAGTAGTTGGTGTTAAATAGAACATCCCTCCAGCTGTGCTTTCCTGTGCCAGCCACTGAGCTCATGCTCACTGGCCCAGAGCTGGAGAAGCAGATAGCTGTTGGGGAGTCACTGCTGTTGCAGACCACGGAGCCTCAGTCACACACCAGGGAGGCTTTCTACACTCAGAGATACTTTGCCCATGTATAGCAGAACCAGGCCAATATGGGGCAGATGGCAGCAGAGAGGAGAAAAGCAGCAAATTATTAAAGGATTAAGACTGACTTATGGAGAAAGTGAAAAGAGCTCAAGACATCTAGTTTGCCTGGAGAAGGCAGGAACCCACAAGCAACTGGCACACTGGAAAGCAATCCTAGAGCCTAGAGACAAACCTCTGAAGCCAAATGCAGAGCAAGATGCACTTCTTAAAAGCAAGGTGCATTAGGAGTTTCCCAAAGGAAGCTCCATCACTTGAATCACTGGAAACAAGGCTGGACAAAATACTGGATCATGTCCAGAAGGAGATAACTCTTCATCAGCGAGGAGAGAGCAGTGAATAAGATGAATACTTGAGCCTCTTTCATCTCCATGAATCTGTGCATTCACTGCTTTTTCAATGTTTGAAAAAAAGTGCCTTTCCTGTGCCATCAGCACATCTCAGCATGGAGTCAGGATGAGGAGAGGCCCAGGTGGAAGCACACTACCATCTCCTTTGGTGGCCAGGAGCAGAGGAGGTGAGCAATTCTTGCCTCCCTCTCACAGAGCAGCAGCCCTGCCAGCAGGCAGGGAATGAGAGCAGCGCCTGGTTTCTCTGCCCTTCAGCACTGCAGCCAGCCCCCTGCCCACAGCCAGGCTTGGTCAAAGCCCCAGCTCTGCTCTGCAAAATGCTTCCAGAGCTTTGTCTTACACTGTAAAGCTCAGGACATGGCTGACACTTGCCTTGCTCCCTCAGAGGAGAGAGCCAGAGGAGCCCAGACATCAGCCCAGCCTTGTCAGTTGGAGTGAGCAAGCAAGGGCTGCCACTGCAGGGGGCTTAGGCTGTCAATTTTGCTTTGTGGTTCCTTCTTTCCATGAAATCTCTTCTTTTTCTTTTCTGTGCTTCTGGGGGGAAGCCCCCTGTCCAGCCTTGTTCACTCCCCAGCCACGCTCATGCACCCACTTCCCAGTGGAGGGCAGTCCCCATCTTGGGAAAGCCACTCCTCCCTCCTGACAGCTGATTCTGTAATTATTTGGTTGCTGTTAATTGCTAATTAATTTCTGAGTTATGTTATTAACAGGTGGACGACGGTGGCATGGCTGCCACCAGGCACAGCACCTGGTAAAATCACGTACCTCATCATGGGGAAGGGCACTATCAAGTTTTTTAGGCCATTGACTAGTTAACCATTAACAAGTGGTAAAATCCCAGGTCCCTGCACAACAAGGCGAGTCCTCTTGGCACTGTTAGAAAATCCTATTTCTAGTGGGTTATGAAACAGAGGTTTTGATGTGCTGCCAGGTTTGATGTGGAGCTCTGGGAGCGGAACACTTGCTGCACTGTCAGCTGCCGGCTGAGAGCCGCTTACATAAAGCTTTCCTAGCAACGCTGCTTTGCCATCTACATTTGTCTGTCCATCTGTCTGTCCATCCACCTCTGTGGTGGAAAAACTGAGCAACCCAATGAGGAACTGGACTGGCCAGCTCTTCGCATACTGACTAACATCCAGTGGTCTGCGGCCAGCCTCTAGCTGGGGAGCTTTTCCACCACTGAGCAACCTTTTATGCAAAGCCCACCATCCCCTTTGGGCCCCTTCCCTGGGTCTGCATCAACAGGAGGAAGCAAGCATCATATCCTGTGGCCTGTGCCAAGGAAAACAGGAGTGCTGCTGGGAGGGAAGGAGGCACAGGGAGTAGGGAGGCAACCCTGCTGCCCCAGCTGGCCTCGGCCTCCCCGCCAAGGGCTGCCCACCTTCTGCCGGGATGTGATGGTGGCACCCCTCAGGGCTCCCTTGGGAATGGGACATGACTCTGTTATTTGGTAGGCAAAGAGAACAGCTGGAAAGAGAAAAATGCCCTGGGCAGTAGATGTCCAGAAGGGGAAAATGCATCTGGATTTGAGGGGAAAGGCAGAAAATTCAGTTTCTCCAGTACATCTTTCTCCCTACTCTCCACAGCCAGCAGCAACTAAAAACTCTCCGAAGTGAAGTCCTTCCTTAACAGAGGGGGCTTCCCTCATGCACTACCCAGAGAAACCCCATGGGCTCCCATACTTCTCTGCACCCGAGGCTGGGTGGTCCCAGCCCTGCCTTTTGGAGGGCCAACAGGGGCTGCATCCTGCTCCAGGGCCCTTTAAATAGGCATCCAAGCCAAGGCAATTTCTCTGTGGAGTTTCATAAGGAAGCACATGACGAGGGCAGTTGGAAACCACAGCTCTGTGAGCACTGATTACAGCCTACTGAGGAAAAGGAGATTTTTATCTTGTAGGAATTCAATTATGAGACGCAAAAAAAAAAAACAAAAAAAAAATGCAGTGCATCTGGCTTGGTTAGCCTGAGCTTTCTGCACTTCGGGGGCTTTTATTTAACAAGAAAGGTGTGCAAGTGTTACCTAAACCATCGTGCTTGCTGGTGTGTGTTCGGTGGTGTTTTTTTAAGAGGAAAAAAAATCCACCCCCAAAGTCACCCTGCTGGCAGCTGAATGCAGCAGGGATGATGTCATTGGAACAGTTGGAGGAGAAAAGAGAAAAACAAGTCTGTGTGTGCTAATCCTGTTTGCTGCCCTAAAGGGAATGGAAAGCCGCCAAGGCGAGGAGTTCTGGGAAACCATATAAGGGTGCCAAACAAGCGCCGCCGCCAACACGGGGAACTGACATCTTTGTTCTCCCTAGCTCGGCAGCCGGCCAAAGGCCTCATTTCGGCGCTGCAGCATGATTACACTGGACATCTGCCAGCTGAGCGCTGAGCCCCTTTTCTTCTCCGTAAGCTTTTTGCCAAACATGTAACAGTTGCCATGGCAGTTGCAAGTAAAGTAAAAAAAAAAAAAAAACAAAAACCACCGCACACATATAGAGAGGGAGATAAAAAATGAACAAGAAAGCAGAGGCACGCCTTGCTCCAGATGTGCCACATGTGTGGATATAAAAAGCAAGCAAACCTATTAATCAAAGATTTTGGGAATGGAGGGAGGGTGAGCGGCACAGGCTGAAAGGTGACGTGAGGATAAAACAATAAGTGCGCGGAGGCACACGCACACCGCAGCAGCCGGGCGGGCGGTGGTGGGCTGACCCAGTGGTCTCCTCCCCTGCCTGCATCCGAAAGTGCAGGCAAGCAGGGTTTAAAATAGAACAATATGGTGGCACTTTCACTATTGCCTGCCTTTTTTTCCCCCCTCTCCTTCTCATGTTTAAAAAAAAAAAAAAAAAGAAGAAGCTTTTCTGAGGATGAGAAGGGGGTTATTTATAAGCTCTGCATAGCGGAGGCAAGCAGACAACCCAGATCTGGTTGCGTCTTAAGGCGGAAAATCACATTTCAGCCTGTGGTCCGGGCCAAATGGTAATATTTCGAGTTTTGCCCTAAAGAGTTAACGACAAACCACCCAGTAGTCCCATGTTTATAGCTAGCATTTCATATAACTAGGCAAGTGCTGCCAGACCCTGATGGGCAGATCTACGCACATAATAGAAGAGGTGTGGTCCCCGCTTGCTTTCTTTTTCCACCCAGAGAGGCACAGGCTGGTTTCATTTTACAAAGCAGCTATATACAACAAAGTTCACTGCCCAGTGAGCTGGAGTTCATCTGACTATTTATAATAGGGTTTCTTCTCCCCACGCCCACCCTACAGCTGGGAAATGGTGGCTGTCTTCGCAGCCAGCCCAGCAGCCGATACAGCCACAGTGTGTTTGCAGGTGAGGTTGCAGTGAACTGACAGATAAGGATGGCCGGGATGGGTTAGGGCCCAGCCTGTTCCTGGGGTGCCGTCCTGTTCAAGCCCCTAGGCACTCCTCTGTGCCTGCCCTGAAGACTGGAGAAATTTACAGACTGCCGAGCACCATCACACCACATCATTCCCAAAATGTGGGAATTGCTGGAGCAAACCTGGTCCGAGCAGTAGTGAGCAGCTGCAGTCACTCAAGAGCCAGCCCACCTTGAGCAAGTGAGCACTGGGAAGGCACACAGCCTCCCAGCACAGTGAGTTATAAGGATCTGGCCTCCAGGAGCCAGCCTGCAGCAGCTCCTCTCGTGGCACCACTGCAGCATCATGGGTATGGAGAAGAGGTTGGCTGGAAAACAGGAAAAGGGAGCTACAGTCACAGACAGTAGTGAAGGAGACTGGACTCTTATTCTTCCTCACTGCTGTCTTCCTGCATGGCCAAAAGTCACTTACCTACAGTTTGCTTCAGGTTCCTATCTGCAAAAAAAAAAAAAGGTGGTTTTTCTCCCATATCTCAGAGATGGACTAACCATCTTAAATCATTAATGTCTGTAAAGTGCATTCATTTTCTCAGATGGAAGCTCTTACTGATGCATGAAGTACTATTAGGATTATTACTGCTAATAAACAAGGAAGGCGGGGCAATTTTATTTCTTGTTAGGGCTTACACAGGGCACAAGAATGCAGAGAGTGGGGAAGATGGTAATTTGTACCAAAGGTGACCCCCTCACCAGTGCTAAGCTCAAAGGCAGCATCTGTGAAACCCAGAGAGAAACACCCTAGGGTCTTGGTGGGTTGCCAGCCCACTGAAGACCTCCCCAGGAGTGCTGGCTCCTTGGCAAACCCATGCTCTCAGCCACTGGCGAGCAGAGTCCTGCTCTGCAGCACCATCCTGGACTCCACCACATTTAGTGGGTGGCCCAGAGGGGGAAACCTGTGCAGAAGGTGATTTTTGCCTTTCCTTAGATGTCTGACTTCTTCCTGGGATGCATCTTGTCTAGAGCAAGGGCGGACATTGAGGCATCATACCTATAGTCTGAGTGGATGCACCCCCAATTTTGCAGAGGAACCGAGACGAACCAAGAAAAACTGTTTTCCTACACAGGGGAGGGAGAGAGGGAGAGAGGCACCTCTACAGAGCAATTCACCCCCGTGGGCTGGAGCCAGTGCCTACCCTTGCCCAGTGCCCACCAAGGCCCCTCAGGCACCTGGCATCCCTTACCCAAAAAGTGATGAGCTGCCAGGGATTTTCCCAAGGTAGCACAGCAAGCCACAGGGGAAACCATCCCTTGCTTCCTTGGTGCTCAGGTGGGCTGTGTAGGGCTCCCCACTGCATCTCAGCCCCTATTGAAGGGATAACCCCCCACGGTATGGTTGTTACTAACTGGAGGGTTGTAATCTAGTAAAAAATTTGCCAGCACGTTTTCATATATTAGAGCATGGCTGTAAAATAAGAAATTTAAGGGAGGTGGATTAACGTTACTTGGTTCTGGCCAAGTTAATAAAATACAGTCTGAGTTACTGCCAGGCTGCTTAATTCATTCTATTCAAAGTGGCCGGGCAATTTCCCTGAGGTTGGCTCATGGGGAAGCACAGTCAGCTCTGGCTTTGTCTGCTCCTGCATGTCACCTTCCTGGCTGGCAACAGTGGCTGTGTCCCCGCAGGGCTGGGAGAGTGGGGAGCAGGGGGACTTCCCTCCAGCAAGACAGCATGTGCCAGGTGCTGCAGGGTGGCATCCATCTTGGCATGAACCCGGAGGGAGGTTGGATTGGGAGCATGTGCTTGCACAGTCTGCCAGCTGCATATGATGTTATGAATGGCACCAAATGTGTTCTCCTCACGGCTGCCCTTCCTGCAGGTCCATGTTGGCCAGGGTAGCCATCAGCCCCATCAGCACTGAAAAGAATCAAACTGTCACCTTGTGCCCCAAGAGCCAAGCCTCAGCTCATGAAGCTGGTTAGAGGCGTTCTGGGGCATGGCAGCAGGGGTACTACAGCCTCTCCCAGCTCCTCCCTGCCCAGCTGAAAGGAGGGGAAGGGCTGAGCATCTTTTCTCAAGGGGAGAGCAACACCAGCTCCCTTAATGCTTTAAAGAAAACCCTCCACATTTCCCCACCTAACACTTAAGCTCCGGTGGAAGTGACATTTGCAAAGGCATTGCTGCACCTTGTGCAAGCTCTCTTTCTCCCTGGCATCCTCCAGCTGATTAGTTCCTCCCTTGTTTCTAAACCAAATTTAATTCCTTTACCCACCTGCACGGCAGAACTAATCATTGGCACGCATTACAGTGCCTGGCACTAAAAATCAGCATAGAGTTGCATTTGTGCATACACTCTGAACCATCATGAGGTTCCCGAGATTTAAATGGGAAGCAGAACACCCTGCTTTCTAGATGGACAAATGAAACTTTATGTAGTCCTTTAAAAAGCTTGGAATTGTGATTTAATATTGAAGAAAAGGCTATTCTTACATGGCGTTTGAAGAGCTCCTTCTAATACAATATTTTCTAACTTCAGACATGGTAACCCAGTAAGCTCCATCACTGCGCTAATACTATATAAAAATGATCCTTTATTATAAATCATACTGTGCACCAAAAGGATATAAATAGACCCCAGCGCGGCATTGGCATGCCTCATATTTCTCTTGGTTCACATTAAATGAGCCACTAAATTACAGTGTCCTTCTTTATGATATCATCCTCCAAAGCCAAGCATTTTGTGTGTTATGCAGGGCTGCTGTAACAAGAGAAATTAGCATGGCTGGTTTAATTCAGCCAGTCTGCCATGCATGTTATAGGAAAAGTGTTAAAATGAGCCAGAATGAGAAATTTCATTGTTCTTTAAAAAAACCCACCACTCAGAACGTGTAGTTTGTGTGAGGCTTTGCTAAGGCCTGACACACTTTCTCTCTGGAGGGGTTAAGCTGTGCCCTCAGCTCTGGCAGCAGAGAGGTGAGGGGAGACGAGAGGAAATCTCCTGCTGCCACTCCAAGAGTACATTTTCCTTGGACACCCTCTGGAGAGCCTGGGGAAGCTTGGTGGCTTCCCAGGGAGGGGCACTAGCAGGGCAGACAGGGAGATGCTGAAGGGGCTGGAGGAGCCAGCTTCAGATTGGGATCTGCGTTTTGGTGTGCTGCAGGTTCCTCTGCTAACAGCAGTGGAGATATTTCTGATTTACATGAATCCAGGTGTAGGCAGATTCAGGTCCTTGCTGAGCAATGCTGGCAATTATTTAACTTTCCTGGTTCTCACCTGCAGAAAGGGGGAGGTATTTTACCCACAGAATTGATGCCTGTTTGTAAGGCAGGCCAAGCATCTCCCTGACAGCCTGTGCTACAGAAATCCGTGGGGTTATTGTTTGTATTGCAAAATAGAAATATAGTGTTCAGACTAGGGGAGGGGATCCAGCTTGACTGCCATCTCTAATGATGGTATCTGACCGCGCCAAAGAAGAAAAGCCTCCTACAGTCCTAGGAGCTGCATATGCCTTCAGGGACACATAAAGTAATTCAGGTCAAAAATGTAGGTTGTTTTATTTAGCAGACAAAGAGGTGGGGAACGAAAAGGAGGGGAAAAGAGGAAACAGGCTGCTGCAAAAATACAATTTCGTTAAAGAGCTTTTCAGGATTTCCCCCAAAATTTAAAGTGAAATGGAGATGTCTGAGTTTTAAGGTTTCCTTGCCAGCCTTGCTAGGTCCCAGCTCACACTGGCAGGGACTCAAGTCAGTTCCCTGCAGGGTTAGCACATGGAGTTCATGGCTGGATGTAAGGAGGGGAGGTCCTGGCAAAAAAGAGACTACCAAACACTCTCAGGGGCAGCAGCTGGGCCAGGGGGATCCAGTCAGCCCAGAATTGGCATAGGCTGTTGTTGAGGAGTGAACTCAAGTCAAAGTCACATAAGTGTTCATTACCTGCAGAGCTGGAATGCCTCAAGGAAATTTTCAAGCCAAATTGTCTGCAGCAAGGAAGTGTCCCTTCACGCATGTTGGGATGCTGCAGGGTCTGTGGCCTGTGAGGACGCCTAGCAAGGCAAACTGTGCCATGAATAATCAACGAATACTAAAAATTTCTACTATCTGCACTGCTCTATGACCATGTGAGATAATATAGAAACAGCAGGCAGCCTTCTGAAAGTGAAATAAAACCTCTACAGTTCAGCCTTTGGCATCATATCTTCTCAGCAAAAATCCCAAAGCAAATTAGGGTTATGCAAGCTGTGAAATACCCAGCCTCAGTGATGAACTGAGGAAGCTGCCAGGACCACATTTTGCTGCTTCCAAAAGCATCTGTCTCCTCTTGGCAGGGCAGGTTATAAATCCCTCAAAGTTTAGTGTACAGACCCCATCAGTGGGGAGGTAAAAGGAAGCCTGAGCACAGGGTAGTCCTGGGCAGCTCCATCCACTCCTCCTACCTCTCCCAAAAAGAGGGAGCTGCCCAATGGAGAGCAGCACCCAGCTGCTACCGAGAGGGATGCCCCAGCATTCTCCCAGTGTAGATCCACTGACTTGTGCCTCCCTGGCTGGTGGCTCCTTAGCAAATGCACAGAGATTTATATGCATGCTAAAATATCACTGCTGTCAGCAGAGTGCCATGTTAAGGAGCACTTGCAGGGCAAGGAAAAAAAGATGAGACTGATAGTGAAATCGTCAGACCCTTCCATCTCTGTCCTCCTCAGACCCTGGAGAAAGGCTTTCAGAGAGATTCATTAATTTCAAGACTTTGGGTTTACAGTTGGTCTTGCACAACAGAGATGAAGGCAGGCACACGTGAAGTAGCAACGGACTCATAAGAGAAAGGCTGAAATCTGATGTCTTTAGCTATTCCCAGGGCAGAACAGGGTATGACCTGCACAGACTAGACCACAGTCTCCACTCCCTTAAAACCTACAGAGTTTTGGTTGGCCCATGACAATGACAAAAGAGCACAAAGGAAAACCTGATGGTATTTGGACCTTGTAATTCAATACAAGACCATTTCTGTAATTTAAGAAACATTTAATTAAAAAAAAAGATATGATGACGTATCATATATCACAAAGAGACAGTGATACGCTGCAATATCCCTGGGCAAAGGTTACGTTAAAGGATGGTGCTGACATCATTAAAATGGTGAGCTTTAATGAGCTTACAAGCCCAATTTTTCTCTTTCCTCCTTAAAAATCTACATGCAAAAGCAGAAAGTTAGCTACAACATTGATAAAGGAGATCTGGTCCCAAGGTGGAGTTTTTGGTCAGATTTAAAGTGAATCAAATGTAACACCTTAAAAATAGCAGTCTTCAGCAAAGCCCAGAAGCCTCAGTGATTTCTCTTCTACTTTGCAACCAGAAAGACGAGGGTAGAGAGGAGGAGCAGAGAGAGAGAGATTAAAACAGCTTTAATTTTAGGACTTGTCTCATCAAGAGATAGTATGTGACACCAAAAATGAGTCCAATTAAAAATGTTTATAACTTAAAGTTGCTTAATTAGCATCTTCAGAAGTTTTGCAATGTTTCCCCACCAACTTCCCCTCTCCTGGCGTGCATACATGTGGTGGCAACTGGTCCTGGAGCAGGGAGGGTCAGGGCTGCTCCAACCATATCTCAAACCATATGCCCCCTGGTCTCTTGGGGGCATATCAACCTCTTGACAAAGCCTTGGTGATGAAGGGTCTTCAGAGGCTTCCGGAGGTGCTGGAGGATGCCCCTACCACTGTCTCTGATGTTGCAAGCAGACAAAGCAAGATGTGAGATCCAAGCTACGCCATCACCCCAAGTTAAGGAACTTTCCCCACAGGAGCACGTGCCTCCCTCTTGGCACCCCATGCCAGTGCTGGCTTTCTCCTTTGAACTGTGTTTTCCACCAGTGCTCTGGCATTGCTGGTAGGCACAAGTCTGGCCTCAGCCTTTGAGACCTGCATGCACCGTCTGTGCCACATTGGCCCATGCATAGAAGAAGAGGAAGAAACCTTACCCCTGTCCTGCTATCAATTGTACAGCCTGGAGAAGACAGGGAGTTAATGAGAAATGCCTCATGAGAACTGCACATCCTGCTTCCTGCTAAGAAACTCAACCCCAAAAGGGTTCCCTCCCAGAAGCACTATCTGTATCACTGTATCCACAGGCACAGACTCAGGATGGTCAGGGAAACAAACTCTGCCCAGCTTCTGTGTTTTTGTTGCCATGGGAATATGCTCATCCCTGTTGAAGTCATTTGGAAAGCACAAAGGTTCAGGAAAACAACATGGAGAATCGCAGGGACATGGCACACTGTGACAGTCACAAGGTGGGGAGCCTGGCTAAGCAGGGATCTTTTGGCTCTGTCCCTCTAGGAACCACAGCCAGCCAGCCAGCCACACCATGGCTTTTGGTGGCAGGTTACCATGGGCCCTGAACCAGTGCTTAGCTGGTGTGGGGCATAAGCACTATCATGGGGACCTTGCACAGAAGAGTGACTGCAAACAACCCATTTTTAAACGTGGGTTTTTTTTTTTCCCCAAGTCTTTTACAGATGGTGGAAGACTCAGGAATATAAGTAAGGGAATTTCACAGTACACGAGATTTCCTCTGCCCTGGAAAAATAACGTAGAAAGCTAGCTGGATTTCATGGAATCATAGAACAGTTTTGGTTGGGAGGGACCTTAAAGATCATCTAGTTCCAACTCCACTTCCATGAGCAGGGATACCTTCTGTTAGACCAGGTTGCTCGAAACCCTGTCCAACCTGGCTTTGAACACTTCCAAGAATGGAGAATCCACAACTTCTCTGGCCAGCCTGTTCCAGTGCCTCACCACCCTCACAGTAAAGAATTCCTAATATCCAATCTAAACCTGTCCTCTTTCCTTTTGAAAGAGTTACCCATGTCCTATCACTACATGCCCGCCTAAAAAGTCCCTCTCCAGCTCTCTTGTGGGCTCCCTTCAGGTACTGGAAGGCTGCTATAAGGTCTCCTCAGAGCCTTCAAGGAGCTCTGACTCTTCCTCTCCCATAATCCCTAGCCCTTTCATGGAGTTCACACACAACATCCTTTTTGTTCACATCAATTTGCCAACAATGTAAAATTTGAAGATGTATAGTCAGAACAAACACCTCATCTTGCTGACTGAACATCCATCTAAAATGGGATGCAGAGTAAGTAAAAGAGGTCCGTGCTGGTTCAAATAGAAGACCTCATGTATTAGTCTCTTTCTAACAGCTTTTGACCTTGTATATGCATTGTGTCATGTATAGAGGCTGGTGTTCTGAGGTCCTAAAAATAATAAGTAATAATTTATTTATTAATTATAAATGTCTGTTTATAGGCTATACCTACACAAGATACGATGTTAGGCCATTAGACATCAAAGGCTCCATGGTGCAGGCAACCTCAAAGGAGAAGTCAACATGATTTTTTCAGAAGTTCATTTCATTATAACAATAATAATCCTGACTTTACATAGTGCCTTTGATCCAGACTGGTAAATTATTTTGTTTTCTGATTGAGAAATAACACAAAAGACAGGATTCAATTTGCCCACCACTGGCGTGGATTGGGAGGGCCAGTCTCCCACAATATTCAGCAACTCAAACAACAGTTTATCCACATAAAATCAAAGGGAAATTTTAAGGTTGGAGAAGGAAATGTAGAATCGTTTTGGAGAGAATTTTGCTAAAATAAGTGGAGCTAATGGACCTATTAATTGGAAGTTCATGGTTAACCTTGGAAATCACATCTGTAGGTATTGGTCAGTGAGAGTGAAGGGTGATGCTGGTACAGAGTGAAGGATTTTGCTGGCTTCTGACAACCAAGCCCAGGACTGTTCTGTAACCTCACCGCTTTATATTTCCCCTATGTTATTACTTGAACACGAGTGAAAAATTAGCACAGCCTTGGTTCAGGACAAGGATGTTAAGCAGGAAAACTTGAGAGATGGGAATGAGTTGGTTCTCAGTGGAAAGCCAACCTCACATCCTCAGTAAGTCACAGGACAGAGACTAAAAACCCTGGCCTTTCTGATGATCACAGTGCAACCAAGACAGTTCCTTTGATGAGTCCTTCTGAAATATAAATTAATTTAATCACTTCTGACCTTTGGAAACAAGAGACATTAGAGTATTTTGGTTAGAAGGGACCTTGAAGATAATCTAGTTCCAATTCCCCTTCCATGGGAAAGGATACCTTTCATTAGACCTGTTTGCTCAAAGCCCTGTCCAACCTGGCCTTGAACATTTCCAGGAATGGAGAATCCATGGCTTCTCTGGGTAGCCTGTTCCACAGTAAAGAATGTCTTCCTAATATCCAGCACAGTCTACACAATATGACACAGTCACAGATGGTAAAGACTATGTTTGTCTTAGCAAGTAGAGCAGCACACGAGCAGTGCTGGTGTGCTGTCAGTCTGTTTTATCTGTGACTGAGCAGCCATGGGTTGGATCACCTCAGGTGCATACCTGCATCTTCTCTCCCGGCACAGTGTCACCAGCTTGCATGCTGCAATCCTCTTCCATGGTGTGAATCATCAAACCACAGCTATGTAGCATGACCAGGAGATGTGTTTGTTCCATCCAAATTAAAACACTAGTGAGAGGCACCTTATACATCCATATCCTTATGCATACTCTGCCTCCCTCACCCCGGCTTTGCTTGTATCCTGCCTAAAGCCAGGTTCCTACATGGATCACCCTTCCTTGGCTGCAAGGTTGAAGTCTTCATAGGCAACGAGGGAGCATAGTAGCAGTATCTGCAGTTTGAAGAGGAGAACAAACACCACAAGCCAGACTCACTGTGGCAAAATTAAACAGGTGAAGCAAAGTCCACCTCAGCTGTGCACTACTGTGGATGTGGATCCTGCTTCTGCACCAGTGCAAATTCCTACAACATGAACAGCACTGAGAGTCTTGTGTTGTGACAGTGGAGCTTTCCTGAAGCATTTGGCCTTAAGCCTCTGTAAATGCCATATACTTTGGGTTTAAACCAGTCAAGCTGCATTGAAGAAAGCTCTTTGCTGCAAGATTTAAGAGATTACCAGTCTGCAGGCTGAACAATAGCTTCAATTTTGCTGCAAACTGATGTCCTTTTCTGGAAGTGATTAACTCGAGATGATGCAAATACTATTGTCAACCCTTTTGACTCTTCCTGCTGACAATCTTAGCATTCAGCTAAAATCCCTCTCCCACAAACCCACACTGCCTCTCAAAAAGCCAAGAGTGTTTGTTGTCCACTTCTCAGCTGCCAAAACCCTCCAACTGCCTTCTAATTTCCCCTGTAATGTGTTTCTGCATATCCAATACACAGTTTTGCAGCACACTAAAAATTTAAGGACAACATAAAATAAAAAAATACCAAATTAAGGAGCACAAGGAGTGATGGAACAACCACGTTAATTCTCCTGTTTAATTCACTGATAACAGCTATTTCTGATCCACAACTGCTGTACAATAAAGTGCCACACTTGAGCATAGCTGAATGGTCAGGGATTCATTGCTTAAGGTCAGAAGAGACACTTATGATCATCAAGTGTAACCTATTCCATAAGAGATCCAAAGTACCTCCCCCAGTAATTTCTGATGCTTGCCCACAACTTCTTATTGACTTGCAGATGCATCTGCTAGAAAGTCACCTAGTCTTGGCTTAAAGACCAAAAGGTCCAGAGAGTCTACCAGGATGTTAGAAAAGCCTTTTCTTTGCTTAGTTACCCTCATATAACATGTGAACCCTTTTTTCTCCTCTATATCTGGTTTGCCTCTGCTTCTAGCCACTGGATTGCATATTTTTTCTAAATGGAAGCTCCCAGTCAGAAATCTCTTTCCTACTGCAACACTGTTATCAAGTTGCCTTGCAATTTCTAAATTATGTGAAGTAAATCAGTGCCCTGACAGTTTCCCATCACAGGGATTGCTTTCTGGCCATTGCACATTCTCACATATCCCCTTTAAATGCTTTTATATAGCCAAGCTCACCTTGAAGTGTAAGGTGCTTGCATGGAGCCCTGTTCTTCCTCAAAAGTCATGAGAGCAAACTGTTGGTATCCTCAGTACTTGACTGCTCTTGGCAATGGTGAACTTTTGTATGTAAAAGAAGAAGAAATGTCCATGCTACTCAAAGGTCAGATCATCTTCTAATTATTTTGCCTCAGCTCTTCTGGAGGGTTGAGCAGTGTGGCTGGGTGAATGAGGACAGCTACTTTTCTGACAGGAGATGCAAGAAAGCAGTTTGCATGTGTGGGTCACAGCTCCTGCTTGCCTCCAGCTTTTAATAGTAGGCAGTGTTAGCCTTGTGCTCCTTCCTGCCATCCTCCCTGCCAGCATGCAGGGCCACCTGCCTGCCTGAAACATGCTGGCCTTTGCCAGTTGCTCAAAATATTTCCCCTTCCACATGACTGTACAAAAGCAGCCTGAATGTATGCAGCTCCTAGTATACCTATCAACACCTCAGGAGCAGGCCCTTTACATATTTATTTATTTTTGGCACATCTGATTCTAGTGCCATGCACAGTGTGGAGTGGGTGAAGAAATGTGCAAAGATGGCAGAAAAAAAAGTCAAAGCAATGACTGAAGGGATGGCTTTAATTGCTGGATGCCACATTGGCCTGGGTCTGAGAGAGGTTTCCATTTGCCAGATCTGTTCAGCCATTGCTACTTCTAACTCCATCTGGTTTCCAGGGGTATTTTATCAAATCTGAAAATGCAGAATGAGCCCCATGGATATAGTGGGAAATGAGTCTCTATCCTTGGAGTCCCATGGATAAACACCAAGCAGCAGGCACAGTATTGCTGATTCAGCAATCCTTTCTAGGTTATGCTCATTCTGCTACGGGACATCATTAGAAGAGGAGATATTTTGTTTTCAAAGCTTTTTAACATTTTCTTTCCCAAAACAGTGTTTGTATTTATTTTGGCACCTTAAATGTTTTGAAGAGAGGATTGATTTGGATTTTCTTAAGCATTTTTTCCCCTTAATCCCATTAAGTCAGTCTCTAATTCTTTCCAGCGCTCCCTTCTGTGGAGCTATTTCCTCTTGGAAACATTTACTTTCTGTGGATTGGGGGAATTAATGAGGCAGATGCTGCTTTCATTCTCATCACTGCAATTCCAAAACAACTTCAGGAGTTTACCTGCACAGATTCAGATTTTACTGGTGTAAAAGAGGTCAGAATCTGGCTCACTGCGCTTACTATTTCTAAGAGATAAAGAGGTGCCTGAAAACAAGAAGTCTTGTGCAGGTTGGGAAAATCCTGCTGGGTGAAGTCCACCGTTTCGTTGAAAGTCTGAGTTTCTGCATTTTTCCACTTAGAGGCTTTGCTGAGCACCACAGATATTCACGGACAACCCAGAGTACTGGTAAGTTAGCACTTAGGGAAACAAGTCCAAGGACAAAGACTTGCAGGAGTGTCAGAACTGTCTACAGGAATAACTGCAATGGCATAAACCTAAGTCATGCCGATGCAAAAAATTAAGAAACATAAGGAAAGATCAACTGGCTAAGTCAGTCAGTCTCCAGGGGCCTGACAGGGAAGGAGGAAGCAAATAGAAAACTGAGATACATGCAAATGGCTCAGGTTTGACATCAAAGCTTGGCACATCCGATGATGGATAAAATCGAGAAAGACATGTAAAGGAAATGTAAGCAGCACAGGACATGAAGGCGAGCAGGGATCCGTTCTAGCTGTAGCTTGGTTGTCAGAGGAAGGCTGAGGAAATCATTGGTCTGATGTCACTGCAGCAGTACCCCACACAGAGGTCAGCTCAGGCTGGCACCTTCTGTGAATCCTCAGCAGCAGCGTGTGGGAGCAGGGCTCCTCACAGAGCAGCACCCTGCCTGGCTGCAGAACGGGGAAACAAGAGGAGTGAGGCAGCTATGGCCAGTCACCTTTGTTTCAGTTCCTGGAAATGCACTGGAACAAATAATTAAACAAACTAATCATCAGCACCTAGGAAACAACCAGGAGAAGAGGAACAACCAGCGCTGATTTGCCAGGAGCAAATCATGTCAAATCAGCCTAATTTAATCCTGCAACAGGTCTTGTGCATAGAGACAAAGCAGGAGACTTTTTGTATCTTGACTTTGGTACCATGTCACTTCATGTTACAAGATGTAAAATAAGGAAACATGCCCTAGAGAAATTACCTTAAGGAAGTGGTGCAAAACAGGCTGGAAAACCATACTCAGAAAGAAAGCATCTTGTAAAAATGCAAGGAAGTGTTAGGTAGGGTTCAATAGAGGTCCAGCCACTGGATTCTGGGACAGTGGGCTTCCTCTTCAGATATGCAGATGACACCAAGCTCAGAGGAGCCACAAAGACCTGAAAGAGGTTAGAATCAAAAATAATACTGCTGTGTTAGAGAAAAGGTCTGAAAAAACAGATGTAATTCAATAAGGAGAGAAGCAAAGTTGTGCACTGAGGTAGGTATAATCAGCTGCACAGGGACAAAATGAGAGACAGATGATTAGGCAGATGTGGAGCAGTGCAGCAATGCAGGAACCTGAAATGAATAAAAAGTGCCATTTGTCATACACAAGACAGTCACCATATCAGGGCATTGAAAGAGGATCTCTGCCTGCAAAATACATGACTATGCTCTCCATTTTACCCAGTGCTGCTACAATCTTTGTTCAGCTCAGGAGAGTCTGGAAGGAAGTGGGATGAAAGGTCCAGAAAAGAGGAATTGGAAAGAAAGACTTATTCAATGGGGATTGTTTATTCCAGAAAGGAGGAGACTGGGGAGACACAATATTATCTCTGGAGAAGAAGGGAATAAACTGTTCTCCAGAGGGGTCTCTATATCCATTGTGAGTGCAGTAAGAAACAACGCACCTGAATTGCAGCAAGAGAGATTAAAGTTAGATGCTTGGCAAAGGGAAAGGCTAACAAAGAATAAGCCCACCTGTCAGGCAAGGATGTGAAATCTCTGTCCTTGCCAGTGTTTAAAAGTAGGCTGGAAGCCTCAGGATTTTTTCTGAAATCAGCCCCTTGAGATTCTTTCCAGCCATGTTTTTCTCTGATTTTGTGATGAATGGTGTTAAATGAATATAAATTACCTCACATGGGGACACTGACGTTCAGGCTTGGTGATGAATAGTGATCAATGACAAAACTGTCAGCTTGCGGGGAGGCACCCAGTAGGGTTATTACTAGAAACTGGTGTTAGCTCCAGTTTTATTTACCATTCTCTTTAATGATCTAGAAAAAGCATTAGACAGCATGTTTATTAAAGCTGCAATTGATACTACATTGGGGAGGAGATGCAATCACCAGTCAGGAGTAGAAAATAACACAAAAGGACAAAAAAAAAAGATATGGGATATGGGGAGAAAATGACCTAGCTCAAAGGACACACAGAATAATACGTCTAGGGAAGAAATAGTCCAAAATTAAGACACCCTATGGGAGGAGGAGACCCAAATGCAATGAAACACTTCGCAGGGTTAGCATACAGGAAATTGGACAGGAGTTTACAATTTGTCACGTCAACAGAAAAAGTCTCAGTGTGGCTTTGGGCTGCATGACATATCCCAGGGCAGAGAGATAAGCAACTGTCTGATTGCTGTTGTGCAAGCTTTGTTTCTGGGTGCCTCCTGACCAGCGTGGCTGCCAGGCTGGAGGAGGAGCCAGGAGAACTGGAAAAAGTAATTGAAAGCTAAGACTGGCTTATGGAGAAAGAATTATATAGGTATTCTGTGGCAAAGTAACACCAGGTTCACACCTCTAAGGTGTAGATAAGCATGTGAGAAAAAGTGCCCTTTTTACCAGGCATAATTATGAAAGGAAAATTGAGCATTGCATCGATATGAGATATTTTATACTGGCATTGCATGTTTTACTTGGCCACAAAGTGGTTTCAAACTGATACACAAGCCTCCCGGGCCTTGTCCATCACTGGCTGCCAGGACCAACACTAGGACCGAGCTGTGAGAGAGCTGAAGCATCACCCCTACACCTGCCTCAGAAAGCAGGACATGCAGAGGAGACTCCTGGGAAGTGCTGTTGCTTCCACATGATTGCGAAGAAATGGATAGCATTCCACTTTGTGTGATCAGAGCCAGGCTGACATTCATTGATAATGAAGTTGCATAAGCAAATCGACACCATGAGCCGTGTTGATTGGAGGGGGAGAAATCAGTGCTGCTCAGAGGGACAAATCAATGGGGAAAGAGGTGCTATTTTCAGGTTTCTGAAGAGGTATTACCAACAAAAAGAAAGCACAGATATAAAACTGTGCTTGAGAGAGTCCTTTAGAGAGAAGATAAAGGTAAAGTCTTTTTCTAACTTGTGATTTTGAGCACTTTCACTCTTTGTCCAGCTGGCTTTTGAGGTTGGGGTCTAAGAGTGCAATGGTGTGTTTGTCCCAGTTGATACTGGAGCACACAGGCTTTGAACAATAAGGCTTTGTTCTTTTGCCAAATGCAGCAATGCCTGTGCTGTTGCTTGGGAGAAAAAAGGAACAAACACATTAGGAAGTCACTGAAAATGAAATGATGGCTCACTTCAAGGCATGCAGTAGCACACTGCAGAGATGAATGAGCTCTGCATGGTGTGTGAGACCATCAGAAGGAGAGATCTTCAGAAAAACATCCCTTAGTTCCCACCACACTTGCAGCATGGCAGAGGAGGTGACCTTCAGATATGTCCCCAGGACCAACAGGCACCTGAAAAGCTTTGCAGGACATCTCTGTTGCCCGCAGCTTTTGCAGGGAGTGTGGATGTTGCCAGCAAAGCATTGTGTGAGGGTGGACTTGCCTTTGAGGAACAGTCACCACAAAAACAATTCTGTAGCTCTGTCCAGAAGAGGACTTGAAACAAGACTCAGCAGTGGAGATTGTGGTCTTGTGGGACCACAGCGAGGTTCAGGACCACCTAAGCCTGCAGTTTGCCAAGGGGAAGGTGGCTCATTGCCTGTCTTACAGCCCAGTGCCACCAGCAACAAGGAGGGAACAGGGGAGAAATGAATTCACAAAGGAACTCAAGGGGAAAATAGGTAGGCAGAATAAGCACAGAGGTCCAGAAGAATAAATTTACTGAACCTACAGCCTTGATTTTAATAGGTCCTCTAATAGCAGGGTGAGCCCAGCAGAGTCAGTTATCTCCCAGAAAATGCTCTCAGAAAATGTGGGACTCTGGCAAAGCCATTCCTCTCACTTGCTTGACAATGGGAACCAAGGGACTCTCAGTACAAACACAACCAACATAAAGCCAAGCAGATGTTACCTTAAACTCATCCTGAGCTCATGAGGAAGGATTAAGTGATATGAAACCACTGGAGCAGCCCAGGTGGGAAAGATTACTTCACTGGGGTATGAGCTTTTATTGGAGGTAGGGGAAAGAGCTGATTGTTGTGTGTTATATGCTGGGACCAATTACATTGAAAAATGCAGAATACAGCAAGGGGGAGGTTTGGAGTTGTGAAAAGAAATTAAAACTACGTGGCTGTGTTAAAGCCTAGTAAAGAAGAGAGCGAGGCAGAAAGACAGGAAGAAAACAGTTGTGCAGGGTGTCTCATACAGGGTTTGGATGAGTTTCATGTGAGCTCATCCAAATGCATCTCAGGCCAGTAGCTGTACAGAAATTGCCCTGTGCCTGCGCCTGCAAGTGCTGGGAACAGCAAGAACAAAGGGTGGGCTCTTTAGCTCTCTAATTCTCCTTCCTTATTTTGCAGAACTGCCACGTGCTGAAAAAGCAAATGATGTATTAAATGAAAAATCACTCCCCAACCAATGCATATAGATGATGCAGAGAGTATTTGGCCATTACTTCCTTGCAGTAATATTTATCTACATTAATGCCTCATTCAGAGGTAGCTGGAAATACCCAGAATGTAAGTAGCAAGGGGATCAGAAGAGAGATCAGGGACAGAAGCAAACCAGCAAGGCAGGCCCTTAAAGAGTCAGCTATGAAGTCTTTCTCCAATAAATCACCAGCTCAGTTCTGACCCAGGTTATTAGCAACCACAAGACAATATTCTGGGTCCAGTTGCCTGTAAAGCAAATTCATTTAGTGGAGACTTCAGAGGAGTCATTGCCATTTGGAGACTACTTCAAGACCAGCGTGTTCCACACTGGTGGCCCCAGGCCAGCATCTTGGGATATGTTTCCATAGTGAAAGAAGCCCTCTCCAACTGGTATGTCACAGGGTGGTGGGAGCCAGCCCAGCCACGAATGGGGAAAGAAACAGGGCAGTGCTTCCCTGTGACAGCAGAGGCACATCGCTGAAGTTTGCACCAAGGGGAACCATGGGCAGCTCCAGCTCCAGGCACTTCCACTTGGTAGCTCAGTGGTGTCTGTGGAATGACTTCAACCTCCGTCCTTGTGGGAAAGCCTTCTGAAGTTCAACAGAGAATGATAACTTCATCTACAGGGATGTTACATCATTCCATCCAATTTAGTAAGAAATAACTGCTAGCCCAAAATCCTATCAGAAAAAAAAAATCTCATTTTTATGAAACTTGTAGGCTTTCTAGTCTAGTGGAAGATCTGGGACAGAAACAGTGTGGGGAGAGGTCTGCTGCTTATTCAGGTGTGCTTTGTTGTTTCTCCAGAAAATATCTGGGAATTCCCTTATCTTTCTGCATGCAAGAAACACAACACTGGAGTACACTGTCACATTACTGCACGTACCCAAACCCCCAAAACTTCAATGCTTTCTGACAACCCAGTCCTCTGCCTATTCTTGGTAGTATGCCTGAAGGCTCAGCATGGCTCTCTAGTTTGTAATCTCCACGCATAGGATTGAGTTCCATAAGATGTTGGGCAAGCACAGCATGAGTGTTTAGCAGGCATTTAGTGCTGCTGACTCACTGATGTTTGCATGTAGGACTGCATTTGGATATGCCTTCCTGAAACTGGGAGAGAGGAGGTGAACCCAGCTGAATGCCTCTTGCAAACACCCCTATCCTTGCAAAGAAGTGTCACCTTGCAAGATGGATCCAACATAAAAAGTCAGTAGAAGAAGCAAAAAATGTGCGCTCAGTTAAAGACACCGTTGGGCTCAGTGTTAGCAAAAAAGACTACGCAAGAGGTCAGTACAACTTATAAGGTAAGAGCAAAATACCTTGCACTTAAATAGCTAGAAACCAAGGGATCATAGAATCCTACAAGATGCACTTAGGATGTACCATTTGCCTCCTCTTACTCACATTTTACCTCCCCATCACCAGAACAAAGCAACTGGAAACTATTGATAACTACTTTTGCCCTCCTAAAACTTCTTTGGCACATTTAACGTTTCAGTCTGAGCCCGACTTGAGACCTTCAGATAACAGGGAGTCAAGAGGAACAGCAGATACTCATCCAAGGATAGGTTTTGGCTCTCTGCCTAGTGTCTGAAGGCACTTTGTGTTGTCTCTGAGTGATAACACACTTACATGACATCAAAATATATTTCCAGATAACACTAAAGATGTGATCCATAGAAATTTAGCTGTCAAAAATATTGACTGAAAGGTCTAGAAAAGTCATGTCATTGGAAGTATTGGGTAGCTTGACATGACTCACCAGCATATAAGTCTGGGATGGTGCTACTGAACTTGAAGTTACCCTTCCCATGCTGCTGTTGACATGAGAGACCACACTGACTTTCTTGCTATCTCATGGTCAATCCCACAGCCCTTTAGGAATTACTTTGGCTGATGATTTAGTATATGCTATTGGTGGACAGTAATATCTGCCATTCCATGAAGGAATTTAACTATAAGGGAACCTCAAGTGTTNTTCCAGCACTTCTAAGGCAGCACACACTTTAGTGTGTTAAACCCAGGTTAGGGTGACATGCTAAAGTTGTGATAAAAGCTTAATAACCAGGAAGAAAAACTGAGAAGCTGCGAGTTTCATCCCTTTATCTGGTACTGGACTTTGATAACAAGAAGGAATAACAAAAAGAAATTATTATAAGCATTTACAAGAAATAATATAAATAATTACACTCAAGTAAGGATTCTGCCTTTGTGTGTGTTTTCCAGGTCACACACTTGGGCAACACAATTGTGTGGGGTACATATCCAAAACTCACTTGCACACTTACTCTCATAGTTCTGCAAAAGTACTGGGGACCAGCATGACTGTCCATAAGAGTAAACAGAAACCTCTAGGAGCAAATTTAAACTTTTCACAAAATCAGTGCTGAGAAGAATTCACATCTAATTGGCTAAAACCACCTAGCAAAATGTCTGACTCTACATAGGGGCCAAAAAAATGTCTATTGACTAAATTAATTAGCATCTGCATGGACAGCATGGTAGAGCAAAAAAAGGGTTTAATTAACTTGAATGTTAAGCTTTAAGTCACTTCTGTAACATGGAGACTCCTAATCTAGCTTTTTTTGAAAAAATACCCTTGTAAACCATCTGAATTTTTCTCTACTAAGATGATGAAAATCATTAAGACTGCTTAGACTGTATCTCTACCCTATTTCTTTAGAAAATCCACAAATGCTTGTCTCTGGAAATGTCTTTACATAAACCTAAACAGTAAATAATTTTCACAGATTCCATAAGTAGTAGGAATTATGAGGTCTCTTCCACATCCAAAATATGACTTCAAAATTTCACTCTCACTCTGTGAATGGACAGATCGTTAAAGAAAATTGAATAATAAAACATTAGCATTTGATTCTGCCCTTGCCCTTCCAAAGGCTTCTAAAATATTTGTAGCCAAATATTTTCCTCACAGGTTAACAGGAGATGATTTGGACATAGTTCAGTTGAAACAGAACACCACACATCACTGACCCTTTAACTCAGGGGCTTCTGAACACTGGAAGAGGGCTGAGCACTGGGGAAGCCCAGAAACAGGTGCTCACCCTCCCTGCAAAGCAAAGGAATGCTCTTGCCTGGCATCCTCTTGGCTGCCCCTGCCCGCTGGCAATAGCCAGCTTGGGAGAGATGCTTTTGGATTGTACGGAGCCTACACAGCAGACATGCACCAGCAGCATCTGGAGGCAGTACACACATACCATCTTGCTTGCTGTTTATGTTTGAAATGTCTGGGTTGATAATAATATACTTAAATGAGGTGTCCAGTGGCTGCTGGGTGACTAAAAAATATGAGCAGGAACTTATTTTGCCTCCTGCAGCTCTTTCTCCTAAAAGATACCAGCAATGAGGAGAAACCAGGAATTTTGGCAACGGGCAAGGGCCTCTTTATCTAGGAAAACAGAGCAACTTTTAATCAGATGCACCAAGCTGGAGACAGAGCATGGGTTCTGCGGGTCACTTGCTCCTTGCTGCAGGGCACCCACAGCTGTGCAGAGTTGTGCTTCTCTCATGCTCTACCCCAAAGTTACCTCTGCCTTTCTGGAAATCATGCCAGCCACTGGGTGTGGGAGCAAGCAGGCTGCCATAGCCACCACCATAGCTCAGAACCAACTGGACAGACCTTTCATCTGCAATGGCACTGCATCCATTCGTATTGCATCACTCCAAAATGCCTTTCTCCACAAATACTTAACACAGAGCACTGGGTGGCTTGGGATATTTACAGGCTGTTTCTTGTTTTGCAATTTGTTCCCCCAGAGGGTGAACTGCAGTGAGTGAGTGGGGGCTGGGGCAGCTTCACACCCTGCTGTCTGCCTCAGCACAGAGGCTGGGACCTGTGGTGGGGACACTGGGTTTAGATCATGAAAAGGACTTCCAGCGTCTGATTTATGCTGCACAATTGCTTTCATTTTGCATTTCAGTCAGCTTGGACACTGAGAAGAGATGAGTGAGTGATCAAGAATCACAGTCTGTCATCACCCTTCCCCTCCCACTGCCATTGTTCTAGTGCAATGTTCCTAAAAAAGCATCCAGACTACCTTTGGGAGCAGAAGCCTTTCTGCTACTGCCATCAGACCTGTCTCTGTGCTACCTCCTACTACTGTGCTTGCATAAAAATCTGCACTGAACACAGGTGGTGGAAAGAACATTTGCTCTCAACCAGTGCAGCAGCAGCTGTCAGAGTGTGGACTACATATTGCTAGACTCCCTTCCCTGTGCATTTCTTGTTTGGGTACTGCACGCTTCTCCTTTACGTCCAACATGTCCTGCAAGGGGCCCTGAGTGGAAAAGCCCTGCACAAGACAAATTCCCAGGCAGCTGCGGAAAGCTAGAGTCATCATCCTGAGAGACTTTTTAATATGCACAGCAATGCTGGGCAGCACACTGGATACGGAGTGCTAGCCAGCTCTGCCAACCCTTGTAGTGGCACAAGCAAGGGGCAGCAAACTTCAGGGCGGGCAGGAAGGCAGGGTGGGTTTCAGCCTGGAAGTCCACCTCTTGTGAACCTATGTCTTCTGGCTCCTTGACTCTGAGTGATCACTGAACAACACAGCCCCCTCTTTGTTTCAACCATCTAAATCCCTATAAACAGAGCGCTTGTTCTTTTTTCTTTAACGTCCTTTGTGGTTTCATGAAAACGCCGGATGCTGCTGAAGGCTGAAGCATGAAAGGTTCCTCTCTCTATCCTGTCCTCCCTGTCCAGCAACCACACTAAAAAGAAACCACCAAAGAAAGTGCTTGCAAATACCTGAACCAACAGCCCTGGTGATGGAAAGCTCTCCAGTTATTCATAGCCCAAACTGAGCCCAGGCAGCAGCTGTGCAAGTTTCCGAGCTGGCTCTTGCCAGCACCAATGGAGGCTGACCTGAAGGGCCCCAACTCACCACACTGTTTCTTGCTCATTCCAACTCTTGGCAGCATGGTGGGGGCGCAGCAGGGAGGAAATGTGGGGGGTCACAGCCAGAGCTACCCTAGTCATGAGATTGGGGAGGAGGCAAATCATCTTCTTCTGAAAAACATTTCCAAGCCAATGCTGCAAGCAGCTCTGTGGGCGAGAGTTAAAGATTTTCATCGCTGAAACCTTGGGTTCCTGTTTACCAAACATTTGTTCAATCTTTACATGTTTGAGTAAATGAGGAAATGAACCACGAGGCTGGGCACAAATGCTAAAACCCTGCTTAAGTACATCAATCACCCTTGTGCCACTTTCTGTGCCTATTTCAGTTTTGAAAAATGAATCCCTCTCCTCAGATTTGTTGTTTCTCATGAGCTCCTACCACTTCTCAGTTCACCACCCAGCCACCATAAGCACAGTCTCTGCTTTCCTGGAAGCTCCATCACTGCCTTCACAAAGGCAGAGGCGAATTGCTGAGAAAGCCACGCTCTCTCCTTTCTGCTCAGTGCCCCTACTGCCAGTCCTACCTTATGCATGGCACACACCCTCTGGAGTAGTAAAGGGAGAAAGACCTAAATCCTCTCTAGTCCAAGGGTTAGTTGCCATCCTGTTCCAGTCCCACACCCTCTAAATAAGCTCCCAAACCTCAAATTCTGCTTTTACTGAGGAAGTGATCCTTCCACCATCCTAGACCTGTTTGTTACACCCAGTTCAATCTCCTTGCTCATCAGTTCCTCCAACACCTCATGGTCTCTTCTTCCTCATCCGGCACAGACTTTTCAGCCATCTCTTTCTAGTACCTGTGTGGCCAGAGCTGACGAAACCTCCCGAAACCCAGAAAAAGCCCAGATAGACATAGACAGATAAACCCAGACAGGGAAGAGGAAACAGATTTTGCACGTTACATGTTACAGAAGATAGGCCACCCCACTCATATTGCAGCTGCCCCAGGCTCAGCCAAAGCCATAAGGCACTGGCCCCGCTGCAGGCGGAGGAAGTTGTGTGGGGGCAGCGTCTCCATTTCATCCAGTACAGCTCCACCTACATGTCCAGATGAGGGACACTCATAAGACAAACAATCCTGGCTATTTTCTCAAGCTGATAGCACAGAAGGTGGGAGAAAGGACACAGCTGTTTGGCTTCCAGCAGTTATCAGCCCCAGGAGGTCACAGCTCCCCCCTCAGGGGGTCGGCAACCTTTCAGCTGTCTCTGACCAGTGTTCCCTCTCCCTCATGCCCCTGTTGCCTCTTTTTTGCCTCTGCAGAGCCTTGTCTCGAGAGCATTGCTGATCTCTCTCCCAGACAAGCTTGAGCACCAAAGAAACAAAAACCAGGTGAGGTGAAGGGGCTTGGTGGGGCAGAGGATAATATCCAAGATAGTGGCGGGTGCGGGAGAGGGATCTTCCAAAGGCTATGACACCCAGCACCCACTTCGCCTTCCAAGCTGCCTCCCTCAGGTGTGGGGGTATTGAAACTCCCTCTGCCTGCAGCACATCTGAGGTCTTCATCCCTGTCTGCTGTAAGTGACTTACTCTCCTGTTGAAATTCAGGCTGGGTGATCTGACATGCTTTAAAAATTCGGGATAGTTTTTGGTGCTCCTTGAAGTCATCAGCAGACAGTTATGTTTTGGGTAGATGGTTTCATTCTTTATTTTCTGCTTTTACCCTACAGAGTCCTTTGCATGTCATACTTTCATCTTCCTTAGAAAACTGAGATGCCCGGGACAGCTCTGCACTTACTGTGTACTTACTACCTGGAGGCTACTTGCCTATGTCTCCTTATCATATTTATGTTTCTGTCTTTGGCCCAGGCAGGACTTCTCATCGGGCTTGGTGGACTAACACTATGGTCACTCACACAGGAGCTACAGGCCCCCATCTCTGCAAGCATTTACCCACTCAGGCTGAAGTCTCTTGGGCTGTGTCTGCACCACTCACCTAGAAGAGTCACTGGAAGGTATTTCATCTGTGTGATCCTACATACACCACTTCTATCATAGCATGCACAACTGAAATCCAGAAGGATTTGGTCCAAAATATTAAGTGAACCTCTTGCCTTATGGAGGAATAAATACAGTGAAGAGGATGAGAAGGTTTGCTGATGAGCACAGTTTGCAAGGTTGATGTGCTTGAGCTTTGTACGCAAATGTTCCCTTTCATACCTATTTCTTACTGTTTTCTTAATCAAGCCAAAGACTAGGATTAGTTTATGGAAGCCAGGGCCGTGCTCTGGTCCCATGGCAGGACTTCCTACTGTCCTGTCTATAAGGGAGCTTCTGTGCTCCAGCCACTTTCCCAGTTGAGGAAGCCTAGAGAGGAAACCCAGGGGACCAAGACTTTGAAGCATACCTCTGAACACACCATTGGAGAAGTTTAAGTTGTTACAAAGATCCGTGGGCACCCAACTGCCATTGATTTCACTGGGAGTAAGAGGCAAAAATGTCTGTAGGTGATACAAGTATAACCCCAAGTTCCTTGGCTGGGGAAGGCCTGGTACAAGCAGGATAAAACATTCCCTGGAGAGGAGTTACAGTCTGAATTTAAAGGTAAGGTGAGCAGACAAGGGTAGAAAGTGGCAGAACAAAACGATTGAACAAAAACCTCACTGCATACCAGGCAATGGTTTCAACTTGCTGCCTGCCTATTTTATCACAGTGGAGGATTCAGTGACATGTCTCAAAGATATTAATGCAGGTTTCTGAGCTCTGGGTTTCTTATTCTTGTGCATCTCAGAGACATTCATATCTAGTTCAAATCCAGAGTAATGGTCTCTTCCAAACAGCTCCCTTGAGACAGCAAAAATTGCAGCAACAAACACAGAGACAAGTACTTATAATGTACTTATAATGCAAACACCTGTGTGTGACACAAATTAGCCGGCCTGGCTACATATACATCAAACACTGCCTTGTCTCTGCCCTGCCTCAGAGCAGGATTCTTGCACTGCCATGTCCCGCTGGTCACCAGAGAGCAAGAGTGCTTTGCAGCCATAACTAGCAAATAACAATAATATTTTTTAATAGGGAGCCCATTTAAATACAGTAACCACCTGGAGAGAAATGCAGTAAGAGCTACACCCCTCTTCAGCACTGGGAGACCAAGAAAGTTGCAACAATCACTGCACAGGAGTGACAACCCACTCATTGCTCACCAGGTCTGGTTTTGTGGGAAGGATCCCCCACAAGGCAGCTGGCTTGGCTCCACTCTTTATTGCTTGAGCTGGGGTAAGACCAAAGCCCAGCATTAGCAGCCCAAACCATCATCCCCAGGCATTATCACAGGCATCATCTAATATTAAAAATAATCAGGGTTGTCCATATCCACCTCACTTTGAGCCTGCCACTGCCATAGATGCAGTGCCCTCAGCTCTGGATGAGCAACACTTGGTAGGAGCAAGTGCTACACCGGGGGCTCTGTAGCTGTAATTTCCCAGCTCTGCCCACAGATATAAATGTAAAAACTAAAAGCCGCATGGCTGACACAGCTAGAATACACCTCAGTTCACACTGCATATTTATTCCCCAGCTTTTGCTGAAGGCCTTTAAAAACATGAATGCTTGCCAGAACAGTCCCTGCCTCCTGTGTTATTTTATTTTAGAAACAGGCTGTCCTGTAGAAGATTAAGTAACTTCATGAGGTATATAACTAACAGGTCACTTCGCTAAATAGACCAAACTGACTGTCCTATAGTCTCCTTCACATTTTCATTAAATCTAAAATCAGTTAATATTACATAATATAAATGCAGTGGCTTCAGAGACTTTAAGGTGAATAAGAATTCAGAATTAAGAGTACAGAACAACCTGAAACTGTCTTTGAAAAAAAAAATAAAAAAAATTGGAGCACCCAAGGGCTCCATCTGGCCTCACAGAGGTGTGGCATTTCCATGAAATGGCTGTGAGCTGAATAAGTGCTCTGGGTATTAATATTCAAAGCAGGGCACCACATATGACTTATGAAACACCTCTTTATGTGAATTAAAGACCTTTTCTCAAGGCAGTGAGCTTCTTACTACAACTGGAGCCACTAGGCTCCAAATTCATTACCATAGCACACTTACTGGATAAAAAAATTGGAAAGCTTCCCTTTCTATTAGCCTCCCTCTCTAACTATTAAGATTCAGTCTCATACCTGACTTGACTAATGATGAGTCGCAAGAGAATGAACCCAGACTTCAGAGCAACACAATGACTCTGAGTAACCTCTGGCTCAAGGTGAGAAGCTCACCTGGGATTAGTCCAAGTTGCAACCAGGTGGAAATACTAATGGCCATCGTTAAGGGAGCCACAGAGGGGTTTTCCTCCACCAGAGAGGACAGCAGCTTCTTTCCAAGAACTGTATCAACTGATCCAGTTTGTACTCTTTGCTCCTGTTTGTTGCATGCTCCCCAGAGCCAGGACAACATGCTACCACCTCACTGACAACATTAGGACTCAAAGGGGACTGTACACATTATGGACCTACACTTAGAGAAGGACCTTAATGCAAGATAATGACCTCTGTGGATGCTTTCTATGTACTTGAATGAAAGTCAAATTTTTGTTTCTGGTCAAATAGATGTCATTATATATATGTGCATAGCACACACACATATGCAAGTTTGATTCAGTAACAGTTCTCTTGCAGCAAAGCATCGTCACACAGTGCAGTGCAAGACCTTCCACCCATGTTCTGCTACTGAAAAGTGAACACCTCCTGGACAAGGAGGGCAGATTTCTCACTGTGGTATTGCTCAATATACAAGAAGTGATGCAGAGCACCTGTTGGGTTTATTTGCCCAGCATGTGGATCCTCCAGGTGCTAGCTCTGCTCAGTGTTCAAATAGGAAAGCAGAGGTTTGTGTCTTTTCCAATGTATCTGTCCCTATTTTCAGAAAACATTTCCCTAAGTAGGCCAAAAATGTCTTTAAATCTTGAACTTTAAAGGATACATTTGTAAGGCAACAAACACACGAACAGGGTGACCAGCTGTTCTACTTTTAGAGGTACTGTCCTAGTTCTCGGAAGCCAATCTGCACTGCACCTCCCATAGAGGAGATAGGCCAAATGTCCTACTTTCTGTTCTTGGTGGCCTATTTGTCCTACCATGAGAAAGTAAGGTGTGTGACTGCACACATGACAACAGAAGAAATCCTCCCCTCTGTATGCCCACACAGAAAGCCAACAGAGATCCAAAACATCCAGACCACTTCCACACTACGTCTCAAAGTCCAACTGTTTCAGCTCAGACTCTTGTCTTGCAGCAATGCCAAGATGCAACGAATGCTATTAAAAACTGGTTTCCCCGTCCTGTAATGTCACCTCCCCCCTGAAGTCTCACCTTGTCAGTTCAGTGCTCTGTCTCAGCTAGTGAGAGCATATTAGCACATAGCTCTGATTCAGCAAGACAACTACATTTACACATTGCCTATGCCTGTTCAGTAGAGCAGTAAGGGACACTTGAAGCTGCTTTTAATTCTATTAGGCATGCATTTATGCTTAAGCATGGATGTAAGTGCTTAGCTAAACTGATGCCATGATGAAATAAGCTTTGAACTGAAAGTATTTTTTATCATAAAAAGAAAATAAATCCAGAAAATAAATCTTAAAATACAAAGAATTTCTTCTGGAAACACTTTACAAGCATAAAGGTAATATACTGAGTAAATATCCTGTACTTCAGCAGTGCTAGCAGCAGGCTGCTGTGAAAATCCAGGCTTCAGCAAGGTAGTGGGTGCACACAGCAGCTTTCTGCATAGTTTGTATTGAGCTTTACCCAAACAACGTGCACTGAATCCCTAAATTAGAGAGAAAAGAGATAAAATTAGAGAGCATAGGTAAAATTAGAGATCATCCCTAAATTAGAACCAGCACCCACTTTTTCTCCTGCAGCATTTACTGTCAATCACCTTTTGCTCCTCGGTAAGGCAACCTGGGTAAGAGACATGAAGGAGCTTCATGTTTTCTTAAAAAACTTCAACACCAGGTCCGCTCTGTCAATTACATAGATGGCAGGAGGTGGAGAGGGAGCAAAACCATCCATGCACTTCATCTTTCAAACATCTACAGCCATCAACAAAAGCTGTATACATAAGTAAGGACAGAGCTCGGACTTCTCAGGCCGTATTCAGCTTCCCAGAACTAGTTATCTGTGCTAACAAGGTTTCACATGCACACGAATCCCTCTTTCTCTGGATATCCATCTCATATAGGCCTCTATAAAATCGTCTCAAGTTCAAATCCTGTATGGCAGAGTTGGGTGATATTTTGTGGGTTACATCTCTGTAGAGAGAGAAAGCTAACCTGACAGATCAGATCTGCTGTTTCACACCCTTGGTTTCACACCTCTCAATTCACAAGCTGCTTTGCATTTCTCTTTGCTCTGCAGTTTCAAACTTTGTAAACTTTCATCAGAAGCTTGATCATAAGGTAGCTGGGATTTGGGGGAAGAAGCAAGAACCTTCCCTCTCTCTTTAAAGCATCTATGCCTCAATATCAATGACTAGCAAAAATGGGTAACACCCTTTCAGAGAAGGTATAGTTCCTTCTATGATTTGACATTTTGTTTTTTTTAAAGCATAATTAAGCTTCTCAAAAAATAAGGGGTTTGAAAACACTACCTTACTGCTTACAATCTGGGGGGGAAAAAATCCAACAACATTCTTGTGTTTGCTTCTGAAAGCAGACATCACTTGTCCTTCACTTTCTGTACAGACAATAATAGTGGGCTTATCCATCTTGTTATTGTAGGCATGAATAGCTGAGAATGGAAAATGGACACCTGAAATTGGGTGAGTTTCTGATGCTCCCCCCATATAACAGACTCCCACTCCTAGTGAGTCACTAACTCTCCCTCCAAACCCCTGTCCAGAACAGGAAGCATGAGCATGCATTGTGCACAGAGCCCTCAGGCAGGGCGAAATTTTCAGCTGGGTTTGTGTGATGCTGCTTCTGATTCTGCCACATCCCATCTGTGGTCTGCAGCACATCTGCACGTTCCTCAAAGCATCTGCTGGGACTCCTGCTAAAATGCCTTTGCATTTCCTGGTAATTTGGATTTTCCTCGAACGTTAAAGACACTTGAAGTGGAGCAACAAGCACCATTTAGCACCATTGCAGGGGCAGGCAGACTGTGACAAGGGTCAGTTAATCCAACTCTTGGCAAAGCCCCCTGGCTCTGTGGGAATAGTGTGGTTAATGCACTTTTCTGATTATAGCAGCAGTTATTAACAAAAAGACAAGTTCAGTTGCTAAGGGTGGGAGACTTTCAGCTCCCTAGATCATATGGGAAGAACAAAGTACCCCCAGAAATTCAGACTTCGCAGCAAAAGGTGGTCTTTTATGACAAAGACACAAAATGTCAGCAAGGAAAGAAGCTCACACCTCTACACCTTGTTTGGTTATCAGCTGAGGCAGGAATGCTACATGCTTCCAAAGGTGAGGTGCTGCCAAAGTGTGGATGACAGTTACGAGGGGAGGGATGTGGTGGAGCCAACAAAGAGCTAGTGGTGGGGCCCCTCTGGGCAGACGAGAGATAAGGGCCCTCACCCAGCACAGCCTCCCCAGGGTGTCTGGCACCAAGAGCAGCAGAGACTGGCTCTGCCTGCCCTCATGCTATCAGGATGAGCTCCACAGAGCACGGCTATTATTTGCTTTAAAGAATGCATTTTTTGGCACCCTGTGTACAATATGTTGCTGTCACCCTTGTGACAACACTGTAATCTCTTCTTTCCCTTCCAGTGTTATTGTCCCAGTTTCCAAGGAGCAGACAAGATTTACTCTTCTGGAGTGGGATAATTCCTCACCAGGAAAGAAATGAGCAGAGACAGACTCAGGAAATTTTTCACTTGTCTATTTTTATTTACAGTGGAGTTCCTGTTATTACCTTCAACAAAAATAGCACAACAGCAAGGCTGCAGCCCAGTTTCTTTTGCCTTTCTGCAGGAGCCCAAAAATGCCAGCCTTCAGTCACAGCCCCCACTGGACTGCCTGCAGCCACAGCCCCCTCCCACCACCCCTCCTCATGGTCACTACCACCCTGAGGACGGGTGCCAGCAGTAGCCCCACACCTTACATGCTCACCTGGTGGCACATCACTCTGAGTAGGCCTGGCTGAAACAGCACTTACAGCTCTCAGCAAGTCCTATCTGCACCTGAGGGTCCCGAGAAAGCCTGGTAGCAGCCATCTACCATTGGCACTGGCAGCAGTGAGAAGATCCCACCAGTGAGTGCTGCTCCTGCAGTTCCACCTCCGAGGTGTTATGAGTTAAACCACCCCAGTTTAATATCCACCAATAATATCCAGAAGCAAATGGGTGGTGATGCCCCTGTCAAAAAGTAACACAGACTGTACTAAAGTACTGCCAAAAGATGACACCAAGAGAGGCAGAGAAGTGTTATTTAGCTGCACAGGTAACAGCCTCCATGTTGAGAGGCTTTCAGGTTTCCAGCGAGGTTGCACAACACCTGCAGTGGTGCCAAAGGGAAAGCAAGTAACAGCACCTCAGTTATCATCAGATGAATAACTATCTTTTGTATTGGATGAAGTCACAGGCTGTTTTTAAATCCTTCTCCTTTAAAAAGCAGTTGGTGGTTTTCACAGCAAACTTGAGTTTTGGACATCATTTTCAAATCCATCATGTTTTATCTTCAGAAAAAAAGGCAAGATCTGCCTTTTACAAAGCCAAGGAGCTGCAGCTGCTTTTCACTTCCTGCCCAGCAAGGATGTATATGTAGGACAAGTTTTTCAAAGCACCTCCAAGGATTAAGCACCCATCTCCCGTTGACCATCAATGAGATGAGTGCAACCAACTCCCTTAAGCTCCCCTGGAAATCTCATCCTTTGATGTCATTTCAAAGGCTTCAAAGCTAAGGTTTGTCTCTTTGAGGCAGGAAGAGAAAGAGGAGTGTGGAAGTGTTAAAGCAAACCATCTTAAAGCCCTTTGCCTACTCCTGCCAGGGTGCAGAGCATCACCAGGCATATCACGTGGTGTAGCTCAAGGCAGAAAAATTCCCTGGCTGACCCTGCTGCTGGGATGCCTGTGACTACCCTTTTCTAGGTGACAGAGCCAGTGCCTTCACCTGAGGCTTGAAGGGCCTGCAGCAAGGGAGTGACATCTCATACTCAAGGAGACCAAAGTGCTCAGCAGCCTAAGTCAATCATGCCCTGCCTTATGGCCAGGCAGAGAAGGCATGAGCAGCGTGTCTGCCCTGCTTATGGTAGGAAGCAGGACCCGCTTCACCTGGCTTTTCTTCAAGCACACAAGCTCTTTCTTCCCTGCACATCTCCCCACCTTCCCCACATCTGTTTTCCTTGACACCAACGGGAAAATCCTCTTTGAAACATTTTGGCCTTTGAGATAGAAAGTTGCTGCTACAAATTTCACGAAAATACACAGCTGGACAGGGTCTCTACAAATCCTACTTCAAAGGGAAAGAATTATTACACCTTATTGGTCATCAGAGAATTTAGTCTTCAGCTCATGTTCTGCTCTTTATATGGAGCTGCTGGGTTTGAATACATGCAAAGCATAAAGCTTTTTCCTATGATTATGGTATCCATAGCACTGCTAGTCTGAGTAGATTCTCCAAGTGCTCGTTTTCTGCAGTATTACAAGGATTCAGTCAGCTCTTAACACCGTGAGAACGATACAAATCCATAGTAAAAAAAGCAGTCTTAAATAGTTCCACTATTCACTGAATGCTCTTTAACCCGTGTTTTGCCCAGGGAGGGGAAAGACAGAGGATTGGGCGGTTCCCTTGTCAATTTTTGATAGGCTGAACAAGAACATCACCACACTCTCTCCTTTTGTCTCATTAGAAATACTTCCCAGTTATTTGCTTTAATTTGGACAGCAGGTCGGTTTCCCTGTCACGTGCAGGGCTTTGTCCATGCCACTGCCAAGCCGGGAGGTTGGCCCAAAAAAGGACACCCCTCCTCAGGAGAGGTGGCAGCTGCAGCTGCCTGGAGGTCTCATCCTCCAACCTCCCATCCCACTCCTTCCAATGATGTCATTTTTCTAAAGTGCAAAGTAGGCGCCTGTTTCTGTTTCCATTGCCGTATTGCCACCAGCAACGATAAGGATGATTTATTTTGATTACAATACCCAGGCACTCCAGTCAAACAGGCAGGCCCTCCGTGTGCAAGATACAGGGCAAAACAAGAAAGACTGAAGGTCACCTCCTCCCTGGTGAACTTGCCGTCTGGGAGAGAGCTTGTGCGAATACCTTAGCAATGTAAATACCACGCTACGGTTTACTAATGACTTCAATGAATCAAGAGGAGGCCCTCGTTTACCTTATGAAAACTTCCCAAAATAGCATAGCAAACAGAAACATTGCCTATGCCTCCAGGGTCCGTAAGCACTTTGCCATCCCCATGGTCCCACCTCTGGAGAGGGACAGCAAGGGGAAGCCCCTGGAGGCAGCTTTGCCCTGCTGCCAGCCCTGCAAAGGGTGCTGTGCCGAGGTCCAACTGCTCCATCTTCCTCCGCAGGCTTTCTGGGTCCATGTTTCATCTGCAATGGCTTTTACACATCCCAGGATCAAGAGAGGGAGGAAAAAAGCCTGTTTAAGGAAACAGAGATTAACCGCATCACTGCATGCTCTGCTTTGTTTTACTGTCCTCCACAGAGCACATCCTCTGGATGTGACACCTCAGAGCACACTCTGAGGTGTCACAGCTCCCACCACCCTGAGGCAAAGGTGCCGTGCATCCCCCACGTGCAGGGATGTATGCTTGGCTTGGCTGCTGCGGACAGCTGCCCTGCAGCTGTAGCTCACAAAATGTCTCCCTAGCCTAGAAATCACACTGTAGCCAGTAGAAGAGCTCCCATCACCTGATAGGAGCTAACGGGGCAGCAGGGAAAGGGAGCAAGGGGCTAAAGGAGATGAATGGGTATATTGTTTCTGCCTCCCTGCCTGCAGTTTTATTAAGTGCAACATCTTTCATAAGATACTAGAGATGGTTGACATTTCTCAAACAACATTGCAAAAAAACATTCTGTCAAAAGTAGTTTTCAGAAAATCTTCTGGTTCAAATAAAAAGTTGCCAACTTTAGGTTTTTTTCTGTTTTCATAGTAAAAGTCTTTTGTTTTTATTGTTTCTTAGTCCTCTTCATTCCTTCAGCTAAAAAAAAAAAAAGGGAAGTAAATCTATCATAGGGCAGTAGGTTTTGGATTAATGTTGAAAATCTTTCCATAATACTTTACTCAGCAGGACATTTTGTGAAAATCCCGAGCTAGTTTCAAACTCTCCAAGGAACACCGAAAAAAAACCCCAGGTGCCAATTCCTAGAGAGCTCTATAATCAAACCATGGATCATGAACCCAAATGTTGCCGAAGTCTGGGTGGGGTTGATTTGGGTCCTTTCTCTAGCACTAGCTAGAGACACTAAGATGGCCAGAGCACAGCCAGGCAAGAGGGGAACATGCCCCAGCCTGATGGGATGAAAGCAGGGCAGCAGCTCCAGGCTGAGGTGACACAGAGGAGGTGCAGAGGAAAGGTGTTTCTGGCAGTGAGAAGATGTCAAGAAAGGAGCAAGTACAAGCGTGGGGAGAAAGTGCCCAGTGCCCTAGCTCTGCACTCCTGCATGCCAGCACCCTGCAGGTCAGTCCATGGCACTGTTGGAGTCTGGATCCTGGCTAACAGTGAGGATCGGCAGCACCAGCACACATCAGTGGGACTTGCAGGCAACACATATGCAAAAGAGAGCATGAAATACATGGCTGAAAATCTCAGCATAGTAGCCCTGAGTCAGTACCACTCCCTCCCCAAAATCCTTGCTTAGGCAGCTGTTCCAAGGGCTGCAAAAACAAAAGGAATGTGAAGGAAGGAGGCTCAGAAAAAAAAAGCTACAGCTATAGAGTATGACTATCATAAACAGCTAATTTAAGGAGCTTAACACAAGTCTTGTTGTGGGCATTGTAATGGCATGCTGGCTGCATCCATTATGTATGGAAACAGAAATTTGCTGATTCAGCTGTGAGGGCTTTTGAAATGATGGCAGCTGAATTTGCACTGAGCCTTCATCTGTCAATTCATCCTTTTAACTGAACAGGCATGTTTTTAACAAGCTGATGCTTCTCCAGCCTGACAAATGGTTTTTAAGACATTCTTTCTCTTTCAGCTGTTTGTCACACACTCATGCTCCTTCAGGTACAGACCTTTTTTTTTCTTTCAAGCAGAGCACTCCCCCTTCCTCTCCACCCCATCTGGCTGTGCAGCATCACACTGCAGAAACTCTTATGTAGCACCAGAAGAAAAGAAAACAGCTGGGGAAAGGTTACTGTGTCATATGCCCTCCTCCACAGATGCTATAATCTGATACACTCAGCTCTCAGTATCTGGAGTAATGAGGGCAAAGAAAGAAAAGCAAAACTAATAATACAAAATACATGTAAATAAGGCCTCAGGAATGTACTGCTTTAATACTTTTACCTTTGAAAAAAAAATTTAAGATGCAGCTTGCTGTTATAAATAAAAAGAAAAAAACATTGTGCATTATACTTTATAATGGCTCTGAAAGTTCTGGGTTTTTTAAACATGGTACATCTAATCTGCAGCTCAGAGAATGCACCCGCAAATAATTGAGACTTGACTGTAAAAAATCTTTTTTTGAATGACAGCTTGAAAAGTTCATGCACATTTTTCATGACAAATCCCCTAATTATCATTTCCATCAATAGACTGTTAACATATATTCCGGGCACTACAGGCAGGAGAAAAAAAACTAAGTGGGAAGTACTAGAGACTTACTGTTTAGATGATAAAAAGCCCAAATTTTAAGCAGTGTTGCTAAAGGCCAGCAATCAGTTCAGATGAGGATGGAATTTCTACCTACACACCAAGACTGCCTACTGGTGTCAGTGATGTATGTCATGACAACAGAGAGTTTGTAGAAGTAGCCCTCAGACTCAAGCTTCACAGCATAAGCTGAGCTCTAATTAGCAACAGGCAGGGAAGAAGAGCGCCAGTAGGGCAGAGCCTGTCTGGGATGCTCGTGCTCCCTCCACAGCTCAGCAGCTGGCACAGACAACAAAACCTGCCCTGAGTTCTCCCTGACAATGCTTGCATGCCTAATAAGATGTGTGAACACAGCCCTAAAATAAGACTAAACTTCCATCTTCACCACCACCCCCCAAATGAGAAGCCCACCCAGTGTGCTGTGTATAGGTAATGCTGTGTGTAGGTAATGGCATTACTTCTCTTCAGAGGTGAAGCTTTACAAGGTGAACAGTTTTGATTTTAGGAGTGCATAGTCTGGCCAGTCATTAAGACAGAACCAGTCATGAAATTCATATCCACACCTGACAAAGTCTTCAAGTACATTGACGTTTAACCTCGTGTTGCAATATGGGGTTTGGCTCTGCCCGACATGAAAATCACTACCTCCAGCACAGGATTTCCCCCAGGACTAGATTTCCACCTCTTCCATAAGCAAAGTTTGTGAATTTAGATATGGACTAGTCAGAATGGCCACTTCATGAAAGGATGGATGGACCAGTTCAGACCTCTGGCTGAGAAAGAGGAAAGCATCACCTGTAGCCCTCACTGCATCTTTGGGTGCTGTTGCTTCTCCCACCTTGGCTGCAACCAGCAGTGGTAAAGCCCACCAGGACTTCTCAAGCCAGCTTCCTGGTGGTAGAAAATCACAGTTTGAACACCCGTTCCCAGACAAACCAGACTGCATCTTCAAGCACCTGTGAGCAGCCATAGGGAGAGGCTCTGGAAGGTCTACCCAAATGCTGCAGCCTGAGCTCAACACTAGCCAAACAATGCTGACTCACTGGAGCTGAAGCCCCGAGTGCAGTGATCTGCCTTTCACTCTGGCAGGTGCACCCTTTGCTGTGTGGGTGACTCCTCACTGGAATAGGTTTACCAGAGATGTGTAGTCTCCTTCACTGGAGATATTCAAGAACCAGCAAGACACAATCCCGTGCAATGTGCTTTAGGGTGACCCTGCTTGAGCAGGGAGGTTGTACCAGATGATCCCATCGGTGGTCCCTTCCAACATTACTCTTTCTGTGATTCTATGATACTTTGGCAGCCAAATGCCAGCCAAGGTAACTCAAGAGGAGAGCTCTGGGGATTCACAGAGCATAAGCAGTGCTATAGGCAGACACCAGCCAACAAACCTTTAGGAGGACACAGAGAAATTGGATTATAGGGACAATGCTAAAACGTGCTATTTTCATCTCTGCATTTCATAACAGGGACTGAAGCCTGAGCGTGGCATTCTCCCTCCACTCTGAGTCACTGAGACCACTTTCAATGGCCTGTGTGTTACCACTGCACAGGCAGGGTGGTTGCTCAGCTCCTGCTGACTGAACATTCAGCCAGAAGACAGTAACACAGCAAAGGAGAGGATAGGAAAGGCTCTGAGAGGATCCCAGAAGTTTCTTCGCCCCAGGATGCATGATAGCTCCCCAGTCCAGTCTAAGAAGTACAGACCTCCAGGTCCACTCTAAGGTCTGCTCCTAAGTCCAGACCTCTCACCACAGAGCTCCAAAACAAGTGTCCTCACCAGCGCTCAACTTGGAGGAAGGTCTCAGCTCTTCCTCTGAGCTTCAGGCCACTACAATCCTACAGACTCCGCAGGGGAAATGCAGCACACTCTGGGTGGTGGGCAGAGGGGCAACTGGCATGTCTTCTGATCCTTAACATCCCTGCTCTCCAGTCCACTCCGTCAGGAATTCACTCCTGCAATGAGCATGAGCCTACCAGCCTCACAGGTCACATGACCCAGGAAGGCAATTGATGATTTGGAAGTAAAATATTTACCTAGCAGAGCAGGGTAAATTGTAGCAAATTTTATTAAATCCATATGCAGATCCCATGTATCTGGAAAGCCCTTTCATATTCTTGTGACAGAGCAAATCCTAAAATGGAGGGATTTTCTAACTAAGTACCAGTGAAATTTTGTCACTGGCAGCTACTGAGTCAGAAGGAACAGGCTGGTTCTCATAGTGACCCGTTTACTTTTCCTATTCGTGGCTGTGCCTTTCTCATTTAAGAGATCAATTTGCTTTTGCCAGATGGAGTCAAAGTCACCACTGTGAATCCAGATTTTTTTTCCCTGTTTCTTGGAAAGCACCAGTCAGTACCATGTCAAGAAAAACAAACAGAGAGGTTTGCTTAGGATCTATTTAAAGCAAAGCACCAGTGGTAGCTCCAATACAACCTCAGAACCAGTGCTGATGTTTGTGACAAAACTGGGCCTACTGTGCATGAGGAGGGAAGGATCATTGGAAAACTGCAGACAACATCCCATCTTTCAGCCAAAGAGGTCAGATCCATGCACAGTGCAAGCAAGAGAACTCCTCTTCAGCATCCCCACTATCCCACACTGGCATGTAGGAGAAGTCCTGGAGCTCAGCCACTGGAAGCTGCCATAAGGCCCTGAAACGCAGCAGACACGCTGAGCAACCTGAGAGGAGGATCTCAGTTTTTTGTCTCTTCTCAGCAGACCTTCAGAGGTGGAAGATTGCTCTGACCCAGGAAGAAAGTCTGTTCTTAGCAGGAGGTTGAGCCAACCACTACCTCCTCCTGCACCCTTGGCACCAGATGTCAGAAACTTTCTGGAGAGGGAGTGGTGGAGCCGACTGGGGGCTGCAGAAAGTCCCATCCCACTGAGGCGTCTCCTGCTGGAATGAGCACTCCACACTGCACTCCACACCACTGGAAATCCTACACCACACACACACTCACAGCCTAAGGAAAGGGCTAATAACACATCCCCACCTCACCAGAGCATCATGAGGCTAATTTCATTAGCGTCTACAAAACACTCTGACGCTCTCCATATGGAGCACAAAGCATTATTAAACAGTCATGCGGAGCAAAGCCAATAGTGCTTCACTTTTGTTTATAAAAGGTATTCTGCTGATACTATACCCTTGGGAGCTGGTAACAGCTATGGTTACAACAAGGGATTTAGTACCACCTCAGCTTGCTGCAGCAATACTGACCATACCACTAAAAGCAATCTCAGAAATGTCTGGTCCATGGGGAATCTTGCTCTGTCCCACTTACAAGCATGCCATTGCTTGCCTTTTCCTTCTGCAGCTCATTTCTGTAAAAGAGACATTCATAACTCCGAACTCCTTACCAGTGAACCTAATCCAGCAAGTATCCAAGTCATTCAGGAAAAGGGACTTTCATAGCATTGGAATTTTTCCATGCCAGCATTTTTTCATCCTAAGATAAATGGCTTTTACTTACAGGGCTAAAGGCTCCATTCTTTTCAAAATACTTCTCAGCTTCAAAGCGGTAATGGAAATTGGCCATGCACCTGGCCAGCTGATCCAGCCTGGAGTCAGCCAAACAGCAAAAGGTGTCTTTCTTTCCTGCACCACCAAGCAGTGCTGTGATGTGGACAAGCAGGCTGGAGGGCTGATGTAAACGGGCTAACACTTAATTAATTAGAAGATATTAATCAAGGCCCAGTCAGCAACCTGAAATTTCCAAACTGGGGGCTGGTGCCCAGGACACACATATCCTGTTGGAAAAGCCTTCTCTGGAAAGATTGCTTTAGACACCCAACTGCTGCACTGGTGCAAAGCCTCCCTTAGCCTTGTTGTCTGTTCAGTTCACCTGAGCAGGCACTGAAGGACAGACCTCTGCAGCAATTTGGGAACAGGCCAGACCTGAAAATAGCTACACCAAAGCCCCTCCACTCACAGATTCCCTCAAGCATGAGTGAGCGCTCCTGCAGATACCAGATGGAAGTTGAATTTATTTTTATCATAGGGGTGGACATCCCATCAGCTCCAGCTGATGAGACATGTTTGTCTTTCTCATGAGAGAAGTTTAGCAAACACCTTGCTGAAAGCAGTCTTGACAAAATTGCTCTTGGCCTTGGATGGCAGAGAGAAGCACAAAGCAGAAGGGAGGAAGAGGAGAAGAAGCCCACTACCTGGGGGAGCTGGCCACTGTATGTGGACACCTGCAACAGACTTTATGTTTGCATGCAAAGTGACTTGCCTGAAGTCCAGGCAAGAGACAAGAGCAGCTCCCAGGTCTCTGCTGGGCTTGGGGGGGAGCCAGCCAGAGATGCCTAGAAAGTCCTAGGAGACACTGGAATTTTTTGTGCCTCCTCCAAAAACCTTCCCTCTGCAGCTCCCTGATGCCTGGGACCACACATTTCTTCCCACTTTGCTTACCATCCTCCATCCCCAGCAAGTCTCTTCTGGCCAGACTCCTGCCTCAGCCACCCTGTGGCTCCTGGCTGTTCAGCTCTGAGACCGTCTGCAGGAGGTTGCACAATCCTTGGCCACATTCAACTTGACCCGACCAGGGGTTGTTGCTTTCACTTTTGAGAGCCACGGCCATAAAAAGAGACAGAATTTGCTGGCCAAGGAGAAGCCAGGGCAAGCTGATGCAGTGCAGGCTCCCAGGGTCAGTGACTACAGCTCTGTACTGAGGGAGGACATGCAATGCCTAATGTGGAAATGTTTGTGTTTGGAGCAATATATAGTTACATTTAGCTCCTAGCAGCTGCAGAGGCTGTTTACTGTAGCACACAGTCCTCGGCCTATTAGCTAAAGGCCTGACAGTGACCAGATGTGGAAAGGAGAGACTGTGAAGCCTGCAGCCGTATTTATCTTTTTGCCAAGATCCCAACAATATCTTGCCTAATAAGTCTGGCAGAGAAATAATCATTTAAAGAGCTAAAAAACACAACATCTACAGCCCATCTTTACGGCCAGAAGGGGAGGTTTGTGAGGCTTATAGTCTAATCTTTCACCGTCCCAAGTGCTTCCCTCCTACTTCACAAACAGTGGGTGATTTATTTCTCGAATGGCTGGATGAAAGCCTCCTCCATGTAATCACTCAGCAGGGAGGCTGCACCTCTGCAGCCAAACTTAGCCACTGGCAGCAGCTGCACGGGGAAGCAGAAAGCAGCAGAATCCACCACCCTGCATCTGCAGTGCCAGCAGGCTCTTCTGGTGAGGGGGATGCCTAAGTCACCAGGGGCTTACCCCTCTCCCCACAGCTCTGTTGCCAGACGGGAGCCTGCTGCTGAACCCTGCTGCTGAACCCCTGCTGCTGAACTGCAGTGTGCACACACGTGCCAGTCTGTGCACGTCTTGTGCAGTGGGAAGGACAGGCTGTACTGTCACAGTGTGTGTCCCAGCAACACCCAGCTCTCCACAGATTAGCCTTAACTTGCTAAATTAGAGAACAAAACAAAGCAAGTCATTAGGTGCTTTCTGAAGACCTAGATAACTGTATCTTTGCTGGCAGAAGAACTGGGTGTTGGATCAACATCAACACCAAGAAACATAAGTTGTGCTCCACTGATTCACGTAGTTTATGACCTTGGCTAGGTGATAAGCCCATGTAGTATGATTTTCTGTGTTTTGCAGGCTGCAGGTACCAGGTGCCATTGAAGGTCAGTGTTGAGGAAAGGGCTCTCCCACAGTTAGGAGAAAGTTACAGAGAATGACTTTTATGCAACATAAGCTTGTAGATTATTAACAATTTTCTTTCAGTTAACCGCAAAGTTAATAGTTCTTCAAAGCACTCCGTTGTAATGGGAGTGGAGATGGGCAGACGTACTACATTAACCTTTAGTCTTAGACTGTGCAATAAAAATTAAAATGGAATATGGCACATAAGTATGATTAATTCTGCTTACAAAGGGAGAGGGTGTCAGTGTATGCTTTGTGCAGGAGTGTTTCCTTCTAACAGCAGGGTGCCCTGATGCAGGTGGAGATGTGCCGCAGGCAGGCTGCACTCAGTGCTCAGTCTTGTGTTTTCAGCTTTTTTTCAAGCTCAAAATCCATCTTATTTCAAAATCCACCTTGTTAACTTGGTACCTCCCAAAAATCTCAAAACTTTAGGGAGTAGATGGGGGGTTTTCAGTTGTGGAGAAGGGAGAAAGAAGGGCAGAACTTGGCAATTTGAAACTGTAGAAGAAGGTTATCCTCAGTGAAACATCCGCTAGCCTGCCCACGCTGCAGTGCAAAGCTCCAGGAAGAAGGACAGAGGATTTCCCAAAAAGCTATTCCTTTCCAAAACCCCTCTTGTCCTGCCCTGGATACCTCTCTAGTGAGCCGTCAGTGGAATTCCCCCGTCCAGGGTCCGCTAGTGCCTCCCAGCCTCAGCCTATGTCACAGCTGCTTTTCCCAAGCACTGCAGTCCTGCTGATACACACAGAACCATTCCCACATGTACAAAGACTTGCTCAAGTCAATGACATTGAATTTGTTTTCTGTGTGCAAGCTCAGTGGCAAAACTTTGGAGAGAAAGAAGAGCATGGGAGACAGGCTCAAGAGGCAAATTTTGTGTTTATGGTATTCCCCAGCTCAGCCATGTTTGGCTCTGGGGTTTGGTGGGGCTTTTCAAAAGTGTTGCAAAATCTGGGTCTAGATTTGTCTTTCCCCTTTTGTCCTTCCCACTCCCCCAAGCCTGCCAAAAGTTCCTTGCCTGATGTCACAGAAGGGTTTGACTTGCGCCACTTGCAGCCAGCACAAGGGCTGAGGGATTGAGTTTATCAGGCTGAATTAGAAATGTTTTCAGGGCAAATTCCTCCTACAGTTCCTCTGAGTGAGCCTGCCCACTTGTTTTCCTGAGGAGCTGGCACTTCCTTGTCCCAGCCAGAAGTGGAAGTGTTAAGCTAGCGTAAGTGGCTGGTTACTTTTATGAGTATTTTCTCAGCTATGGGTGTTTCCATGAATCACACTGAATCTCCAGCTGTCTCTAAGTCAACACACATTTCTCAATCCTTTCTGTATTCATTTGACAGCCATGCCAATATAATGTATGCATTATTAAGAGAGAAATTAGCCAGCTAATGAGAAGGCACTGGAAGCAGCTCTGCAGGCTGACATGCACTGGTTTCCCCAACAGCCAAGCAGAGTGACTGCACAGCCCAGCACACCCCTGGTTCCCTTGTGAGGCTGGGATCTGCCTCTGCTTCCAATAGACTGAGCAAGCCAGGCCTCAAAACAACAGGCATGCTAGCCAGAGAGCAGGGAGAAGAGGTGGCTATTCCCCTTATCAGTCCAAGATGCATTGCAATCATACAGGCTGCCAGCTCGCAGACCATGGGGAATCTAAATACCTACATCTTGTGCCTGATGATCCCCGCAGTCTACTGCCTTTTGTGCAGGGAGCCTCCATGGGGAGGATGCAAGGATTCAGCCTCCACCCCGTTCTCCCTCTTCCCAGGGGTTGTTTGTTGTTTGTGTGTTCCTCCATAGCCAGTGCTCAGCAGTTTCAAGACAGTGTCTGCTCTCGTGCCTGCCTTCCTTCCTGACACCAAGCTCTGTTTTGGTTTTGACAAGCCCCAGTGGAGCTGAGCCCCGGTGACCACAGCAGGGCAGGGAGCTTTCAGCTGAGCTCATAAGGAGCACAGAAGCATGCAGTGCTTGCAGGCAGCATGAACAAGACCCTCTGCTACCAAAGCCCATGTCGAGCAGCTCTGTTGGACATCTCCTCGAGGTCACAATCCCAGTTGTCCTGCTGAGCCTCAGCAGACAGCTGGCAGGGCTGGCAGGAAGGCAAATCCCATTCAGGAGCAAGGCAGGTCACACAAAGCGTGTGTCAGCCCAGACTGAGAAAACACCACATGTTCAGTGTATTCACCTTTGAGAAATGGGGTTAAGAAAGAATGAAGTCATAAACATAAGGATATACATAATGGCATATCTATAATGGCTCTGTAATTGCTGGTCTTTTGTTCACAGTTAATCTACAACCTGGATAACCTGCCTCAAGGTAATAGAGAGGCAGTGACAAATGTGTGCCATCCTCCCGCCTCCATACAAGCTAATGCCTCCAAACATTATAAAGAAAGTTATAAAGGAAGAGTTGCCTCCAAAGTTCTGCAGGATGAGTCCTTTTATATTTTCTGAGGCCAAGGTGCATCCTGATACCTGGAGCTGCATCACCACTAGTTGATGCTGAATGAGCAACATCCCACAGAGCCACACAGCACAGAGCACAGCACCCAGGGATAGGGGGGCTTCATGCTATCACTTAGCCCAACTGTGGGACCAAATTTTGGCAGGACCCTATTAAAAAATACTCTTACATGAAATTTCTTTCCATTGAGAACCAAACATCTGGAAGAATATGCACTCCAGAGCAGAATGGGAATAGGATCAGGCCTAGGGCAGCTGACTCTTATCTGACTGATGACAGAACCAAAGGTCCAAGACGTTTTCCTGGAGAAAAACCAGGCCTCACATTTGCTTTGCATATGTGTAGAAAACACCTGGACATGGTACTTGAAGGGAGGATATTTAGGAGCATGTCACAACCAAGGAAAAAACAAGGGAGTGTTGCAGCTCCAAAAGCTAGCATGTTGTGAATTACTGCAGACTGACGCTTAGATTCAGGCATTAACCCCAAACTGGACCTTGTTTAGTAAATGCATCTAATAAAGCATAGTCATTCTGTATTTACATCTCTCCTCAACTTCCCACCCCTTCCATTTCCATTTACTGGCAAAAGTCTTACAAGAAGCCATAAATTTGATGGAAAGGAAGGTACAACAGCAGTGACAACACACTGTGCACAAAGTGGGCTGTATATAAAGCCTTTTCAGACTTCCCTTCAGACTCTGGCATGCTGCAGAGCAGAGCTCAGTGCCTACTCAGATGGTCACTGTCATGATGTACCTGTGGGCACTTGGAATTCATTTTCCCGTGTCATGGCATGCAGCTGCTTCTGTGCAGGTCTCTCCTCAAGACTCCTCAGATCAGTTTTCTCTTCTCTGTCCCCTCTAAGAGTATAATTTTGCATCAAGAGGCATGCAGCCATCCTTTCTTTTCTCCTCCTGTGCCTGTATAGATGGTTCTGCACCCTAAAGCCCTGGGACCCCCCACAGCAAGCGCAACAATAAGGTTGAGAAGTCAAGGACATCCACACAACCGTATCTGCCAGCAGCAACACTGACACAAAACCCCTGCGCACACAGTAATGCCTCCACAGGGTGCTTGCTGCACCTGCTCTGTGGACAGACTTATCAGCCTCCAAGGCTGTGAAACTGGTAATCTATAAAACCCATGAGTCACTGCAAAAAAATCTCATATCCTTCTCTAGTTCAAAGTGTTTCCTAGAACTGCACCGACTGTGAGGCCTTGAAGACACAAATGTTTTCTGAAATGAAAAATTCTGGTCTTTCGCAGCACCTCCTGAAATGCCAGTATTTCGCTGGGTGTCTCATGTCTAAATCATTTCTCAGCAGAAAAGGGATACTAACAACAGAGGAAACGTGAAAAGGGGAGCTGTGGAAGCTGAAAAGTTCATCTATTATTACACAAAGTGCACTCTTTGCTCCTGGAAAGACAACTTCTACTCTATGGGAATAAGAAGACAACTGAGAAAAGGGCAGGGGAAGCCTGATGCTTTGTATGCTTTCAGCCCACTGAGGTCAAGAGAGCAATGCTGGCAACATCTGAACTTGAAACAGGGACTGAAGAGAAATATGACACTTCAAGCATCTTCGAAAAGAGGCAATTTTTGTCTCCATAAGCCAAAGGGGACCTCCATCTTCTTGGCAGAGGACAGCACAAAGCCTGTTTGCCAATCCGAGATGCATGAGTTTCCAGTCATGAGCCCAGAAAATAGGCCACAGGCAGCCTGGGCTGTGGGAGACAAAAGCGTTGGGCATAAGCAGCCCCCTGAGGGGAAGCTACTTGGAGCTGGATGCTAATAAAAGGATCCTCCAACCCTTGCAGGCACATGGGCGGGTAAGAAGAGAGAGGGGAGAGCTGCAGATAAACTTGGGTGCTCTGCAGCCTACCATGGGCTCCTGCTGCCTGGGAACTGAACACTGCTGGTGGCCTTGAAGGCATAACATCAACCCTGGGAGAAATTATTGCCTGGTCAGAGCTTTGAATGGCTGTCACATGTGTAACAGGCAAGTTGTATCTGTAGTAACCTGTTTCATTGATTTCTGCTTTACTGGAAAATCAATAAAAATTGACAAAACCCCATGAGATTGTTGTTCCTTGGTCACGTATACCAAAAATATTGATTTCTCTGGGAAAAAAAGATATAGGAAGGGACAAGACAAAGACTTTATTCTCTACATGTAAGAGAAAACATTATTAAGAAAAGCTTTTGTCAGTCAGAACACCCACTCAGATAGCACTGTGCATGACAAGGTCCTTGGAGGCCTTGCTATGCTGGGTATACCAAAGGGAGAGGAGGATGCTTAATGCATGCATCTTCATTGTTGCTTCTCTTGGGAGAGGTGCTGAATTCTCCTTCTCCTTCTCCCTGGGCTTATCTGTTGGCGGATTACACCAAAAAAGCCCTTTCATAAAGCTCCATTAGAATGCCAGTGCATGCAGCAAGGGCCACTGAAATATTCCCAAAGCCACAGACAAAGCTGACAATCTGCAACGTTTTAGCATAAGCTCTGACCCAGTATACAGCAAAACAGATGAATGGCACTTCTCCCAGGGCAGGAATCTCATCTGAAGCTGCTGACAACTCACTGTTTATCTCATTGCTATCCCACTCTTAATCACTTTTTGAGATGAACCTTTTTTCTAATCCAAATTCCAGCCTGAAGATGTCCAGAAGAAAGACCCTTGACCTTTGTCCTGGTAGCATTCTCAGTTCCTGTCAAGATGCTGCAGTATTGTTTCATGCTTGCAGGGCAGGAGGAGTGATTGGTCTGAGCCAGGCTGTGTTCCCCACTGCCCTGTGTGGAGGCTGCCACTGGACGGGCAGCAAGGCCTCTAGCTGGGAAAAGAGCTCACAACAGGAGTGGTATGTCCAGCTCTCAGCTTGGGACTAGCCAGACTCTTCAGCTTCTTCAAAGTGCACCTCTGTTTGCTCCTGTTGTTAGCTCTGAAGCAGGAACAAAACAGCAGACATGCCATTTAGTCAGTTTTGGTATTGCACAACTGAAAGAGAATAGGAAAGCACCCCCAGGAACTGAGCCAAGTCCATAATGGAGACAGATTAAGCAATACATGCACCTGGCTGTCAGAAGTGTAAGATACTCTCTCTTTAGTAATTACAGAGCAATTATGAAGTTAACAGCAATTCCAATAAGGACATGTATTTCACAATACAGTTTTGTTCACAATCCATCAGGAACAGTCACACCGAGGAGATACAGCTCTGAAACCAAACTGTCCTCATCCCTGCAGGCATAATCCTTTAAACGCCAAGCCTTGGTGGGGTGGGATGTTGCACTAAGTTGCAATTAAATTATTAGTTATTAACAGATGTAATTGAAGCCATACTTCAATGTGACTTTAAAAAATTTCCACTTTTAAGATAGGTAATAGAAACCAAGATGAGGTGAAGAGTGTGTGTACTGGGTTTATGCAAGCTCTGTTAATCTACATTATAAATCTGCAAAACCATAAACAGATTAAAGCTGGGTTTCAATATATGAATTCATGAAAGTCTGTTCGGCAGGGGCTGGATGAAAAGCGTCAGAATTTGTGACTCTTCATAGTGGTAAAATCACAATGATCACAGTTTATCTAATCCATCCAAAGAGTAAACAGGGAACAGAAATTGTTCTTAGGTCCAGAACAGATTCATCCCTGAATTTAAGATACTAAATCAAACTCAGATCTGTTGAAGTTCACGAAGTCTGACTTGCACTGAAATTCAACTTTGCTTCAAAGTACTGAAATCCACCATTTTGTGTCTGTTCTAAGAGTAAAAAAACAGCCTACCTTGCTCCAAGTACCACATGGCAGCACAAAGTGGAGGTCACCTGTGGTGGCATTGCACTTCCATGGCTTACAGCCAGGAGGAACACTGCACCATCACCATTTGCTAACAAGGACTAGAAATTATTGAGCAAGCAACCTAGGTTGGCTGCTTGAGCACCCAGCCTGATCTGAGCCTGGAACAGGCTGCCTGGGTGCATCTGGAGCACTGGCAGCAGTGCTCGTGGGGGTGTCCCTTGGTGCCACTGAACTGGATTTCTGAGCACTGCAAATTCACATGCAGGCTATAAGCCTTGACATGGCCGTACACCCATCCAGACAGACAGCCACATTTTAGTATTCCTCATTTCCCCCACCTTCCTCTGCAGTACATCGCAGACAAGCCCATCCCTACAGACACAAAAGAAAGAGTGACCCAGGCTACATAACTATGAACACGGAGCATTCAAACCCATGAGAGAAGAAGAGAGCACACAGAACATAGATGGCATCAGATGAAGAAATGCTGCTAATATGTGCATAAACCCCACTAATTCTATTCTCCGAGGGACTTTCTGGGCAAAAGCAGCCAGACAGGAAGTCTTCCATCAAGACTAGCACTAATCTCCTCACTGTCTCTTTCTCATATCTCCTTTCAGGCTTTATTTCATTCAAGTAGTGAAACCTGTTGTGGTTTTCTTTGATAAAGGTAGAGCCAGTCACTCAGTGTGTTCAGGCAGTGGGGATGCTTTACTATCTCTTGCTGCATCGCCAGTAGGGCTGAAAAGGTGCTATTGTGGTTTGCAGCTAAGGGGATATGTGATTCTATCAAGAGGTATCCAAATATCTAAGTGCTCTATAAAGATTAAATAATTAATTATCAGAACTCCTGGCAGAAACATAGCCAAGCATTATCCCCATTGTCTAGACAACAAGAATATTTTTGTAACGAGTCACAGTTATAAGAGTTACCCAAGATTTGTTGTGAGCTAATGAGCCAAAGCACAGACCCTGTGAAAGCCAAAGAATATGAATGCCCTCTAATGAACTGGTAGATACGGGCTTGAGCTCATGGAAGGCATACAAGAGTATGCATAAGTTGCAATTTTAGTACATAGAGCTCAGCAACATTTGGAGAGTTCAAAGGGGAAACAGGGTGGCAATGGAAAACTCTTACATTTGTATCTTCTTTTTGTCTTCATCCTCAAGCATAGCTAAGGACTTTTCTACTTCAAATTATTGATGGGATGAATTTTTAGCAACTACAGCTGAAGCAATGGTTGAAAGTACACATATGGACATGTGTGTATACATCTATATAGACACACACAGATTTGCACCGCTAGTCTTAGTAAACTTAGCAAAGGCTGCAATACCCCAGGTACAACATCTCAGTGCATTTCCCTCTAGTGTCCTGTCATGTAACCTTTTTAGTTATGCTTTATCTATGTTTAGATCATATCTCTTGGACAAAGACTACATCCTTTATACTTTTCTCTGATGTGCTTTTGAGGTTAGATACACTTAGTTGAAATAGCTCAAGTCTCTCCATGAAGAGCATGCTACATTTTTGTGTTTTATGGTAGGTCCCTGGCAGTGAGAAGCCTTAACAGGAAAGAACTAGAAGGACAAACCATAGATCACCTTCACATGGCAACATTTCAGTGCATTGCACTTGCTGTGCTGTTGCCTTAGAAGGAGCCGCACAGAACACAGACATAAGCAGGGTAACGTGGTGGAGAGCTCAGCAGCCAGACCACCCCTAAGCCACATCTCTGAGAGCAAGTGTCCCCAGATGCTGATGTGTGGCTACAGCTCTGCACGAAATTCCAGTAGGCCAAGTGGCTAGACCCAGAGCACCTGCACAACCCTGGGGAGGCTCAGAGACCTCCAGACCAACAGCTCTGCATAAGTTTTCCTCTCATCCCCTACTACTGCATTTATTTCCCCATTGACCGTCTTTCTCTTACCAGTTTTCTTTAGCAAACTTAAAGTCAGCCTTTTCCTCTTGACTCAGTCTAGATCGACTAGCACCACCTTTATCTTTAAAAAAAAAAAAAATCATTTTGCTTTGGGCATTGTCCATTTTATAGACAACTTAATGAAACAAGGTGCAGCTGCCCCGATGCTGTCTTCACACCACCTGGGAGAGCCCTGCTGGTGATATCTGCTCAGGCCAACAGAAATTCATCCTGGTTTGATGGGGACAGGCAAGACAGGACCCTAGGTGTGACTGATGGACCCTTTGGGTCATGAGGACCACATGCCATGCCAGGGTCGAGACGCCCCCTGCCCACTGCCATGCTGGCACCCCATCCTGCTACCACCAGATTAGGTCTGCAGGGCCCCAGCGCTGCCTCTCTCAAGAAAGTGTCATTTGTTTCCTCTCCATATCACATTTAAAGGCAGTATTCATCTTGTCATATCTTGCAGCAGTTTCCCTGTGGCAGGTTGCCGAGGATGATGCTGGGATGTTTATTTCACCCTTTTGTTAAAAAGAATGACAGGTTTTTGGATGAGCCTGAAGCAGAATGGAAAAACCAAGTTGGTCCAAGGTGAAGGAAAACAGGTATAAGCTGAGAACATTTTGGAGACATCCAGACTTGCACTAGGAAGGATTTGTTCCCTTGTGTGAGCACAGCTCCTGTCATCAATAGTTTTGACACCGTTGCCTCCCACTTTGACAGAACCGGCGTGCTCACCAAATCACTCTGCAATCCCTGTGCACACCACCTTCTGGAAATTTGTCTTCATATCTTGATGCAAACTTCCAGAACTGGGGTTTTCTTCCCCCCAGTTTGTTTTTCTTTTAATATGGTATCATTGCTTAAAGGAAGTTCAGAGGGGTTGGGTTAACTTTCTGTTGAAAGAGAAAAGAAGCATCCAGTGGCATTGATGAAATCTGCTTTGGAACAAAGAGAGTATTAACAGTGAAGGGCTGATGCCTCCTGGCACTGCATGGGTCTGAAAGGATGCAGTAGCTTATTTATAATATGCTGGCACCCCCTGCTCTGAGGAGAGAGCATCACCTCTGCACTGGCCCCAAAAGGGATGGGATCTCTCCTCCTACTCCTCCCTCCCAAGCATAAAGCTCATGTTAGCCTACTACACCCAGCACCTGTCATTCCCACATTTGCTGGGATGAAGGATGTGTTGGGACACAGTGTCATGGTCAGCACAACACTGATCTGGTACACCATCCCTGTTGAAACCTTTTAGCCTTATCCTGCCTCTCATTGCTGTTCCTACCTTCCGGCCACCTACCTGGTGTCAGAACGAGGGCTCATGAAGCTGTGGGATGAATTGCCTCTGCTCAACCACCCTCTAGAGACTGAGCAGTGCCCCACGGATGAATGAACTGCTCCAACACACAGTGTGGCTGCAGCAGAATTCATACAGCGCTCTACGGCACATGAACCAGGAAAAATGCAGAAAGACCTTCTGCTGATGGCAGCATGGTTTTAGATGAGCTTGATGGTAGCCTGGCACTGCAGCCTGAGGTATGGACATGGCAAAGGATGCCCTGCCCCTGCTGCAGTGGTGCAGCACCAGATCCAAGTGGTGCTTTGCCTTGCAAAGACTTAAAAAGTGTGCTTAGTTTCCAACAAAATTCACTCTGCCACATTTTCAGGAAAAGGTGAAAATACAATTTTTATCCAGTTAAAGTACTTAGCCTTGATCTGCTTTTCAGCCAGGTTTCCCAAGGGAACAGGTCACAAGAGGTGGAAGGGGATGCTGGAGTCAAGGAGGTAGGAGCATGTAAAAAAGCTGAGGTTACAGCAGTAATAAGGTGGAAGACAACTGAAAGTTAGAGGGAGATGAGGATTTGGGAAAGAGCTGTCAATACTAAATTGTAGAGGAAGTTATAGGGGATATAGTGGAGCAAACATGTTTCAGTGGGGTTGCAGAACACAAAGGACACGAATTTGTAATAAAAAGGGATTTTTAAATTCCATAGCTCATGGAACAAATTACTTTTGAAGTCCAGGCATTTTGTACACAAACACACTGGATGAGTCCGGCTATTGCCCAATACTGCAGGGAGCAGATTTATCATGTGTAGTCAGCTCTCTACTTAAAACAACTGGTCACTGCCTCTGAACAAGAGCCCAGACCAAAGCCAGATATCCAAAATACCCTGAATCTTGGGAAATTGCAGTCTGCAGCTGGGGCCTCCTGTAAACAATGCAAACATCAGCATTTCAGACCAGCCAGCCAGCTGCAGACGCCAAATGAAGTCTATTTTCCAAGACATCAGGCTATTTGACTAGCAGTGTACATGTACAGTCCCACTCTCGCACAGTTCACGTCAAAAAAAGAATGATGCACTATTCACCCCAGATCATCCCACCAACACTTCAGCATAAGGAGAAGCAGGAATAAATTATTTGTTCCCACCATCCCTGGCAAAGATAGGAACCAGCCACCAGCTGGCCACCAGCATTATCCACTCAGCAAGGATATGGACCCAGTGAGCAGTGTTCAGAACCAAGGATTCACTGCTCCCACAGCTGTTAGTATTGGGATTTCCAAGCTGGGCAGTTTACAAGATCAGAACTGCACACACACTGTGGAAACAGCAACAGCCTTGGAGAGCCCAAGTAAGCAGCAAAGACCCATGAGGGAGGAAATCTCATATCTTGATGGGGATACATGTGATTAGCAGTTGCCACTGACCCAGCTTTCCTTGTTGCTGAACTCATTGGCATCACAGGGTAGGCATCATGGGTACTTTGTGTATTGTTCTCCTGCTGATTCCAGTGAAGCCAAGAAAAAAATCAGCTTCTTTTAACTCCCAGGGAAGTAGTGGACAGCTGTGTGGTTTTGCAATACTCCATCAATGGGAAGAACACTCCAGCACGCCCGCCAACAGCCACAAAGAACCAATTTCCTGGTTTCTGCAGTGCAAGGAGGGTGTGAGCAGGTTTGAACCACTTACAGGCATTAGGGTGCATCACACACGCTGTGGTAAACAGCTACCAGCATGCAGAGCCAGTGAAATCTGCCTCAACCATTTTAACACAATACTGGCTTCTTTGCCCAGTGCTGCAGTGCTGTCCCTGTGACCCCAGGCAGACAGGGATGGATTGCCTGTCACCAAGGGTGAGGCACTCGGAACAGAAAGAATGGGAAGCCTGGGCCATCCCAAGTGCTGTCAGCTGGGCACACAGACTGGCTGTTGGGACATACTGTGCTCGGGTCCTTCAACCCTGGAAAAGCAACCCCAGCACCCAGGTACCTTTACTGACACTTCCCAAAGGGTGACCTACCTCTTCCAAACGCAGTGAGAGGGGATGGAGCAGTGGGCTAAAGCAAATGTGAGGCTAGGACCTCCCACCCTGCATGAGTGAGTTGCATTGTAACACTACAGCGTTGGAGCTCTTTCTAAGAGATCTTCCTATGGGATCTGAGAGTTCAGTGCCCACATGCCCTCCCTGTTTCTGAGCAGCCCTTCCCGTGCCCTTTTGATCCCATCTGAGAGGTATAGCCCTGGTCAGGTTTGTAGTTTCTCCTGACAAGCACACTGAATTCCTGGCCTGCCTGAGAAAAAAGGTAGTTTGCTATCATTTTCACAAGGTGCTGACTTAGCTACAGAGCCTTTGGGCAGATTATAGTAAATTTACTGCACTTCTCAAAGTCTCTTTCCTTAAGTGCAGCTCTCTGCTATCTGCAGAGAGGTACTGATAGTTCCTGTGCCTTTTCTTCTCTCTACCAGCCAATTTGCAGTGTGAGAAAGATGAGATCTTAAAAACAGACAATTAACACCCCTACTAATTACCCATACTAAGCATCTCAATTAGAAGAGTGCCTGAGGGCGCCTTAACCAAAGCTGGAGCTCTGCTGTGCCAAGTTTCAGCCGGTGCTGTTCCTGCCCCCAGAAGTACACGTGTGCTGCAAGGGGTTACCGAGACCCACAGTGCTAACCTGACCTGGCTTGGTTTTCAGAAGGGAAATTTGAAGAACCATGACTGCCAGCTATCGCCTGGCAAGCAGAGCCAGTGTCACTGCAACCCTTCTAGGAATTTACACTCCACATGCTTATCAGATTAATTCTGAGTTTGCCCTCTGTAGGATTTTGCTACTAAATGCCTTGGGAAACTACTCTGCATTGTGAAGTATACATCCCCAAGGTTTGGTCCCACTTTGCCCCTCTCTGCCATGTTTTTCCTTCTCCCTCAATGGACAAAACTGAGATTCCTGGATCTGATAGGAAGATGATGAACATGAAAAGGTGATTCTCTGAGTCTGAATACATGAGCAGACAAAAACTCTTCAAATCATCCCACTCTTCATGAACAAAAGCTAAGCTGGGATGATGCAATAGCACACATCAGTGGAGGATCTACAGTTGAAGTGAATGGGATTATGGAAAACTTGGAAACAGCAGCTGAGAGAAGGGCTAGAAACCATGCAAAGGACCAGGCTTTGGTGCAAGAGTAGATCAGAAAGATGCTTAAGTGTGTTTGAAACTCAAGAAGGTAACAAAATATTAATGAATTGGCACCAACCAGCAACAAAGAAATCCATTATTTATAGGGAAGACAAATAATTATACATGCAAGGTCAAAGAAGGCATTCACACTCAAGTTTCTTAAGAGACATAAGAGCAGAGAGTAATTGACTGTCTAGACACAGCCACTGCTCGAACACTGAAATCCTGTGATTTGAATGAGTAGAACAACTGGGTCATGCTGATCATGATAGTTCATGAAGGGAGCTCCAAAAGCTTATCCACAGAGGACGTGGGACTTGGCAGCACCAGAGACCCATACTGTGGACATCAGGCTGAAAACTCAAGTCCTAAAACTTTTCTGAGAGGACTAAGGAGACTCCCACATTAAAGGCTGGGATTCAGCCAACTCAGGGCAAGCTACATTTGCTGTATGGATTCATGTTGATTCTTCAATAAGCTCTGCTTTATTAGATAAATTCTTGTGTTTGCCACAGCATATTGTGGTCCAAACACCAGAGGCAGGTAGCCTCGAACATCTGAGGAGACCTGCAAGAGCCAGCCCTAACCAGACTCTCTGGGCACTAGCTCCTTCCTCACCAGCCCCAGGACTCCAGGAAGAACAAGACACTCTGGATTTGAGAATCAGGGGGAGCTGGGGAAGTGCCACAGTCCGAGGGTGAACCTACAGCTTGCACGAGGCAATTCCTTTGGCAACTGCCTTCTGAATTGGGAATATTTAGGTGCTGCCAGTGCAAGTATGCTTAATAAGCACTCAGAAGCCCAACAAAGAAGCACAAGGATGGACATAGCAAAAGAGATCCCTTACATAGCAAAAGAAACGCCTTTCCTCCTGACTTCTTTGCTCAGCTTGTTTAAAGCCAGCTTGATTACTGCTGCTGCCAGCAAATCTGCTGCTGTCACTGACAATGCTGGCATGGCCATCCTGCTCTCCTCTCACCACAAACACACCATCTACCTCCAACATCATGGGTCAGGTTCATGCATGGTATTTGCACATGGCGGCTGTTCCTTTCTCTTCTCACACACTCCCATGGGCATACTGAGCAAACGCCAAAAATCCCTCACACTGGCCATTTTCCTGTCTACTAAACCTCACCAGTCTTTAAAATGAAAGGTACACACACAAATGAGAGCCCAAGTTCCCAGATTTCTGCAGGAATATCTGATGAGTGTTGTTTTGCTTTTCAGTGTATTTTACATGCTCTTTGTGGAACCAGAGGGCATTTTCGCTCTGAGGAAAGGATTTACTTTAAAGCCAGGAGGCCCCACAGTTACTACTATTCTCATAGTTATGAAACACTACCACTTCAGTGAGAAGAGAGAAAAAATTGCTATCAAGAACGCAAATCAAGTACACATTGGCAGTTTAGGTAAAAAGTCTGTTAATAATGATGCTGTGCCATTATATTAGCCTCATAAGGATCGCTTGGATTTCCTTCTCGTACATTGGCCTGAAATACTGGTGGTGATTTGCTTGACATCTAGAAGTGGGTCAAACACTCATCTCTAACCTACATTAGATGCACAAGGACAGGCTTACAGTGTTCCTTCCTGAGAACTGGGAGCTAGTGGACAACCACACGGTGTTTCCTAGAACTCCAGCCCCTCTGGCAGTGCAGAATGAGCTGCTGCATGCATAGAAAGCTCATGATGGCACATGTGCCTCTATGTGAAATGCAGGGGGGGGAAAGAAACCAGATGGGATAAACTACACACTGAAAGAAAATGGGTCTGAGTATACCATGAGCACTTCGATATCACACAAAGCAATTTGTAGCTGCAAGATGTGTGTAGTTAAAGGACTCAGCACAGAGTGGATTCTATGCTACAAATGGATGGAGAAATCAGGACTGGTGAGCTCTTGCTGTGATTCCTGCTGTGAAACAGCATATGAGATGCTGTTATGACAAGTGCAGTCTATTGGCCATCACTACCAACCTTTCACACAGCTCATTAGGGAAAGGTCGCAGGTTATTTTTATTTTCATTCCCAAGGACATACTTGGTTTGCTTCACACGCTTCCACACAGGATTTTAATCTACACACTCAGATCTCTCCACTCTTATAAACACAGCCATACATAGCATGTATTCCGTTCTGCTCTTTACTTATAAAACAAAGCACAAAGCCATAAAAAGCCTTCTCAAATTCCAGCTGTGCCACTTTATGGAAGCATTTGAAAACTATTACTTTTAGTGAATTCACTAAAGGTCTCTGGCATATTATCCCTGTCTCAAAGATTGATTTAGAAGGAGATTCTCACCATCCAGCACATCTGGAGTGGTGCTGTGTTCCAGGAGCAGTAGCAGTGTCCATGCGATTACTTCTGGAGGACACTTCAATAGAACCAGGATGCTCAAACTGTGATTAGGAAGCCTTCTAGGATGCTGGACCAGTGGACTTGATCCTCAAACCAGCCCCAGTTGACAGCTGTCCATGCAAATTCACTGACAGTGTCCTTGGTAAGACTTTGGTCTCCCTCTTTCTATTATTTCACCTCCTCTTCATTAAAAGGACATTCTGCAATGCTTCTGCCCTGGAGGAGGTCACTCTCTTTTAATAACATGGTACTTTCCTTGTTGTAGCCAATTCTGGATCCTGCTTTTAACAAAAGGTCTGACGTCTGCTTCAGGGTACTTTATCCTTTCTGCAGAGGAGATAAAAGGACAGTGTTGGTCATCGACTTGTCCAGGGTCATGCAGTAAAGTAGTGGCAGACATGTGGTGAGGCACTGGGACATTCTGGATTTCTCTACAATGGCTTGTCAGGGCTTTTCACAGGAAGAAATTTTCCATGTTCATCTTTTTTGAGTTACTCCCACACGAAGAGAAAAAAGGACTTGCTTAATTTAAAAAATGTGTATGTCTCATTACATACCCTCCCATAATGTAAGAATTTGTTCTTTCATAACTAAAAAAGCATACAGCTTGCCAAAGCAGGGTCCCCAGCAATTGTCCTAGCTTTACAGTAAGTGGCAGGCACTTTGGACTGTTGCTGGAGATAAATGCACATTGTTCAGAAAGATCATGGTATTTTGCATCTGGTTAGAGTTAATTCCAGCACTGGTTTCCTTCCCCCAGCAAATTTCTTTCCTATTTAATGTTTGTTTAAACCTTCATTCTGCAGATGAAGTGGGGTTTTATGAACATATTAATTTATTGATTTCATCACTTTTGTGGTGTCTGTATTTTTCTTTCTTCAACACATTTCACATATACTTCCGTAAGGAAGCAAATACATTGGCCAGGATGTTTTTGTCTGTACATTTTCTTAATGTGCTCTGAGATACGACCTTAGAAGGTTACAGACAGACTTGCTTTCACCTCAAATAATATCCTTCTGACTCTTCACAATCTCCAGAGATAACTTGGACAATACTAAATACCATTTGACACCATTAAACTCAGAAGTCGCCATAAACAGAAATACTTACCAATGAAAACAGCATTGCTTCTCCAAGTATCTCAGAGCCTTCTCTAAAGGCTAAGAGATGTCTCATTTCACAGACGGGAAGATGAGGAGCAGAGAGATTAAGTGTGAGGGGCCACAAATCATAGTCTGCAGGAATTGCAGGGTAGCACACCTTGCTGCCGCTCAACACACTGATGAGGTCTCACACTCATCCTTCTCTATACCCAAGAAGGTCCTGATGATTTCAGGGAGTATCAAGGCCTTTAAACCAGCACAGGATGAATGAAAGAAGTCCATGTATATTTTGTTCCCTCCTCAACTGCCTAAAGGGGGTTCCAAGCATGTGTTCTGCCACTCCTACATCTAAGATGAAGCAGGAGAAAGTGATTTTTTTGCATCAAAACATACTAAATAGTGGAGACCACTACAATATTTCAAGGACCAAAGAAATATGGACTGTAAGTGTTCCTCTGAAATGCAATCAGCTGCAGCACATAGCCACTTCCTATACACAAGTGTCCAAAATCCCATGGATAATATTGACCTGGAGACCAGCTACTAAGGCAGTGAGGACAGGCCACAGCCCCAGAGAGTGTGAATCAACATAGCCATGTGGATTTTCACAAGTTGCACAGCTTTGCCTCAGCTCATGCTGTGAGTGCTTGCAAAGAGGTAGGGGAGGAGGTGAAGGATACTGCCCTGGGTGGGCACTGCATGTGGGTCCCCCGTCCACAGTGCCTCACGGCAGCACCATGGCATTGGACCCCAGTGGTGCTGGGTGTCTCTTAGGTGTAAGCTCCTTGTAAGTGGCCCTCAAACCCAAAGCACTGCTTTGCTCTTTCCTCTGCTATTTGTTTGCATGGGCACACTGCAGTAATATTTATGGTAGGAAACCTGTTGTGAAGCATGCCTTGAGTGAAAGGAAGCCTGAGCTTATGCCTTGCCGACTTCAATGTGTACAATTCATACAGCCCTGGCTTTCCTTTTCTATACATCTTAACTGACTTCCCCAGTCAGTTGGTTACACCTTCCCCTTGCCTCCAGCCTGCCTTGCTGGCAGAAGCCAGAGAGAGATTCCCCCTTCATAGTGAGCCTGGATGTTTCAGATCCCAAAGGAAAGACCTCAGTTACTGCCTGATCAATCTCTGCTTCCAGGGGAAAGAAGTTGCATTTCCCACTACAACAGCTTGCATTAGGGATCCTATAAGATGAACAAAGAGATTTTGAACAGCCAGTTGGTTGCCCTAAACTTTAGCCATTGCTGTGGAACCACAATGCCTTGCATGGCTTGGGAGGAATGGGGCCATAAGAGGGACCGAGGCCATAAATTTAGATAATGTCTGCTCTGTTAATTTGTGGTACAGGTATGCAAGTATGCAAGTAAAGCGTGATGGCTGACAGTTTTCACCAACTGTTCAGACATTTAAAGCTTTTTTAAATCTATCATCTCTATCCCTTGAAGAGAGATACAAGCATCTTTTTTCCTACTGTTTTCTATTCCACTCCTTCCCCAGGCACTCCCTTGAGGCTCCATGTCTCAGATTTACTTCATCTATTTTTGAAGAAGAACAAGGGGCAGGTGGTGCCTGCAGAAGCTGAAAGAGAAAAGATGGACATATCTAGCACATGCCAAGAAAACAAACATGAAATCTCTGGAGCCGCCCAATCCTCTGGAACGCTGAGCAACTTGCCACTTTCTTCTTCTTGATGTGCTTATTTTTATGAGCTTAAAGAATAAAGTATTAGATGTTACACAGCAGCTGCCCCAGGAAATAATTCACTCATTCCATTGCTGCAGACTTCAAGGAAAAAAAAAAAAGAGCAGCGAAGGGAGGAAAAAAGCCAGTTCCTTTGCAAAATATCCAGTTTCCCAGCAGCTCTAACAGTGTAAATGAGAAGAATGTTTGGGTTTGGTGTCCCTCCAATTCTCGTGGTTTCGTTGAGGATTTTGGAGAATGCATTTACTGCTTTGCTAACTGCAAGAACAGATTTATCCTGCAGCCATGTGCTGAATGAGTATACAGGCCTAAAGGGAGTCTGAAAGCATAAACATTTACTTCATAAAAGAGAATCTGCAGACAGGAAGCCAGAGACAGTTGACTCTGGGTAAGCATTTGTGCTCCATTGTAAAAAAAAGCCCTTGTTTGCCAGCAGCCAGAAGGAGACATGCACACCCTTCACTCGCCAGCCTTTGCCACAGTGGACAGTGATCCAAAGAGGCCCAGGAAGAGGCTGCCTGCTGACCTAAGTGAGGCAGTTCCAGCACTCCCATCTTCCCTGCAGATGAGAAACCAGCCCCAGCTCCATGTCTTGCCAGTGCTTCGCCTGGACTTGGGATGGGGAAATAAAAAAATAGCTCTATAACTAGGGAAGCCTCTGGAGCTTTGTGTCTCCCACCCAGATGCTGTAATGAGATATAAGCTCATAATTTAGCCTTTCCCACAGCAAGAATATCAATGAGGACCTGGCTGTTTATTTTCACAAAACTTGTTAAGAACATAAAGTTGCTGAGATCTCTACCCTACTGACAAATTTGAATGAAATCTGCCAAATGTCGAAAGGTGTGTGTCAGGGACTTTCTTTCACATATATGTGGACTAAGACCCCATGAGCTTTACTCTCTTGAGAAGCCAGGCTGCAAGTGCAGCAGAAGGGGAGCACTGTTCCAAGGGGAATGCTGCTGCACTGGCAGTCTGAGAGAGGCCACCTTGCAACTTGTAGGTATGCATGGAATTTTAGGAGTGACCTGTACCCCACTGGCTTTCGGTGACCTGCATCATTTTCAAGTAAAGTGGCAGCAACTCGTGACTTTTCATTACAACTTCAAATCCCAACATGGAGCAAAGAATCAAAGCAAGAGTCACATGCAAAATGAAACATCCTGTGGCAGTATCTTGCCATTGCACACTACTGACATTTTTTCTGAATGAAAAGTTAGGAGGTTCAGTCCTATCTGCCAGGAAAACTAAGCACAGACGAAGTTGAAAGAGGATGTAGCAAACACTTCTGCAACGTCCTCTCAACTAGAAGCTTGCCCAAGATGGAGAGGCCTGAATCTGTGCTGGGCAGCACACCACCAGGATCACTGTATCACACAGCTCCTTGGCTGATGACAATTCCCAAGGGATTGCATATGAAAATAAAATGCTGAAGAAGCTTCTGGTATTCTTTTTCATGGCATGGTGTAGAAGTGATGGAGTTGTGTTTGGTCTGGACGATGACTAATATTTTTGGTTTTCCCTATCTAATGTAATTGCTGCTTGACTATTCAGACTACAGCTCCTGGCACTGAGGAAGAGGTCTTAGGGGCCTACCCACTGAGAACACATTTCCTCTGCTACCCACCAAGGTCTGACTATGTGGGGATTGAGGGCACAGTGTAGCAAGTCTTTTACCTGATGACCAGTCTGCTTTTCCTTAGATATATGTGGATGTATTTGATGGACTGTTTTGAGATCTTAACCACTAATACATTTGTATTTGCAGAGGAAAGCCACCAGGTGTAGAGGCAGTAGATTTGGTTTGGGATTTTGGCCACGAGATCCCTTGTAAGACCAAGAATTTCCAGCTCCCAGGTGATGAAAAACAGTAGCTGATCACAAATACTGCTCTGTTTTAATAAATTCCCAAGTCTGTTGAAGGACAGTTACAACCAATGCACAGAATAGGGAGCTGAAGGGCTGGTGAATCATTAGCATTATCATTATTGCATACAAATCCAAGCTGTTGAACCACTGCCCTTCAGTGGCACCTTTCCTCCCATTGCCTTTCCAGATCTCCTCTTTTCTGTCCAGGTGAAGAAAAGAGGGTGGAAATTTCAGGCTCGATGGCAGAAAGGCTAATGTATAGAGGATGCACATCAGAAGCAAAGAGGAAACTAATCTTCCTACCTGCCTGCTTTTATCAGTAAAGATAGACCAGCACTTCTTGAGGGCATTTCAAAAGAAAAGCTTCACAGAAGTGCTCTGAACTATTCCCTGCAGGAGCCTCTTTCTCTCTGCCAGGTAGCCTAAGGCTTGCCTTTGTGGAAACCTCTTTAGACTGAGTTTCTTGCGGCTGATACTGAGGTTTGCTGTCAAGCCAGGAAAATCTTCCTTCATCTGCTTCTACTCAAGCAGCCCAAACCCGCCCCAAAGGCAATGAATAGCAGCATCCTCTGTTGTAAAGGCCTAAAACCTGGATCAGCACCAATCACTTAAAGTTATAAAGAAGGATCATCCTACTTGCTGAAGCAGGCCTACAGCCCAAACAAGTAATGAAATCTCCATCCGTGAAGATATGCAGAATGTGCCTGAGCAAGGCCCTGAAATACATGATCTCCCTGTGAAACTGCAAGCAGGAGTTTGGACAAGGGACCTCCAGATCTTCCATGTGTTCCAAGGTGTAAACTTAAGCAAGAAACTCTACTGAAACAAAGCACTACATGGTACACACTGCTCCCTGTGAGAGGGGGCTAGAACAAAAAAGCAAAGGACAGATAGTGGTGGTATGTAACACACCCAAGGAAGGTGTCTATCAGGTACTGCAGACATGTGTGCAGTGTAAAACCTGCCCAAAGCAGAGCCCTTAACCAAACATCCCATTGCCACCAGCACTTTTTGCAGCCTCCATGGCTGCTGTTGAAATGAAGGCTGCTATCTCGGCTAACTACGGGTTCACAAGTTTTTTTATATGGCCAGCAGTGAGTCTGAGGACTTAAAATAGGCAAGAATATGCAAGACCTGAAAAGCAAATGGTCCTCATGGGGCTGTCACTCTCCAACAGTTAACTCTGAAAATTATTAATTTCAGGATTCCCAGGTTTACAAGCTCCAGGCTTCATGGTTATTTTCAGTCACTGCCAAAATAAAACTCAGTTTCCACATGCATACATTTTCCTCAGACTCTCCCCCCTCCTGGCCTCATCAACATTTTCTATCAGGAAACCCATTATTTATACTCTTCTGGCAAGGACATTATATTTCATCAGTGTTGCCAGCAATGCCAATTTCCCCTCCTTACAGTTCAATCCTAAACTGTTTTCATTTCTCTCGCCTTGTATTTCTCAGTAAACCAATAAAGCACAAATTCTAAGCCTTCCAGTTTCCCTGTTTGCCCTCCCACAATAGTCATTGATGTCTAACCACAGACGTCTGTGCTTCTTTTCAATAACTGTGCATGCAGTTGCCTATAAAGTATGCACATGATACTGCAGGGAAATTCCACACACGTTTTCTCCATCTGAAGATATACTGGTTCATACGTTACATTTATATTGGGTCTGGATCATGTCCTGCCATCATTCTGGAAGGAGAAATCCCAAGGCAGTCAACAGAGGCTTTTCAAGCAGATAAATGACAGAACTTGGCCCTACAAGCGGAATATTGTATGATATATTTCCTTTTCTGTTTGCCAAATTGATGTTAAGAAGAGGTTATGCACTTAGACAGTCATCATAAGTTTCAGAAATAATCAGCAGACATTTTTACTGAAACCCCAGAAAACAGAGCAATTAATCAGAATATCACTGCTTTTTCTGTGAAGTTACAGTTGCTTTCATTTTACTGGCATTGCATCACATAGCAGTTTTTCCACCATGGGAGCTTTGAGGTCACTATTAATTTATGGGGAAAAACCTTTTTTACTCTGGGTTTTCTGAAAACACACAAACAAGCACCACTCAGACATGACATAACTGAACAGCAGATCCAAGCCCCTCTCAGGTTCCAGTGTCCCCTGTGGTCCCCACCAGATGTGCTGCACCCATGGAGAATGACCAGGAAGGATGCAAGTATATTGAACAAGCTGTTCCATGGGGGCAGGTGGGCTGAAACAAAAGGCAGATAAGATTGACACTTTGATGTATTCATGTTCCGTAGAAGAGCAAAGTCAAATTAACAGTGCAAGAATATTAATGCAGTTACCACAGCTGCATCTCATTTTCCTTCGGTGGTTCCTGGTTGTACTGAGTTCACCCACTCAAGAGTGACATAATAGCATGAGCTGATGGTAAAGTGTCTTGAGATGCAGCATGAAGCAAAAATATGCAGAATACACAAATACAGCAAGGATGGAGGAAGGTAAGTTGACCAAACCCTGCATTTTCCATTTATGAAAAATTATAGGAGGCATTTTTCAGACACCTCCTGTCTCCCACACACCTGAAATGGGAGCATTGCCAGGCTCAGCCCTTAGCCATGCTCCTCTGTCACAGTCTGGCATTGCTTCTGCGGGCTTGCTGTGGCACAGGGATACACACACACCTCCTGCCATGGTATTAAAGTGCTGAAGCACACCACTCACCCCTGTGGAGGGTCTTAAAGTAAGCATTGCACACATGACTGCACAGGACCCCAGTGAGTGTCACTGCATGGTACCATGCTAGCACAGCAGTTCCACCAGCTCCTTTGGGCATCTCCTGCAAGACACCCACATAGACAAGTTCTATGCCTTCAGGTAGGATTAAAATGGAGAGAGGAGAAGCCACCTTATTCTAAATGACTAGAGTTCAGTGCTCATTAGATTCATGGTGATAGGTGAATTGCCTTTACTTGCTTGAGGGCATCCGTGCTATCAGGCCATAAGTCTGTGTGTGTGTCAAAAGTTCACAAGTGGTGACCTAATTACCTGTCTGTAGCAGCAGGGCTGTGGTATCTGGCAGGCAGATCATGCAATACCTCAGCACTTAGGTCAAGGCACTAAGCCTTCTTGAATTGCATGTTTTAGTTGTATCTGGTTTCATAGAGAAGTCATGGACAAAAAATTAACTGCAGCAATGGAGGTAATCTGGGGAGTTTTAAAGATTTCTGTAGGATTTGATCACACTCAACAATTTGTCTGCTTGAGTTGCAATTAACGGCAAAGTTCCCACTGAGTCTGACAGGGCACATCCACGGAAATGTGCAAAACTCATCAAGTCTTTTTTCCTAGCTTACCTTCCCTCCCACTTAGAGGCACATCAAAAGAAACAGTGCTGCATCTGACAAAACAGCACACTTGTGCTCCCAGTGTAAGCAAGAGGTGTATGGGCCTTCTGCACCCAGGGGAGCACCATAACAGCCCACCAGAGGTATTTGTCTGTGTTGGGAATAAGCCCCAACAGGAACCCCAAATCCTACTCCACCTCAGCATTTCCCCTGAGCTGTGGGAAACCTCACAGCCAGATCTAATCAGTGCTTGAGCATGCTGGCATGGGTCCACCTACACCGGGAAGCAATGTCTTCGGGAAACTGTTTTACGCCTCCAGAAAGCACCACATCACACCATCCTCTGCTACCAGCATCCTTCATCTGGCAGCTCTGGCTCCCCCAGAAAGGTAGACCATCAAGGACTTCTCCAAGACCAGATACATGCAGTGCTGATTTGCAGTCTGTCTGTGTCACCAGCAGAAGACACCAATGATGAAAGGAGACGTCCCAAAGAAACATGTGGGCATTCTTTGCTTCTCAGCCTACAAGTGCAACTGGTGCATTTGTTCAAATTGTGACTGCAGGCCTGCCTTCCCCCAGCATTTTTTCCTCAAGAAACAGGGTGCAGTTTGTCAGCTGCTGCCTGAGCCAGGATGCAGCTGTCCTGAGTGTATGGAGGCCACACTCAGAAGTGGTTCTGGTGCTGCAGCTGAACATGAGGTGAGGTACAGTCTCCACTCCAGCAGGAGTCAAAGCCAATGCCATTGTAGGAGAAAAAATGTTCGAGTAATGAGCTCAGTCTAAAGCTTCTTTGGTTCTAATAGATCTGTTGGTAGTTAGATAAAATTGGAAGGTTTGCAGCATGCTTTTTGTTCTCTTCATATTTTTCTACCTCAGTGTAGGAAGTGAAGAGGTGCAACACAAAGATTGTGAGTGACAGGTTGATACAATGATTAAACATCGGGACTTATTTTCATTGTTAGACCAACTAGGCATAGCTAGCAGGTAATAAATCTGAGCTGCAATTAAAGGTCTGTGGCATTTTTAGTAAATGGAAGTTCAAATTCACAGACCTACCTGTTCCTAGACCTTGATACCATGTTAGAGGTGTGAGTTTTCATTCTTCCCTTTTTCATCAAAGATGACAAAAACTGCAATGGAGGCAGTGATCAGATGGCTCCTCTGCCACATGGCAACATGAACCTCAACAGCAGCAGCAGCAGCAGCTCTGATATCTAAGGAGTCTGTATGTTTTGGTCCTGATGGCTCCAAACACAGATTTTATCCTGAGTCTGAAGGCTAGTCAAAGCTCTGTCCAGAATTCAGAAGCCTTGTCTGTCAAATGACAAAGTAGCCCCCTTAGCTTGGTTCTTGGTCATTTATTCAAGGGTGCTAGAGTAGCTTTTTGTAAGTTTTGAATCCCAAAGCAAGGGAAATTAGCCATTTGTTTTTCTTCACGATCCCAGATTCACTACTTCTAGCATTTAAAAATAAAATAAAGTTATGGCCAGCTGTGAAAATACTAGCTAAAGAAATTGCAGATGTTCCTAGGAGAGCTACTGATATATTTTGGTACCTTTGCTCTGTCATTAAAACCAAAACATGATAGTCAGTTAGGGCTGCATTGTGAGTTCAAGGGGACAGAGAAAAACAGGAAAGCATTGAACAGTGCTAATAGCAAATGTGGGTTCAGCCCTACAAAAAATTTGCAAAAGCACCAGGGTGACTCCAGCTCCCAAACGCCATGCTCTACCCCAGCTGTAGCATTTAGGTCCTGGAGCCTCAGTGGGTGGTTGCAGAGAAGTCAGATTGCAGCAAAAGCCTTTGCTGCACAGTCACCAGTGTGAGCTCAAGATAGCTTTAAACAGGGCTTGGCACAGGATAAGAGATGACAACAGGCAGGTATAATGGTCTGACGAATACACTACTGTGAGTAAACTACTTCTAGCAGCTAAACTTCTTCAACCTCACCCAAGTATCTCCACAAGACACTACCAGATTTCAAGCTAGCTCCAATACTGGCAACGGGGATACAGCCTGAGACTCAAAGGAGACCAAGCAACTTATAAAAATATAAATAGGGGGCCCCTCAGGCACCCTTGAAATGTTTAGTCCTAAGAACAAGGCCTAAGCCATTGTGCGTGTTGCAGAAAAGAGCAAATTGCTCTGCCTTAGGCCAGCCAGGAGGAAGCTTCATTCCAGGAGTAAATAGTTTCCGCCTCCAAATTCTTTCATCTTTCTCTGCCTGCCTCTTTCTGGCTCATCTCTGGTTTTCCTCTTCTTTCCAGATGCTGTGGGGAAACTCTAAGGATTGAAGGATTCTGCCCTCATTCACCCTGAGTGAAAGAAACAAGATACATAAGAAAGTTGATGAGGAAGATGCAATCAAAGAAAATCATATGGCCCAGAGATAAGAAGGTGAGTCACTATGTGACAAGGCAGCTCTGGTGAAAAGAAATGGGTCTTACCCATTCATAAAGCCTGCCTTGGAAAAGGAAGCAGAGCCAGTTCATATTAATGCCTTACCTGGGAATGTTCTACGCAGAAGGCTACAGGTCCAGGTAACAATATACACACGAACTGTAGTCACAGAAATCCCTGTAGAAGCCATCTTGTGCTACCACTCAGTGCTATTCTCCCAGTTAACAGCTGGGCTGACATGAATTAGAAACACTTTTCCCCTTTTCTAATCCCTAATAGGTCATCTAATCCATGCCAAATGAATTGCAGAGTTTTTCAGAAAAACAGATTGTCAAAAGCTCTGTCATCTATTGGAGAGGTTTGAATAATTGGACATTTCTACTGGAAAATTAATCTCTGATCTAATAGATATCGCATAGCTGAGATTTTCCTCAGTGTTCACTTCTGCCCAGACAACTGAGCACCATGCTGTATTCTCCACAAACAAAATGTCCATCCAAGAAAAAGAGGTTACTGCACTCAGTACAGTACTCAGAATCTTGATATGCCACCAACTATGCATGACAAATGCTGGAGAGGAGCAAAGCCTACAGGAAGAAAAGAGCATGTGTGCTCTGGAGAGGCAGAAGGGCCCCAGTCCGCAATGTTTAAGACCAGCTCCAAATTTTCTCAGTGTTCCTGCTTTTTTGGATGGGAGTTCGGGTCTGTGTGCATTTCTGTGAAGGAGGCAAGCAGGAAGGGAGGGAGGCTTTTCTTCGTTCCCAAAAAACATCTCAGTCCATCTCAGGCTCACCCGCCAACATCTAACAAGCAAAGACAAACAACATTACAGCTCCACAATGCTTAAGCTTGTTGAATGACGACAATTCCACGTTAAAATAAAAAAGAACATCAGAGCCTTCCACAGCTGCATCAACATTATCTATTAAAAAAAGCATGACACTACATGAAACTTTGGCTGTGCAAGCCAGGAACCTAAATCAGCCACAGTTTGGAACAAGGCCATTGCTGAATTCTCGTGTAAAGCAATGCTGCCATATTGCTTACTTTCCACTGAGGTTTTCCACAAATTAACAGCTGTAGCAGACTCCCAGAAAACAGCAACTCTTTCCAAGTCTTTCTTCTCTGAAAATGTTGTTTCTTAATTTTATTCTTCCCCATATGGAAGGGGAGAGGAGGGTAGAAAAAATTCAACAGCCCTATGAAACAAACCCAAAAAAAACTCAGACAGACTGTGAGAAAAATTAATCACAAAGATTGCCTGGAAAGAGAGCGGTTATCTGTAAAATTAAATCAGTGGTGGGCCCAATTTTTCTTTTCATTATACCAGCATGGTGGGATGGAGAATCAAACCCAGGGAAAATATTTCTGGAGCAGCCCTTCTGATTTATGACCATCTCAGCCACTCTGACAAGATCAGAAAACTGCTGGATTCTTTCCATTTGAGCACCACCAAACGCCAAATCATTCCTATTTAGGGAAAAACAAAACTTCCCTCTGCTTCAGTGAGAATAGTGTTTGGCACCAAGCACAGAGAAAACTGCCTCATTTCAGCTGGCTCTTTGAAATGCTGCTGAGATGGAAAGGTGATACCAGGCTGGTGTGGGTGGCTTCAGATCACACTCTTTCCTCCTGATTGCATATTGGACATCACTAGGTACCACATAGGGTGATGCAGAGGGATTCATTATAAGTGACAAAAAAAACTCTTAAAGAAAAAGTTATTTGATTTTTAGCATGCACAGATGGCTGTTGACTCGAGAGAGGAGCGATGGAACTAGCAGACTGGCAGAAGCATTGAGACTCAGCATTAGAAAACACAAATTCACAGAGCGGGTTGACTTCTGAAGTTCTGTGAGCTGTGGTGTAGTAATAAGCAATGCTTGTGCACAGAGATGGGGTTTTCCAGCTGGTGGAGTCCTGGGTATTGCCTCCTTGCGACTACCAGCATGATGCAAAGATGTGGGTTGCTATGGGTACTTGGGCGTGTCAGCTGACAGTAACACAGGGTGCTTTACAGAGAACAGCAACATAAGGTCATAGAAAGCACCTGGCGCTGTGTCCTTGAGAGGCTGCTCACCCCAGGGTCACATCCATACAGCTACAGACTGACACTTCAAGGCCTCTGACAAATGCAAGTCTGCACAAGTCTGCTTTGGGGAGGGCTGCGAGAGTGATAGCAGTGTGAGCTATCATTAAGAGAAGTTTAGCACCTTTGAAAGTCATCTGAGATGAGCCTGAACCACTTTGGTTGACGCTGTTACAAATTCCTAGGTGGATTACCCTGAGTGTCAGATGCAGCAGCAGCCCTGAGCCCAAGGGCCATCTCAGGGCTGTGCTGGCTCCTCTTCCCCATCTGCTGCTGGTGTGCTCTGCAGTTGCAGGAGCCACTCATCGCAGTCAGGAAACAGGTAGCACAGAGTCAAACTTCCTAATTCCAGCCAGCGTAAAATGTGACAACTTTGGATCAAATGGCAAACTGCACCACATGGTGACTCACCCAAACGCACTGCTGCCTGAGGAGGAAACTCATCTTGCTGCAAGTCCCCTTCCCCAAGAAGTCCTCTCCCCATTTTCTTCAGCTTGGCATCTGAAGGCTTGCACATTGTACTTCGAATGTAGACCATGTACAAAAGGAGCTATCAACAGCCCATTCTCTATTCAGGGAAATTTGTCTACACATAAATTTTTTCCCAAAAGTATCAGCCTGCTGGCAGACCACTGGAGCACAGGACTGTTGCTTCAGCTTCAAGTGCAGAAGCCTCTGCAGTCCAGGTTGCTACTGACTAGAGTTTCTCAAATTTTGATGGCCATCTTACACCTCTTTGACCCCACTGTGTTAGCCAGGTCTCATGAGGTCAGCGCTGGATTCACACAATGAGCTGGAAAAATAAACATACCCATCTCATCTTTCAAATATAGCCACTTCCTATGAGTTACAAAAAAAAAACCAAAACCCAAAACCCAAAACAAAACAATGAAACAAAACACCAAACCTACAAGTAATGCTGGAGAAGAAAGAATCTGATTATTTCTCCTGACTCAAATTTTAAAAAAAGGTTAAAGTATTAGTTTATTGGTGAGGTGCTTTGTCCTCAGTACACTCCCCAGCCTCAGAGATGTTCTGTCATACTGCTCACTAATTGTTTTCAGCGTTTGATGTGAATATTTTTGGCAGTCAGTTTGTCATGAATTGACACTTATTTTGTCAACCTATTTTCATCAAAACTGCACACCCTCCCTCCTTGTAGGCCTGTCAGAAACATAAAGATTACTCATTGCATGTTTCTAAGAAGCTCCTGAAGCCAGCACTCAGAGTTTGCATAACAACCATTGTCGACAATCCACCTACAGCAGCTTAAAAATACAGATTTGAATGGGTGAAGAGAGGCCGGGAGTTCTCAGAAGGACGAGTCAGATTCAGGATTTTATTAATAAAACCGGAGGTGTTCTCATGAAGGCAAAAAAAAAAAACCAAAAAACCCACTCTCTTGTTATCTTAGCTGTCATCAGCAGTCACCTTTTCAAAAACAGGGAGGCGAGATGCAGAGTATTGCTGTAGATGAGCAAACAGAAAGCTGCTGCAGAAAAACATGAGAGCAAGATGGAGAGCAGCAAGCACCATGGATCATCGCTCAGGTTCTCCTTGGGAAGTGCTGGGCGTGCAGCTGCCTGCTTCTTGCCCGCTAGCCTTGCTGAAGGGACTTCATCTATTTTTTTTCTAATCTGGTGTCACACATTTCAGCCCTGGAGAGTTAATTGCCAAACAAAGGGAACCCACCAGAAAAACACTCACAAAGCTGTTTGTGGCATGGGCTCCAGCGCTCTCTCCAGCAAAATAAAGCAATTATACTAATTGGAGTGCACAATAGGCATTCCCCAAAATAGCAGATTAATAGATGAGGATCAGCAATGGCTGTTGGTGAGGGCAGGGAGTATCAGGGCACATGATGGAGAGAGCGGTGGGTGGCTGGCGTGTGTTTGCGCCATGCTGCTCCAGCAGCACCCTCCACCTTCCCTAACCTCCACAGCTAGGGAAGGGGCAGTGTGGCAATGTGGCCACCTCCAAAACCAGGCCTTGCTCCTCAGGCAATGACAAGCTGTAACACAGCGGAAACGGTGCTGCCCTGCCTGAAGGGTTTAACATGAGCTTGTGCCACCTTCTCCCAGGTCTTCCGAGAAAGGAGAGACATTGCGGGTAGTCACAAGAGCGAGGGGCATGGGCAGGAGAGCCCAAAGAACCACGGGGACATCAGCAGCGTCATCCAGCCATGTTAAAAACCTCCGCTCTGAATAAACATCAACACTCAGTCTTTTCCGAGCCAAATCCCCAGCCTCTTAGGTTCACCATTAACAACAATCCCTGCAACTTTCTCAGCCTTGCTGTTTACACAAGCTAGAGCTTTCATACATAAAACTCTTAAATAAAAACATTAAAGAACAGCTGGCGCCTCTTGGAAAACTCATAAAAAGTCTGTTTCCAAACAGCGTTGCTTCTATACCATAAATTTCTGTATTTCTCACTCCCCTCATTCCTTATTTCTAAAGACATTTGCATGAAAACAGGAACTTTGTTTATTAAAGAGTTCATCTGCTCCTGCTGTTAATTTCCCACCTGAAGCCAGAATCCCCCGGGTATATGACATCATTAGCACAGGCTCTGGAAATGATCATGAAGTCACAAACAGCGGGTTAGGGCTCTACATGGAGAATAAACAGCAAGACGACAGAACCTCTCCCACTGCCAAACCCCAGATCCTTATCCAGTTTTTCCTGGAGCAACATCCCTTAGATTTCAGTGGCACATTGACTAAAATAAGGCTGCCAGCAATTCCTGTTTCAGCCATTCCTCCCATCCTGTTCCTGCCTCCAGGACATCAGGGACTTGCCCCGTGCATCAGTTCTGGGACATGAGAAGCCCTGCCCTGGCATGATGCTGGTCCTCCCAATGCCACATCTTCACGCTGCTCTCTGCAAGCAGGGGCAATCTGAAGGGGACACCACCTCATCCCTATGAGTTCCTGTGAGTGTCCCCCTTTCCAACTAAGCACCATGATAAGTCCTGCTTGCATGAAGGCCATCATGTGGGGATCTCATGTAGTCCAGGAGAGAAGCTTCTGGGATACAGGAGATGAGAAGGATGCCCTGCTGCAGCTGTCCCACACTGCATATGGGGCTGGCTGTGGGGGAGTGGAGCTGCCCCATGCACAGCCATAGACAGAAACAGCAGTGCCAGAGACTGGGGATGTCTGAAGGCACCTGAAGATCAAGGATAAATATCTTTACAGAGAGACCTATAGGAGGGAAAGACCTGTTTCATGTGCAGAGGTAGGAAAAAGAAACATGGGAGCTAAAATGTCTCCTTGTGTGAGGATAGAAAGACACAGTAAAGATGTCTTTTATCAGAATGGATCCAGCAACACTAATCAAATGACATTTCTTCATCTCCCGCTCCACAAAAAGCACAAGAAAATGACTGTGAGCTTAGAGAGCTTCATTAAATCTCTTTTCACATATAAAATCTCTGACACAGCCGAAGCCCTCCCCTCCCATCACCAGGCATGGCCAGCTAATATGTAATTACACAGGCCAAACACTACTCTTTTTTAAACTGATAACTATGCATGCAAGTGGCATAATTGCCACGTGATGGCTCTCTGCATGACGCACGACATACTTGCGATGGGTCTCTGCGTGAGTGCCACAATGCTGCTTTGCTGCAGCAGCAAGTATAATCTCGCCCTACACAACATTCTCCATCCAGCAGCCTGTGGTAAGCAGGCTGCTTGCCTCCCTGCCTTCCCACCCTGGGCCACGTACATCAGCATCTAGTTTGGGCTGCTCAGTACTACTATTGAGGATACTACCCGAGGATAGATGTCTGAAGATCTACATACCTGTCAGAGTGGGATGTGGCTGAGTGGGACAGAGACAGTCTGGTTCGAAACAAGATTATTAATACTGCATGGAAAAGGTGAAGGCAGAATATGGGATTGATCAGATACAATCCTTAAAGGATTTCTTCAGTTTATCCTTGTACTCCAATCTTTAAAACCTTTACATACATCCTTTACATACATAGTGCTACATTCCTTATTCAATGCTGGTGCTGTGATCTGGAACAGTGTTTCAGAAATATTGACCATTTGTCAAATACAAGGAGGTAACGTGATATACCATAGCAGAAAGAAAAAAGGAAGATATGTATTTAATCTTGCAAATAAAACCTAAATTTTTCTCTCAGTGAAATCACTGTGATCTGATCACCACAAACCTGCTGCATGGTGACAGTGCTCTGCTTTCATGACCTGATTTGGGCTTGGCCACTGGGAGACACTGCTTAGGGGAGGGTGAGCCAAGGAGTGCTCTGGATGCATGGTATAGTACAACCACCACATGCCTGTCCTCCCTCTGGTCCACCACAAGGTCCTGCTTCCCCCAGCTCTCTCCAGAACAGCCCAAAGGCACCACAGCCTTCCGTTTCCTTCAGTTTGGCCCATTGTTATAGCAAGTCCAAGTGTTTTCCTTGGCATGGGCCAGTAGTCCCATAGTACTGTACTTCCTCCACACAGAGTAAGTGTTATTTAACAGCTTTGATTATTTTGGAGAGATGTTCAGGCTTTTTTTTTTTTGAGAAGAGGGGAATATATTGAAAGTGATTGTATTGGCTGTTTGCGCCTGTTTTTTTCTGGATGGCCCTTGCTCTCTTTGTATAAAATGTGAAATAAAGACATGGGCAGCTTTTAAAGAGGGGCACAGTGCCACTGTCACATGTGCCTTGTTTAAACGAGTTGTCACCTCTATCAAGATAAGCATGCAAAAAAAGGAAACACAGGCACACTGAGAAGAGGTGTCCAGGCTCTGTGCTTGGTCACCCCAGCACACCCAACTGAGTCAATAAGAATTTGGTCCAAAGCAAGTAACAACAGGAAGAGCTGATAAAGCTCCTCAGGGAGCTGTTATTTATCCCCTTAGCACACCTCCTGATAGCATAACTCTAACCTGTCAAAGAAGGGTTGCCCTCATCTCTTGATGTGGATACAGGCAGACAAACAGTAAATATTTCAGCACAACTGAAAGTGTTTCTGACTCATCACATCATCATCATTTTTCTGGAAGCCACTGGCTTCATCCTCTTTCCTGAGCCCCTCCCTTAGGACAGTTCATTCCAGGAGCTTTTCATTTTCTCAGAAAATCCCTATGTTCTCTTCAAGAGTCAGTATTGTTAATTTTAAAGAGCGAGCAGGAGACGAGCCCTCCCTTGCTCTGCCTTGTTTTTCCATTTCCTTACTTTCAAGTCACAGTGTAACAAATGTTCAAGGTCTTCCTCCCACCTGCTTCTCCAAGACATTTTTAAATTAGCCATGATTTCCTTCTCTTCTCAGCTTTTCATTTTTTCCAGAGTCTGTACTATCAAATCCTAACGCCCTCCTTCCCTCTTTGTTATTTGAGGCAGGCTCGCTTTGCTTCGTGCTGCTCATTCATGAGGACATTTCCACCCACTCCACTGAGCCAATATTCCCCACCTCTGCTCTGCATAAATGCTTTCATCCCCACATTAGTCTAGCTCTTACTTCCAGCAGCTGCTTTTTATTTTGCAGTGGGTTTTTTGGGGGGGTTGTTTTTTGTGTGTGTGTCTGTCTGGTTTGTGATCAGCCCTTCACACTCTGCAGGGCTGCAGAGTCTTTCCAAATTGAGTGCTTTCCTGGGAGGAGGTCAAATCACAGCAACGGAAGTGAAAGGTTACTTGCTGGAAAGACGATTTGTTCTCTTCAGTATGAATTTAAAAAAAAAAGAAAAAGCTGCTTATTCCAAGCAGGCCCACCCTCTGCTCCAGGCATCTTTACAGCCATGAAAATTACAATGCCACTGGTATTAACAGCAAGAAACAGCAACAGCTCTTCCCACTACAACTCCCTGCTCCTGCAGTGCTCCCAACGACAACTGAAACTCCAAATTAAATTGAGAAGCTGTCTTCCCAACCAATGCCTTCCAGCAACCTTCCCCAGAGGGAAGTGGGGCCGTAGGGAATGACTGCAGTAGTAGTGAACCTCCAGCTTGCTGGAGACCGAGGGGGAGTGAGTCCCGGATCAGTATCTTTTTTTACAATGAGGGTGGGGAAACACTGGAATGGGTTGCCCAGAGATGCCCCATCCCTGGAAACATTCAAGGTCAGGTTGGATAGGGCTCTGGGCAATCTAATCTAGTTGAAGATACCCTTGCTCATTGCACAAGGGTTGAACCAGATGACCTTTAAATGTCCCTTCCAATCCAAACTATTCTATGATTCTATGAAATCTGGCAAGCATCCCCATGAGCAGAGCAGGCTGTGGCCCCAGCTTACAAGGATAGTGACCCATGGAGAGCTGGCATAGCAGTGGGAGGGCTGGTCAGCCAAACTATGGGCATACCACACCACAGAACTGCTGATATGGCACTGTCCAAAGCCACCTCCACAAAGCAGCTTGGGCTGGCATAGTGTGCCAGTGCTGGGGCAGGTGCTGGGCTCAGCACCTCCTGCTCCCTCTCAGCTCTCTGGGCTTTCACTCTCCAGACTCTTCTCAGCTCCTCACTTTATTTCTTTTGTTCCCACACAAGGATGCAGGAGCCATAAATGGATTGAGCTGTGGTAAGCGCTAAAACTGTCCCATCTTTAAAAAGCCAAAAACACACTGCAATCAGTGAGAGCTAGATAGTCCAGCCACAACAGTGACACATCCAGACCTGAGCTATAAGGGTTAAACTCACCTGCCTCTTAAAATCCCATAATACTTGTGTGCACAGAGCTGTTACACTGCAATTTACTACAAATTGATGTTCCATTTATCTATCCATATCCTTGGCATCTTGCTGGCCCTACACTCCTAAATCACCCTTCTTAGACTCTCTTTATTTATTTCCAGCTCTTCAAACGAACTCTTCCACTAACAGTCTCTGCATATCTCTGAGCCCTCATCTTTGAAAATGCTGCCCCTTGTCTCCCTTTTCACACATACATGTTAAGGCATGGAGCTGAAATGCCATGCCAGAAAAAGCAACCCAGGTTGTTTTGGTACACAAAGTGGTCAGTATGCCCCACTGGAGAGTCTACCAATGTACACTGCCATGTAACTAATATCCCAAGTTTCTGAGCCAGATGAGTCCTGTTCCTTCTCTTGTCCAAACCACAGAGACAAGAACATCCAGCCTCTCCAACATCAAATTCTGGGGTCAATGTGGAGATACGGAGACGTAAAAGCTGAAAAGCCATGAAGCTGCACAGCACTGCTGGCATTAGGATCTGGGACCTCCTCATGTTTGTAGAAGCAGTGATGCCTCTTACCAGAGTGTGGAAGCTGTAACATTTGACTGAGGGCATCTTATCTTGATGCAGTAGTTGAGACCTCCCTCTTGAACACACCAATGAGCCTGACCCACTTCTGCTGAGACAAAATCAGAGGAAAGCCTGAGGAAAATGTAATCTGAACACAGTAAAAAGAGATATTTACATATAAGGAATAAATGTAACACCACAAACCCATTTTTTTTTTCTGCTATCTGCCACACCACTTTGAAAAATCCTTCTTGCTCTGCAGCATTTAGTCCTCCGGGTGAAGGGAGCAAAGGCATGCAGCACTGCACTTTAATTCTCCTCCGATGCTCCATTGGTGACAATACATTTCAAACCTATTGTGCAAAAGCCCCTCTCAGACACCCAGGCAACCCTTGCTCTGCTGTGCTTCTGCACGGGCACCAGAATCGGCACAGGAACACGTCTGCCTACGGCTGGCATCTTTGATTTATTGATTTGTTTGGAATATGTTGTTCCTCTTGCACATCCAACTCTCCCCTCCAAGGACACAAGACCTTTGCACTTTTCTGATGACTTCATCCTTCGTACTCTACTCCCACATGGTATAGGTCAGGGATTGGATGACAGACTTGACCCAAACTGGCTGACAAAGGCTTTTCATCTGCTTGGCATGGCATTCAGAGAAATCGATCCACTGAAGTGTCAATGCTGCATTGCATTCAGCAGTGGTTTCCAGGCATGCCATGAAAGGCACCATCACATCAGTGGGCTTATTGACCCATTCAGTAGAAATTCTGGTACTGAGCATCCTTCTCAGTTCCCCACAGTCTGAGGGCAAACCTTCATCCAATCATGTATGTAAAACGGAGTATAAAGCATAAAGGTTTTAATTTTGCACAGTTGCTTTCCCAACATTTTTCATAGGCACCCCTGAGATCCCTTCTGAATGAGAGCAATGCCACTTCTTTCCAGTATCAATGGCTATTCCTTCCTTTTTGCTCTGCAAATTAGCTGTTCAAGGGGGTACTGGCAAGCATTGAGACAGGAGAAGTTACACATAGAAATGTGCCGCTGCTGTTTTTAAAAGACAAAGTACAAAAAATTACCAGTTCCCTGAATGAGCACTCTCAGATGAAGTCACCTGTCCCTCCAGGTCCTGTCATCTTCAGGCACACAGGTCAGCCCTGGACTTTCTTTATAATCTTGCTCCATCTTGCCATTGTATTAGACTTCATCCCCCACAAAGTCCATCCACCTTGTCTCCTCTCATCACCAATACTTCCTCGAGCATGTATGTTCTCCACTTTCCTTCTCAAGTCCTTAGGAACTCATCTAGATCCTTTGCTGGTTTGTCTTGTTAATAATTGTCCATTTCTCTCCTCTTTCTCACTTTTCTCCATGCAGAAGGAGGGAACATGCATTCCCAGCATTAGCAGTCCTGTCCAAGAGTGTGTCTCAACAGCGGGCAAGTGTTAATGCCCTGCTGGTGTCTTGACCCCTCTGCCCTCAAATACCAGCCACTGGGCAACAGGGCACTTAAAAAGACCAACTCATAGTGGAAACCAGGTCCCCTAGCAGTAACGTAAATTTTTCTCAGATCCTAAAATCTGCAAAAGACTATGCTCCGGGCTTTCTTTCACCACCTGCCCAGAGTGGTAGAATTGAAGACTCATTTAGGATAGATGACATAGATTAACAGTACTAAAATGGAAGTCTACTTTCATTTTGTCGGAATAAAATGTCTGAATAACACAGGGACTCCAACAAGGCTAGACATAGCTTGGCTAAGGATCAGACCAAAGACATCAGAACTTTTCAGGTACTTTGAATGTTTTAAGGTATATCTATCACTAACAGAAGACAGTTCATTTCTTGAGATATATTTGAAGTAATTTGGAAAAGTGAGCATGAAAACTGAAAGCACCGTGGAAACGTGCTATGAATGGTCACTCTATGTTGACTATGGAGGGAAGTCAGCACAGAGGAGTGAATAAATACATATATAACATATATATATGTCTCTGTCCATATATACATATATATAATTCACTTTGGAACTGGCTGGCTGGTTCCAGCTCAGCTGTGGTGCCTCAAAATGTCCCATTCTGTGGCCTTCTGAAATGACAGGCTGTCTGATATGAAAATCACTTTGAACTTTCATATTTCTGGTCCACAGAGTCTCCCTCTATAACATTTCTCCTATGTATTAACCGCTTTTTCATATGATAACTGTTTTCAAAGCCAAGTCACATATTCAGCATATATTCACATTGTGGTTTCACTATGCAAATTGTCTGTGCTCTTCTCTTCTAGATACTGTATTTGAAACATCCCCCTGCCTTTTTACTTTATCAAGGATCCCACCAGGGCTTGCCTCGCAGCTCCAAGAGCACAAATGAACATCAGCCCATCCACTGAACAGGCTGCTCATATGGAGAAATGCCGCACAGTTTGAGATGGAGCCTTGTCAGGTTGCCGAATAAAAAAAAGCCCTACATTCGTTTCTCTTGGTCGCAGGCTTGCTGCTTAGTCAGCTGTTACACTGCTGCGTAAAACCTTTGCTAAAAGAGCTGTGGAAGAAAATAGCTGATCAGTAAGTCTGAAGTGTCAGAGCTGTCTGGGTAGGTGGAGGCACTAACAGGAAGGCAGGAAACCCAGTCTGTAAGCTTAGGGCTGGGAGAGAGGAAACCATTTCCATTCAGCACAGAGATTGCAGGGCGACACTGATGGGAGGGCTCAGGTACAGCCAAAAGCCATTTTTTTCTCCTCTGGTTTAATGATTCCTGGTTGCTGGAACTCAGCACCCCAGGGAGGAAGCGTGGGCCAGCCTACACTGAGCACTGCTCCTTGTTCCTACCCTTGCAGCCGCGGGGAAGGGAGGCAGAGGATCTATAAATGTATTTCACACAAGCGTGTGTGAATTAACCCACATAAAACACTCTGCAAGACTTTTTTTAACTGCCTGCTACCTGTAACACCAGCCACAATTAGCACACCAACTTATTTACATGTCATAAATCCACAGCTCACAAAGACCTGTTATGCTGACTTTTCACCACAAACCTGAGAGCTTTGGTAAATTTGTTAAATCAGACTCACCCCTTTCTTACAAAAGGTTTCTGCAGCTCTCAGCAGCATGAAGGTAAATCACACAAGGGCTGCCTTGTCCTCCCAGATTCTGATCACAGCTCTAGCATTCACCCCTCTGCAAGTCCAAATCCTGATTAGATCTGGGAACGGATCCTGCACATGGATCTAAGCGTGGGGAAAACAATGCACCAAAGACCTGGAGTTCACTAACCCCCTCAGAGCCCCCACCAACATCCTCCCAGCCTGGCAGCTGTTTCAAGGCAGCTTTCAGTTTTAATCACAAATTATTCTCCTGACAGCTCACAGTAAAATTAAAACAAGCATCACAAGACAAAGAGGCTCAACTTTGGTTTACAAATTTCACGCAATATTCTTTGGAGGCTCTAGTTTGACTCCTGGAAGAGCAAACCAGCCACCTAGATGCAGCAGCTGTGCCCAGAAGCACCCCTGAGGCAGCAGTGCTGCTGGCTCCTCACATCCTGCAGTATGTGTGGTTACTGCACATGTTGGCAGCTCTGGATAGTACCACCAGTGGGTCACACTTTGCTGTGCCCACATACACACTTCTGTAAATGTCACTGTATGTTGTACATCCCTCTTCCTCCTCACTGACCAAACCCAACAGGGCAATACATCTCTTACAAACATTTTGAACCATAATCTCTCATACCAGATGTACGTTGTGTGAGGGAAATCAAAAGCAAGTTATGTTTGAATCTGCAGTATCCACATAACTTGACCAAGACATAAAAACGCAGCTGTATCAGAGACGCCCAGAGGTGTGTATTTGCTCCTGAGTGTGCAGTCATGTGCTTGCAGTGTGGTCTCAGTGCTGCCTGGCACACCAAAGCCTCACTGCAAGTTAGGGATGAGGAATTATTTTTCATTTTCCCAACTGGCAAACTAAGGATTTACCCATCCCTCCATTCCTCCCACAGAGGTCTTGTGAGGATAAACTGAGTTATTTGAACATTTTGAAGGCTGGAAGTGCTAAAAGCCAGACGGGAGGGTGTGGTCCAGAGAAGCAAGGAAGCCGAGCGTACATTCAGTGAAGGACTTGTTCCAGCTAATGCACAGAGAGCTACCTTGCTCCCTGAAAAGCCACTCCAGACAACGCCTAACAGAGCACACATATTGCAGAGACTCATGTATTCCGTTTTTCCCAGAAAAGCACAGAGAAGTGGTGGTTTTAGCAGTGAGAGTACACCATGTGTTGTGGATGAGGTTCTGCCTGGGCTCTGACTGCTCAGAGCATCACATCACCTGCTGCTGTGCCTGCCTCAGGGGACAGGCCCAAAACTCCTCTTCAGCCCTGACTAGCTCCAGCCATCCAGCTGAGGGGCACTGAGCAGGAGTGGCCACCCTAGAACTCAAGGTCTCTCACCAGGAGATGACCAGTTCGGAGGCAGCTAAGGCTCAGAGGAAGAGTGCTTTCTCCTCAACCTCTTTGCCTTTGGTGTTCTGGGTGCAGCTCTTGGAGGGCAAGGGATTAAGAGTGACTCTTCGTGGTTAGGAAACAAGAAAACAGTTTATTGGGGAAACTGACCCCTGGAAAAAGCCAACCACAGAGAGCATTTGCTAGCTTTGTGCAGGGGTTTAAATATGGGGACAAAATTAGGGGAGGAGAGTGGGAAAGGACCTATGGACTTTAAGGTAAGGAGGGTTTAGGAAAGGGTTACATCATAGAGAAGCCAGTGGCCTGCAACTCAAACCTATCAGCTGTCGAGTAAGCAGGACTGACATGGAAAGTTCTGGAAGGGTAGGCAGAGTCAGGATACAAATATGGTTTTGGGATGGAATAACTTTGGACCAGGGGAAGGGTTAAGGATAATTAGGAGTAGGATACAGAACAGGAGTGTACAATTGTACGGGAAGGAAAAGGGGGATGACCGAGCAGTCCATTTAGGGATAAACAAGGGGTTACAGAACTGTACAGAAACAACATGACAAACATAATAAACTGCAGGTGCACACCACCACAATCACCTCCAATGCCTGTCCATTAAGAGAATTTAAGTCCCACTTTTCTCATTCCTTTTCCTGCTCCATTCCTGGTCACTGCCAAGGGCAGATGTTTCCACATCCCTCTTCCTCAAAATAAGACATTCCTTGTCCTTCATGGGACTCACTCTATATGATTTAGCAGCTTCAGTCAATGGGGCAGAGACCAGTCAATCAAAATGGCACCATAACATCAGCAAGTAAAACCCCCTAAGAAGCACAGCAATTTATCTATCTCATCGGCATCATACTACCAAAGGGGATGGTATAAAGAAAATGACCAGCGCCTACAGCACCCACCAGACCCAACAGCATGTGAAGATCCAAATACAGAGCACCCTTGAGCTCAGCATGGTACTGCAGGGGAAGGCCAGTGTCAGGGAGCAGCAAAAGGGATGGATTTTCACACCCCTGCTTCACTGCTGCCTTAATGGGTGAATGATCCCCATCACATATGGCCACAATCTCCACACAATCAAGAGAAGGGAAAAATCTGTGAACTGCGGCTTGAAGAAAATAACCTGTGGTTGAAATCATGCTATCTTTTATCCAAGAAAGGTGTTACTAACAAGAAGGATTGAACAGAAGGAAAAAGGGCTCTCCTGGACAGTCCAGCAAGCTTTCCATCTCTTTCCTAGGTAAAGAAGGGCAGCAAGACTACACTGTTGAATACTAGTGTATTGGTATTTTTCCCACTAATTGAAGTTTCCAGTCACATAAAATGATCCCACGTTAATACATTGCACTTTCATTAAAATCACATCACTTCTATTCTTTATATTTTTATTATGGCATATAAATTAGACTCTCCAAACAAACAAACAAACAGTCATTACAAAATGAAATTCTGAAACGAAGTGCTCCAATCCAACCAGAAAAAAGGGAACATTTTGAACAAAATAATTTGGTGGTGTATATTTTTCTAAACAAAACCTGTGTCACAACAAATGCAATCCTATAAATACCATTTGTATTAATAAAATGGTATTTTTGCAATAAAAAAAAATTGTTGGCAAAGTGTTCAGTTGGGTTTATTAGTGTCATTAAGAATCCTCCCACATTTCCTTATTTTTCAGCAGCTAGCAAGGAGGTATGTTCAGAATCTCATTATTTGAAAATGAGGCAATAGATAAAATAAAAAATAAAGAGCAATTTGTACTCCTATAATGGCTTCCCCTCCAAAGCTTCACAGCAGTTTACAAAAACCTCCATGATTTAACCTCCTCTCTTGCAATGTAGCTATTTCCTCTTTTTATAGCTGGGAAAAAATCTCTTGAGAGAGACTCTGCTCATTTTAAACATCTGTATTCTGAGTTCCAAGAGCCTGATTTACCGCCATTTATTGTGCTCCAAATCAGTGTCTAGGATAGGTACTCAGTATTTCTAGCAAAAAAGACCACAGGCATCTCACATCAGCTGTCCCAGGCTCCTGGAATCTGCTAGGAAGCTGGAGTGAATTTGGGACAGTAGGAAACTCAACCCCTGTTCCTTAGTTCTGGGCTTCTCAATTTCCAGGCCCCAGGGCACAAGAGGCATTGCCTTTCACCTTGTTCTATCCGTCTCCAAAAACACACAGGATATTTCAGATGTTTTGTTAGGCGAGAATAAGCTCTCTGCAGAACCACTGACTGGCTCAATTCTCTTCTGTCCATTTTATAGTCTCTGCATTCCTGTTGGGCGACATTTAAAGATGCAGAAGAATTCCTGGTATTTAAAAAACTCCTTATTTTTAATGTTTTCTGGTGCCAAAACTGACAGACGTCTATGTACGTATGGAAAAGGCAGGAAAGCAGGGCTGTTCCTGGGGAAGAAATGCTTCTTTCATTTCCTTCCCTCTTCAACGTCGGTTGATATTAATTTTAAACCTGGTTGGCACTCCACAGTAAGAAGAGTGAAAGATCTTGTACTTTCATCCAAAAAAGTATCACATAGGTATAGCTGCAATTTTAAAGCAACCCCGCCAAGCCATACAGTTCCCAAAAGGACGATGGCTTTCCACGCAGCACGGGGTTTGCCATATCAGATGCAGCAGACTACCAGATCACAAAGGTTTATTGCTTCATTCTAGCCATGACCCATATTTCATCCCGTGCTGCAGAGGAAGATGAAAGGCCTTCATAATGCATCCTAAACATAACCATATGGAAAAATCTTGTGGCATTTAAGAAGGATAAGCAAATAGGGTCCTATAGAAATACAGGGAGACTATAGCATTCGTTTCTAAAATCCCAATGGGGCAATTAGAATGTCTTTAATTTTCTATAGTGGGGAAATGTTTTCCTGCTATATTCTAAAGTCAATGGTGATGAAAGCTTTTCAGCACAATATGCACAGGACAGAATGCAAAAATATTCTGATGCCCAAACCTATGAAAAATCGAGTCCCTGAACTCTACTGCTTTTAAAGCAGGTAGGCCAGGATTTGGTCTGTACCTTTAAAATTGTATAATGACAGTAACTATAAAGATTCGGAACTAGCACAAGGACCGTCGAGGCCATTAATAATAGTAATAAATGCGGTTCTGCATGAGGAAAACACTTACCCAAGGAATAAAAAAAAGTCATTTTAGAATATGTTATCTCCTCTGTAAAATTCCCACCGCATTTGTACAATGCAGTAGCAATTAAGCAGCAATTCCCTGTCTCAGAAAACAGGCTGTAATCCACCCAATGTTATCAGATGTTGCTTAGGAGGTCAGGAATGCTCCAAATGGTGCTGCTTCTTTTGGGCTCTCCTTGCCCTTGGGGCACAGACACCAGCCAAGCATCAAGAGCCGCTCTCTGCCTCGACTGCCCAAGCATCCCTGACTCCAAGAAGGATGGGGAGAGTCCAACTCTCTGCCCCGGCTGTGTAGGGAGAGCAGGAGGAACAAAAGCAGTACCCCTCTTGCAGAAGCATGCACCATGGAGAAAGGTCTGCGTGGGAATGGGGGAAATGCAGCCGTCCTGGCTGCTGGCATGGGGCCCCTCCTCTAGGCTGCTATGGTGTGAGTCCTGCCTCACTGAGCACCACTGAGAGCCAGTAACCTTTCTGTCTCCCTCCTTCCCATGTACCTCCAGCTGTCATAGGTCTACAGATGTACAGCTGCATTTCGAACAAATACACCAAACGTTTCCTTTCCTGGTACTGTTTTTTCTGAGTAACTCTGGAGAGCAAACTGCACATTTCGCTTCTTGGTTGCACAGTTTCAATGCCCAAATCTTTCCCCCCCACAAGGCAATAAATGCAGCTATTGTTTTGCCAGTTGGTGGGGTTAGTCCTTTGTTGGAGAGCCTCGTGTTGGAGACCTGCGTGTTGCTGCCAAGGTAATGAACAATGTTACACACTTTAGAAACCATCCCGGGTTGTGTAATGATATCCTACCACCACAAACAACTTAGGACTGTCTCAGGCCAGAGAAAAAACAAGCCTGGAAGCTAGAGGAGAGAAGATTAAAGCAAAGCAGTAGCATGGTTTTTAATTGTGCCTTAGAATTTCTAATCTAGTTAATGGCCCTTCCAGCCCATCTTGTGTAAAGACATGAGCATGTGGCATGTACTGAAGGAGGATCAACACTGACACACCGACAGATGCGCTTATTGGCACAAGAGACTAGATTAGGTTTTGGACTGGATTTTTTAACTTGTTAGCTAGCCAGCAGCAACTTGCTTTTTTGGAGGGGCAGGGAGGGATCAAACAATTGCTGCAGAGGGATATTTGTTCGCTGGCTCTTCGTCTTCTTCCACTACAGATTCTCTGTTTAAACATGAGATAATACTGCCATTCCTTCCCCTGACTGACTGGCAACTCTTTATCCATCTCTGTTTTGCTGCTTTGGAGATTTTTTTGGCTGGAATTTGATCATCCCAGCCTGTCCTTTTATTCTCTCTCCATATTTTCCAACACTTCTGTCTCCTTCATCACTTCCCGAAGCTCTGCCGTGTAGTGAAAGCCTACAAGTTAACCAAAAGTTCAATACATTCATCTTGTCGCCATGCAATTTTGCTTGCCCATTTGAGGAAGACAAGGAGCAAGTGCTTCATACTGCAAGCACGCCGGCACGCGTGGCAAAGAGCACAGCACAGAAGGTGGAAAGTGGCTGTCTGCCAAGAGGGATGCAGCTAATGTTTAAGAGCACATGGATGAAAGCTAGCTCTGTTCACTTTCCTTGGAAGAGTTGTCCCACTAGTTGACAGAGGGCTGTTCACAGAATAGGGCAGGAACCATTTAAGACAACTGAATTCTAGCTGGTGGGAGGTGGGGGATTGCAAAAGTCCCTGGAGCCTGGCCAGGAGGCTGGTTTGAGGTGCCATGGGTGCTCTCATTCTGATGGCAGAATGATACTAGAGGTGTCATGCCCTTCTGCCAGGCTCATAGCTTTTTGGAATCCCAGTAGCAGCTAAGCAGAGGCTGACTGGCACACACATATCTCCTGTCGAGCCCACAAGTGCACAGGGCAGTCCCCCTTTGCCATGTCACCACCTCCCCACAGCACAGGCAAATGAAAGGGAGTAGAAGTTTGGGTCAAAGCTGGCCATCCAACACTGTAACTGGACTGCACTTTATGAAAAAAAACCCTTTTGTGTTCCTTTGCTTTTCCCTCCTTTCCCTTGTGCTGTGTCTTGCACCTCTGTGCGTGGTCCCCACAAGGAGAAGTTGCTGCTCAGACATCACATTGCTGCTTCAAGTGTGGTGGGAGCAGGGTCTTTCATGCAGCACAGCAGAGACACCACAGCCAGGGGTGCTCACAGACGGGTACCCGTGCCTGGCTGGATCAGTGGCTCTCCTGCAGCCACACAGCCCCAGGGTTGCACCTTTCAGGGAGGCTATTCATGGAGCAAAGAGTTGGGATGGGGCACTACCCCTGCTTGTGGCAGCATCCCAAGTGATGCCAAGGGACACACATCCACAAGACAACAGCACTCTGAGGATCCCTTGCAAACACCTGGCTCCAAAAGTGGCTGCTGTGGAGTTCAAAGGGTGCTGTGCCTGCACCCTCCACATGGAAGGTGAATGCACACTGCTTCCCTAAAGCAAACAAACAGAAGCACTCCAGCCAAATCCCTCCTATCCCACAGGCGCAGTGCCAGGCAAGGAACAGAACAATTCACCCACCTACAGATGAGATCGCTGTACAAACAACCACATAGGAAATAGGTGAGCCACTTGAAGGGGCCAGTTAAGCAGGTAATAACAAGGTCTGCCCTACTTCCATCCTTTGGAGAGCCACCAGCCCTCAGCCTAGGGGCTCGTGTGTCCCAGGAAGGAGCCATAGCAGCTGCCAGGAGCCTCACCATCCCCTCTGAGGGCTTGAATAGCTAGCCTGTGCCCTCATTGAGGAGTCTCACTGCTTCACCTGGCCAAGCTGCTCCTCCAATGGTTTTCCAAGCACAGTGTATTGATTTTTTAATTGGGTGAGCAGTAATGACCAAGACCAAAGCTAATGAAGACTAGGAGAGATCTTATCAAGCCATACAGCCCCCCCCGGGCCAGCATTAGCACCACTGCACCCAGCTGTGCTTCAATTCTGCATTTCATGGGAGGGTTCAGGGTCCCAGTCTACCCCTGAGGCACAGTAAGCATACCATGGAAAGCTAGTCTGTGCCTACAAAAACTGAAGCCTACAGACAGGTTTCTCCTGCAAGTTTTTGCCGGTGGAACAGCATCATTGAAGTGTGTGCAGGGATGCAGCCATCCAACATGCCAAAGCAGGACACACCTGCAGCCCTGGGGACATTGCAGCTCTGCAAAGAAGATGGGCAGGCAGTTCGAAGTCCAGTGTCCCAAATGTCATCACATGGGTTTTGCTGAGCACGGAGGTCTGAGCAGAGAGGTCCCTGGAATAGGCAGCTGGTGGTGGATCCTCTATCCAAAGCTGCAGGTTGTTGGCCCAGGGTGCAAATGGCAGCAAAAGCATCAATCTGTCCACAGTGAGAACAGAGGGACGCCAGCTGTCATCTCTCAACCTGACCTGCAGTTCTGAACACCTGGTTCAGGTCCCTGTGCAGAGGCAGGACAACCTGTCCTCAGCCCTACTTCAATCTGTGCCCTTCAGAAACAAACAACAACCAGTTCCTGGTAGGTCTGAAGAGCAAACAGCAGGGCCATCAGCAAGAGCCAGGTGGGAGCTTCTGGCTCCAAGCCTGAGCAAGCTGGGGAGGAGGAGGAAGCAGCACAGCAATGGGAACATTACTCTCCAGAGAAGGGGTGCAGCAGGGGTGCACAAATTAGTTCATAACTGCCAGTTAGGGAACCAGCTATGCATTTAGGAGATACTTCCTGGTGTCAGCCACAGCTCAGCACCTAAGGGATCAGCAGCATGATGGCAGGAGCAGTAGGCTACCACTTTCCCCTGGCAACCCACAGTGTTCATGCATCAGCACACTTGCACTCATACACATGTAGAAGCCCAGGGTCAGTCACTCTTTTTCGGACTGCAAAATTATGTGGTTTGAAAAGCCCCAAAATGCTGATTCCTCCCTCAGCAGGGACACAGTTCTCCAGAAGTACAAAAACATGAGTCCATCAAGAAAAAAGGATATACTGGACAGTAAAATACTGTGACCGTCTGTCAATGCCATGTGGGATGCTGCTGAAAGAATTTTGGAACAACCATGAGACTTTCTGGATGCTCAAACACTGAATGAGTCAAAAAATCATCTGTGTCCTACAGAGAAACATTTTAAAAAACAAAGCAATTGGCTTCTAGCAACATGATGTAACCTTGGTTTTTCCTCCCCTTATTGTAAGTGCATCTCTGGGTGTTTGCTTTTAAAGCTGTATCCATTAATAATGTGCCTCTATATTTATTTAGAGATATGTCAAACAAGGAGCGCTTATCCGTAGCTCCAGGCAACCCAACGATTTTAATACATAAACAGCTATATAAATGAGTCCCATAATCATCCAACAAAAGCTTCAGCGAGAAAGAACCCCATAAGCACACCATCTCCTCTCAGGATGCTCAAAATTCGGCATCCATTTCAGCAGCCAAGGAGAATAAATAAGTTTTCCAAGGGAACCAGCTCAGGTTATTACAGATCAAACGGAGGAACAAGTTGTTTGCCTTTCCTTAGCTTAAAAAAACCCAACCCACAAATGGAAAAACATGGGCCAGTTTTTCAAGCAAACTCGGCGTGTTGCCTGCCTAAATTACACTTACATGCAAGTGCATGCAAATGCTTCATTTCCCTGGTCATATGCTTTAACTGCATCCACTTTTTCCTCAAATGCCTTCTTGAACGCGACAGGACTCGCATGAGCAGCCTACCCAACCTTTCAGAAACCAGAGCATGGGCATGCTGGTGGGAACAGAGGAAACACCTGCATTCCTCCACAGCACAGACGTGGCCAAAATAATGATGAGTCTGAAAAAAGCCTGACTGAAGGCAAAGGTTGGGGTGCTGGGACTTTTCGGAGCAGGAAGGGAGCCTTATCCCCTTGTGCTTTTAAACATATTTTGCTGCACAAGGTGGGGAAAAAAAAGCCAAATAAAAGCAAGCAAACATTTTCAGCTTCTGCTGCAGTCTGTAGATGGGTTACTAAACACTGCTGGGGATAGCTCAGCAGATCCCCAGCTGTATTCCTTCCGGAGAGACGGGGGCTCCCTGCCGCTGAGATGAAAAGAGGTGCACTGTGGGGTATGACACGGTGCCCCTGTTTCAGGGGCAAGCAATTGTGCCGCTGTGCAACGCCAGCCAAGGCTTCGGGCCAAGCCCTGCTTCAGTGAAAACCAAAAAAATGTGTTTGCTGAAACCTTGCAGGACCTATCGTGCACACCCCCTGCCACTAAATACCAACAGTGATGTTTTTGGTGGCCCAGTCGGGTCTGGGGAGGTCCTGGTTTCACCCTGCTGAGATGCTGCTGATCTCTCAGCCGCTCTCAGCCGGCCATCACCCACCCTGCACGTGGGATCGAGGGACAGCACCAAAGGTACCAAGGAGGCTCAGCCTCCAAGCTGAAACTCGTTTTTCTCTACCTGGCTGGGAGTTACATGCAAAAATATTATGAGTCACAAGAGAGAAGGGTAAGAAAACCCTCAGAAGTTCAGCTTAGATTTTTTTTTTTTTTTAATCCTCCTCCCTCTCTGTCTGATGCCCAAAGGAAAAAATAAAGTGCTTAGATGGGCCAGTTTGGTGTGAGTCCCTGTTCCTCCCTTCCTGCTCCCCCTCACTGCAGCACAAGAGGAAAAACACTTGAAAGGCTCTTGGGGGAGCGGCCACAAGGATGTCTGCTTTGCCTCCACTTATGCCGCTCTTCCTTTTGCAGCTTTTCTGACATCCACAGAGGAAAAAGGCAGGACCATCTCCTGTATCCAGGTGCCTCTCACACACAAATGAGCACATTCCCATTCAAAACAAGATTGCAGTGCATTGAACTTGTCCCTGAATGTAACCCTTCTGGCTTGAACAGCTCTGCTGGCTCCTGCCTTGGGCAAGGTTTCAGTTTCCCTGTGGTTTGATGACGTGATTTGGGCAGGATTTATGAGGCTTACAAAAAAGCACAATTAAATCTAAGGGGCAGTGGAGGGGATTTTCTTCTTTCTTTCTTTTTTTTCCCCTCCCATTTCATTGCTTGCTTCTAGGACCAAGGCAAAAGTTGAGTTGGCAAAAGTCCACTGCATTGATGGAGCCTGAATTTCTAGCCAAAATACTTTTCTCTAAGTCTAGTTAAATTAATTTCCTGAAGGTTTTCAAATGTTTTCTTTGCTCTAAGTGACTGAGAAGCCACTGACATTTCACATAAAGAGCAATCAAAATGCAGGACCTGAAGAACCAAAGCCATCTCTGCTGTAACTCTGCTGTGGCCAGCACTGCAGCTGCAACCAGTGACAAAACCAGCTGAGGTGGCCATTCTTGAAGGTAACGTGGAAAGGGAGGACAAGCCAGGTTGGGACCGAAATATCCCCTTGCTTCCAGGAGAAGAGCCATCCCTTTGGGAAGGGACCCAGTCAGGTCCCTGTCTGACCCCGAGGACTTGAAGAACAGACATACCCAAATCCAACAGGAAGGAGCATGACCTCCACTGGAAACCACACATGCTGGGAAAGATAAAGCCTGCATCCCAACTTTGTTATTATTTATTGAACAGGACTCAAAGCACAGAGTGTGCTGGAACTGTGTCAGCTATGTCATTTCAGGTGAGAAAGACTAGTGTTTTCTAGGTACTGGCTCTGTAAATCCCCAAGGAGCATGCTGCCAGTGCAAGTAAAGGTCACACTGTGTTCAGCAAGGCACGTGCACACCAGCAGCCACGTGTGTCCAGGCAAATGCATTTCTCTCTCCTGTAGAAACTAAACTTCAGATCTTGTGGCCTGATTTTCTTAATTCAAAAGCAAAGGTCAAACAGAAAGTACAGGGCTTTGGTTTATTTATGGAAAAACGTAGCCATCAGACTTTCCAAAAGCATCAGCAAATTCTGCATATCCATTTTTAAATCCCTCAGAAGCCCTGCCCTCCCAAAGACCTCCCTGTTTGGGTGCTAGGCTGGCAGTGTCAGGAGCCAGAAGTCAGCATCAGCCAGCCCGGCACAGCCCAAGAAGAGCCATGTCCACCGGGAGAGGGGACAGGGTGAGCTCAGGCACAGAGTGTCCTCTGAGGATGTCAGCCCGCTTGGATTGTTTACTGCTTTCTTATTACATTACTGAAAAGGAGAGTGAGAAAAAAACCCTCCCAACTTGCTCAAAGAGGAAATGGGTAGGGAAACTTTGAGATTTCTCAGCCCTCCAAAAAGCCCCTCGGGCTGCTGTGAGCATAGCCACCACAGCTGCCCCCCAGCCACCTGCCCCGCCGCCATCCCGACAAGCCTTGCACCACCTCAATCCTGACACCAACAAGGAAGTACAATCACTTAACTGCACAGCCAGTTTCTTTTCTAAGCCTTCAGGTTGTCTCAGAAATTTTTTAAACAAGACGCTTTCCTGTTTTTGAAACCTGTGCATCCGTATGGTTTGCAGGTTACTCAAATAACCTTATCACTTGGAGCAACGCTGGCATGAATTTCAAAACTGCTTACTGCAGTGCTCCCTTCCCCTCTCCACACATATCTATTTACTCATAGGGAGCCTTATTTACAGTATCTTCCTGCCAACTGCTGACACAGAAGAAAAAAAAGCCCTGGGTTACACATTAAGCTTTATCGTTGAAGTATTCATGCCAGACGGTGTCCAAACAGAGTTAACTGACTGACCTTAGCTCAGGGTAAGCCACACAAGGGGGAAATTTCTATCACAATCTGCTTGCACGGGCAGAGCTCGTTTCGCACCACCAGCTTTTTCATCTCCTCCCCCCCTTCATCTGGGCTGAAAAGGCTTTTCAAAGAAAACACGGTTTTACTTTCAGAAAGCAAAGTGAAGTAGAGCTAGTTCCTTGCAAGTTTGTTAAAGGAGGAATTACCGGAAAGAGAGGTTTGCAGGTAAATGTTAAGGCATGGAGAGGGCCACTTGTACAACAAATCCTGACCTAAAATCCATGCAGCCTGCAAGCCAAACCCATTCTTCTGCCAAAAATGGGAAAATGAAGAAGACTGTCATGCAAGAATATGCTGTCCAGAGGATCTGGAAAATCCAGAAATCAGCTTCACCATGCCTGTTTTGCACAGCAGCTTTGGAAGGATTTGCCAAACGTAACAGTTTCACTTGACAGTCATCTTCTGGCTTAACTTCTGAGCTGGCCAGTGGCCATCCCACATTGCACAATAAATGCCTGCAAAATTAATCATAAACTCCCTGCCTGGAGCTCCCAGTGCTGCTCTCCTGAAGGGTACCTGCAGCCCACCCCAAAATCCTGCCAGCAGCTCAAATCCTGTGTTCATTAATGGCCCAGCCAGCGAGGGAGGACAAACCATCACAAAAACAACCTATGAACTTTATTTTTCCACTCCCACTTCTGCAAACTGCTGGCCGAGCCGTTTACCTCTGTGTACACTTCATGACAGCCACAAGATAGCCAGGCACATAGGCGTTTATCTAAACCTCACACTTCGCAGCCTTTCTTCTCACAGCTAATGCTTGGCTGGCAAAAGCAAGCTGTACGACCCAGCCCAGGGAAAGAAGAACTGAGAACTGCTCTCAGATTTACATGCCATGACCCTCTCTCTCCAACAAATTCACTACAGCCAGTTCAGTAGGGACGCAGTAAGGTCCCCTTGCTGCAACACTGTCTGTGTTAGTTTTGTCAGTGGGAATTAATGGGAAGGTGAAGAGGTAGACTGGGCCTGTTGTTTGTGAGAAGTGCTGCTTGGCCAGGCCTGCCACGGCAGCGTGGGGCATGGGGCATGGGTGGGACATCATGGAGCTCTGGTCCTGCCACTTCCCAGATAAACCACATCCCACCTTTCCTGCTCCCATGTAGGGGGACATGGGAAATGTTAAATGACTTTCTCCTGCCAAGCAAGCTGCTCTGCAGTGGGGAGGGAAAGCCTCTGCTCCCCATTTCTTATCTTCAGTGTGCAGTGCTATAAGCTGGGGGACGCCTTTCCCCGCTGCCCCTGTCCCACAACAGGGGTGCAGGCCTTGCTCTGGCAACCTCGTTAATGGCTTAGCACCTCGTTTGCAACATAGATCTCTCCCTCCATGAACTCACCAGAGAGCTCAGGCTCAGGCAGCCCTCGGACCCTCTGAGCACACCTGGCTCTTGCCCAGCTTGCACTGGGCGGCTGCTGTCATGCTGCCAGCCCTGGGCTTTCCTGCTAAGATGCAGCCATCAAATCCAGGGTGCTATCTCTCTTCCGTGCAACTCTAATTAAATCGCTCATTTAAAAAAATAAGTGAATTGCATTCCTGCTATGTTAATTAGTTCTTCCTATGGAGTGCTCTTCTTCCAACAGACTAAATTGAATTGACCATACAAGCACCCCAGGAAAATAACAGAAAAAACGCCAACAAAACAAAACAAAAACTCAGGCAGGATGTAAACAGCTCTAGAAGGGAGAAAGAATGTATTTCCTAACATTTCTAATAACAAAACATAAAGGTATAAAGTAAATGTGATTAAAACCAGAGAAGCAAGCAGCACACATTTTATTGCTATGTTTTCACTTCTTATTTCTTTTTAACAAGGATAAAAAATAACTTGTGCAACCTCCGCCAGGAAGTGAGTGGATCTTTGAACTCTGCCATCTGGCTAGTGGAATCTGTATTTTCATCGCCTCAGGTTACAGGTTAATCCTGCCAGTTTTTATTATTTGTAGAAGTAGTTGGCCTCTCAGAAGCTTTTATGGTCTCTGTCACAGAGAAGATTGCTGCTGAGCAAAATACATGCACAAAATACTGGGGTCGGTGTAGTGAGGACATTGAGCAGGGAGGAAAAGAGAGAACAACACACAAAAAAAAAGACAGTTTTGGCTAATCTAAAATTATCCTTTTTATTACATGAGAAGACATTGCAAAATGTGCTGGCAAATTTGCCTCGCATTGCAAGTCAGCACAGACAGGAAGGCTGAGCCTCCCTGTTCATGGTGGAAGTCAAGCCCGAGCATGCCCAGCAGCTGGGGAGACCCACGTGATGACAACAGCATCCAGCTCCATCTGGTGATGTGCTCCCAGCCCCCCGGGCACTTTTCCATCTAGTCTTGCAAACAGCTGGATCAATTTACTCTAGCCTACGGTGCGCTGCACAGGCACAGACTGAAATTATTACTCATGGAAATCCCCTCTGTCTCAGTCCTTTGAACAAGGAATCAGGTAGCTTTCAAGCTTCTGACAATTAATAGCCTTTGGTCGAGGGAGAACAGTGCAAACACGCTGGAAGCAATGGGTTTCAAAACAGCTTGCTTAGTTTCTAGTAAATTAAAGGGAGTGGGTGGTTGAGGTACACAGTAATATTATCCGGCACAGTGTGGTCTTCATTGACGTCAGCAGGACATTTTTTTTCCCTCTCTCTCTTTCTGCCTGCCTGCCTCCTGAAAAGAGACACATGGAGGTTAAGGCTGTGACAGAAGCATGGCTCATACCACCCGGAGAACCTCCAGCTTTCCATCAACAAAGCCAGAGCGCAGATGCTACTATGTTGCAAATGAGCAGCACCAAAATATATGCAAGTCATTTTAGAGGAGGAAAAAAGCTGTTGGAAACAAATCATGTGGACTTACAGTATGTATTTCTCTCCATGTTGCATGATTACCCATTCTGACTAAGACAACGCTCTTCCTGTGGCTGAGAACACATCCTCATCTCAGATTTTGCTTGAAATAGCGCATTTGACCATGACCCCTCCCCGCAACTGCTGTGCTCATCCCAGCATAGCTCTGTGGTGTCTGTGACTGTGTTTTCTCAGTCTCACTGAACACATCATTTTCTCTGAGGCCCCTGTACTGTAGGCTGGAGGCATTCTACAATAGCTGCCAGCTTTGCATTGAAAATATGCCAATAAATTCAGCAGAAAAGAAATCCTCTATGCTTTCAGCAAACTTTTCAAAATGTGATTTCTGCCTACAATCGTGTGCTTGCAGCCTTTTTATACACCGCTATTATTATATGGAATAAAAGGTGGTTGGACAGCAAATAAAAGGATGCTCAACACTGAGATGCTGCAGGTAGGAAAATGGACCTACCCTAGGCCCAAAGAAATCACCTTCCTGGTGAAATGTAACACCACAGTGCCCACATTTTGTGTGTCAAAAGCGTGAAACACAGAAAGTTTTTGGGCCAGAATATTTTTAGGGTTGCAAAAGACAATCGGGACTTTTTTATAACAAAAATGTGTACTGAAGCTGCTGTGCCAGGTTCTGACTCAACACAGACACATGCATACTGCTCAAAGTGGAAGATTTTTCCAGTAATTGAGTGGACCAAATGAGCTCATCATGACCCACTGAGCAAGTTTTCTTAGTATTTGTTTTGAGCAAGAGAACGGCTTTGATCAGAGTTTGCACTCATTTGACTTTTTCCCTCTTTCCAAACTTTTGTTCTTTCATGAAACACCAGTTCCATTCGGCTCCTTTTGGTAAAAGGAGAATTTTTTTCCGAAGTGTGGCAACAGGATTTAAGTAAATATCGCTGAAGCATTAAAAATCTGATTTATTAATGAAGCGATACTGCAGACATTGTTGAGTGGCAGGATCACCAGAGCAAGCGAGGGAGAAGAGTACCGTGCAGGAAAGCCAGGAGACACTGCAGAGACAGACAGCGCATGCTTGTGCAGGAGGCTGAAGGAAATGTGTGAAAGTGGAAGATCATGACTCACTACAAACAAATTACGTGATCACCAACTAGCACATTCTTCTTGTCCTTCCATAGCCTGATCCCTTGATTTCGTTATGGTCACCCATGCAACTTGGTGGCAATCTGCCTGCTGCTCTGAGTGGCATTTTTGCTGCTTGTTGTTAAGGTATGACACCTAACATGCTGTAAAGGTTAAGGAAAAGGTCTTGAACCAAGTCATTTTTGGCAGGAGTAGCTATAATTCCCTCGGGGCCACAGCTACAGATTGGGCTTTGCTGCAAATACCGCACATCCTTGTGTGCCTGCCTTCGGGGAACGAGTCACAGATTTTTACAGTGTTGCACAATGTTTGCCTTTTCTGCAGAATTGCCTTCTGACGTCCCTTTGACAACAGTGTCTTTCAGGATTCGTTTGCAACTTTCATCAGAGTGTTTTGGAGGAAAGAATGGAAGGAGTTAATAGCTACCTGTAATTATGACTCAGCGTGGCAGTGCCTGAGGGTTAATGGAGCTCATATCTCAAAGCTGCCACTCCTGAGTTTTAGCCACCAACTTATGCTCCCTTCTTCCTGAAAATGGTAAGTCACTATCACTTTACACAGTAGGCAACAACAACTACCCTCCAGACTTTGAAAGAAAAAGGAACGTTGGTGAATACATAACTATGCTAAGCAGCACTTTCATTTAAAAGAAAATGCTCTACCATTTTCACACCTAAAAGGCACAGCCCAGGTGGTAGCCTGCTTTCTTCCAAGGTCTCACCAAAAAAGTAGAAAAGGCACTCCAGATCCTATACAGCTTTGGGCTCTCTAACTGAGCATTTTAACAACTTAACTGTGGCTACAACAGCCTACAGCACGATGTGCCCAGCTGTGGCAGATGAGGTTGAAAGGAAATTCACAGGTTTCTCCAGTTCTTTTCAGCTATATTTGGAGATGTGGTCAAGTCCAGGCCACGCTGACTTGCAGAGCTGCCTTCAGACAGCCTTTGGCCACCCTGCCACATGAGAACAGAGCCTGAGCCCAGGTTTTAAGTTCCAAACAAAGTGGCCCTGATGGTGAGAAACATAGCCCAGCTTGCCCAGCTTGGACTGAGGTTGTTGATATACACTGGTTTTGTGGCACAGGATTGATGGCAGCTGACAACTCATGTCACCCTAGACACCAGACAGTCTGGGCTGGTCATGGGTCTGAGCTACTCACACTGCAGGCAAGGCTGAAGGTGGACCTGAAGGTGCACTTGCCTGAAGACCACCAGGCAGAGCAATGCCCCATTACCCCCCAGCAAATGCAAGCAAAAATGTTAACCATACCATGAGACAAGCCCCCGGAAAACATCTTTTGTGATTGCCTCTCACTAGCTCTGGTGAGAGGCACACAGAGGGAGAGGGCTGCACATCACAGCCAGCAGGCAAAGAGTCATTTACAGGGACGCCTGCGAACTATTATTACCACTACTCTCCTTCTTTACAAAGCCTTCAGATAGCTTTCCAAGATGGTATTTTTGTGACCAGACAAAGGTCAGAGTCCCTGCTATGATAAATCAGGCCTGATTTGGAGGCAGGTTCAGCTGACAGAGTCATCTGACCGATGCAGCTGTGCACAAACCCTGAACCAGTTCCCTTCTTGTGTCTCTGTCAGGCTGGGGACAAAGCTCAGACATCTGCTAGTTCCTGAATTACAGCATGCACGCAATAACGGACGTGCCCGGCTCAGGGAAGCTTGTGTTTATTATTTTCCAAGCTTTGCATCAACTACACACACAACCAGACCACAGTGTCCGGTCACCAAATCTGCTGTGTGCAGCTGCCTTGGCTGCTAAAATGAATGGTGACTTCGTAAGGCTGCGGCTTCCCTAGCAAAAAAAATAAAGGAAAAAATTTGCATTTCCCCTTTTCTGTGTTGCCAAATCCTTCCCTTCAAGAAATTACACTAAAGAAAGTCCTGCTAAGTAGCCTCACACCTAGGCAGGTAAGGAGGCCAGCAGGCACCGCCATATCACCCACAGTCCATAGCTCTGGTCACATCCAGCAGAAATACTCGGGGATGGTTCACAGCCACCCAGAGGGGCCAGCATATCCAAGTGCTCCTTGGGTTTTCAGAGGATTGATGTAAACCCCAAGCCAGTGCAAAGACAGCTGGCCCCACATTGCTTCCCACAGCACCTCCCAGGTGTTGCACTGAGCACCAGCACAACTGGCTGATGCTATTGTGCCAGCCTGGACACCGGTGCACCCGCCGCCCCTGCTCCCACCCCTGTGCCTGCCTACTGAGTGACATTTTGTGCTTCCCCCTGTGCTGCCCTGCTGAGCAGCTCTGAATCATCCCCTGCATCGGCTGCCTGCCCAGCAGGAAACTGCAGCTGCCAGGCCCCCAGCAAGCTGTGCAGAATGCCAGGGTGCCACTCCAGGCTCAAAAATGCAAACGTTGGTGTGGACGGAAGCTGGGGTCCCCCCACAGCCAGTACCAGGGCCCCGGTTGGGCTCCCAGGCCACAGCTGTTGTCCCACGAATGAAGCTGAAATCCCCTTCCGCCATTCCCCTGCCAGCACCACTGAGCTGCACCACTTTGACCTTTTCAGGGAAATCTGCCTGGACATTTTAGCTCTGCCCTCCTAGAAGCCACAGCAGAGGGGGAGTGGAGCTGGCCAGTTTGGCAGGGCTGAGCCCACTGTAAAGGTCAGAGAAGCACAGCCTGCCCCACCACTCAGGGGCTGCTGGGCCTGCCAACTCAGCTGTTGTCCTCCTGTGACTATGGCTGCCATCGCTGCTTGGAAAGGGTACAAGTGTGATCCTGTTATTACAACAGTTTGGAGATCGTAAGGCTGTGGTCTCAGATGGGCTTTCAGAAGCAGGCAGGGTGCTCTGTGCTGGCCCTTTCCCAGGGAAAACTAAAAAGGGTCTGCACAAGAAGCTTTTAGGGTCGATTGCTTCTTGGAGCTATCTACTCCCGACTCACAGGGCCAGGCCTTGTGCTCCACATAAGCCATCTGTGCCTGCTTGAAAGAAACAGTACGAATCCCTAGAGACTCAGAAATTGTAAAGACACAGCAAGAACCCCCCAGATTTCAAGCCTGTGAGCACCTCTCCCAACCATACACAAATTGCTTCCATATTTTACAAGTTTTGAAGTGTGTGTGTATACGCTTTGTAAATCAGTGAGCCTGACCCTGAAGTCATCCAAAACTCATGATCAAAAACCAAGTATTTGAGGTGCAGGTGACATCATTCTCCAAAGAGTTTCTTCATCTAAGTAAAAAAAAAAAAGAAGTATAAATTTTTGAAGCTGAACAGAAGCCCTGAAAACTTGCTTTCTCTGCCTGGAAACACAATGCATAATAGGGACACACACAATCCCCCCAGTATAAGTGAGAAGCAAAGCAACCCCCATTTTCTGTACGTACAGGGCTAAAATGACCTGCAGACAAAAACCCCACCACCTGTGATGTTTGAGTGTTCAGAAACAAAATCTGTCCCACGATGTCTGTGGTTTTTGTCTACCTCTGCATCCAGTTTGGGGACCACAGGCATGGATGGCATGGGGACATAGCTGAGCAGTTGCTGTAACCCAAGTGCTTCTGCAGTGCCCTTCACTCTAGTGCCCATGGGTCCTTCAAGGACAACAAGACCCCCATCATACCCCTATCAGGTATAGAAATGTTGTGACCCCCATTTGCAGCAGAGAACTGAAGACAAAGACCCCAAGGGCTCACTTTGGGGCAACTGTAGTGGTGCCTTGTCCAGGCACTGTGAGTTTCTGTCAACACTGCCAAACTGCTATGGCTCACATTTTGGTGTGTTGAAGTTCCTGGTACCAATTTCAGTGTACCAAAACATTCCAAAAGGTTGGGCTATGGCCACTACCAAGAGAGCTCAGGTTTGTTCCCTTACCCCAGCAGCAGTCCCAAGGGCTGTGGCTGTGAGAGTAAGTCATGAAGTCCAATAGGAGCAGATCTGTAGGGCAAAACACTCGAGACCGAGGCTATTACCTCCATGTAGCACATGTTTTTAGCACATGAGGCATCAGACTAGCTGCAGTTTGCCTCAATGAACTGAGCTGGGAAGCAGATAGGGTGTTTCTGGAGAGCATTTTCCAGTTTCGTCTCCTCCATCAGAAACCCAGCCTATATATTTGCAAGATCACCCCACAAGATGAACAGAAGTGTAGTGCTTGGGAGAAACCAGGATGTTTGCTCAAAAAGGCATCCCCAGCCTGAACTGAGCCAGTAATGCAGGCACCCTCAGGTCATCCATCTGCTCTGGGCACAGAAGTGGAAGAGCCCCATCGTCACTGCTCACCTGACGCTAAGTGATTTGTATGAACAACCTAGGTGGATCCAGGCACCCTGACACAAGGCACAACCACAGAGGGCACTGGCTGAGAAGGGGAAGGAGAGGAAAGATGTTTAGGAAAACATGCTTGCCAATGCTGCAGAGGAGGGTGGACACAGTGGCAGCCACTGGGATCCCACGGGACAGGCCAAGGTTTTCCCTGTCATCCCATTTCCATTCCCAGCCCACACTGCACTCCTCAACACACAGCTGAGCAAAGGCCTGGACATGGGGGTGGAGCCAGTGCAGCAGGGGCACCCAGCTCAGCCCCAGCCTCCTCTGGGAGAAGGCGGTTGGGTGGGTTGGCCGGCAGCCCAGGCAGCTCCAGAAAGGGTATGAAACCCCATCATTATGAAAGCAGGAGGTGACGGTTCATGATAAGGCAAAAGGAGCTGCAGGGTGATTTCACTGCTGGCATGAGGTACAGCTTGCTGTGTGCCACCACTGTGCACCTCTCAGAGCTCTCTTCATGGCACAAGCAGCCACAGCTAGCCGCCAGGAGTGTTGTCCCTCTCCACCAGCTGGAGCAGCTAACAGCATGGCCAAGGCCAACTCTCTTGTTTTGAGAGACATACAGGACTTGTTATTTGTGTATCTTTATAGGGAAGAACAAAGCAGGTGACAAAAAAGGAGGCGTAAAATTCTGAAGGTGCCAAGTAGCTCTAGCGTGGAATTCCATGATAAAGCAAGGCCATCCCAAACAGCCAGATGCCTATGAAATGTCATTTCTGGACAACACTTCAGAACTGACTTGGAGGGAAGTGTGACATTTACTGAGTCACCTCCACCACTTCCTGCAGCACCTGGAGCTTACTTCAAGGCCTCTCATCTAGATACTGAGAATTTGCTCACTATTCAGGCTGAAAATAACATGGTTTACTTTCATTTTTTTTCTGAAAACCTCTGCTGAAAGCATGATCTGTGATGCAACAACCTCCAGTGCAGCCCCAGTCCTCACGTACAGTTCATACTGCACAATGAAAGAGCAATTTAAAAGTTGTCAGTCACCTAGTAGTTCTCCCAGGAGGCAATCAGCAACATGTAGCTGCTTTCCCCTTGAATCCAGTAACTGGTAACAAGACTTTCTTTTTCCAAGCCACCCAAACCATGCTTCATCCTGAACGGTAATGGAGGTTTTCACCACTTCCTCTGACTGCACCAGTAAGCTGTGGCCTCCTCTGCCTCCAACATACGCTGCAGCAGCTGCAACGTGAGCTGAAATAATTTCGAAGGACAGCTCTGAACCTCTGCCTTTATGAAGAGTCATTCAGGACTCCTGTGTCCCTGCTTGTTCCTGCCAGAGCCCTCAGGGGCTCTGGATGCACAGCCTCAAAGTGCAAGCAACTTCAGAGAAGAGGAATTGAAAATAAAAGCTAAATCTAATTAAAAAACCCCCAAAACCAAAACCAACCAAACACACAAATATTTCTGTACTTTCATATCTGAATTATTTTTACACATTTCTTCTGTATTTAAATATTCCCCTCGCTGAGGATGTAAAACTCTGATGAATTCATTGTGTATAAAACCGTTTAGGCTTTAAGTCCTCCTGTTTTGATATATAGTTTGTTAATAAGGAAAGGACAGATTTTTCCCCTTGGTATTACAGAATTTACACAACATTTCACATCCAATCCAAAAATACTTGTGGTGTTTCTTTCAAAAGTCGAAGCTGGAGACAAAACCTTTCATTAAATGGCGTTACAATCACAAAGGATCAGCCACATAAATCCAAGTGTCTTTGTTGGCAGTGCATCCATTAAGACAACTTGAACAGGATATGACATGTGAATGTTTAGTCTGTGGAAAAAAAAAGAAAAAAGTAAAAAAGTATCAAATGTAGAAATGTCAAAGGTGAAAGAGGAACCGGGTTGTTTGCTGTTAGAAATGTCGCCTCTTGCATCACGCTGGCCTGTGAGAGCCATACACACCAGAAGGACCGTGGAAGGTCTAGGAAAGGATGAAAAACCTTCCTTTCTTGTGAAATACACTGCTTTCTCAGGGACCATTCCAACTCAGAGTCAGACATGAGTAAAAGTGCAAAGTTATCTGAGGAGAGCTCCAAAACCATGTTTTTCTGCATTTTGATGGGAAGGCCCTTGAGACCTGCTGCACAGTGGCTCTGCAGCATGGCAGTGTGAAGGAGAACTGTGCCCACTGAGCAAAGAGCAAACCCACCGGTGCAGACATGGTCAATGCTCCGCTTGCTCCAGTGCTTAGGGCAGACTCTAAATTTAAGGGGATAGTTAATTTGTTTTCAATTTCTCCTTGGTTTCTCTAGTCTGGGATATTGACCAAAAGGCACAGAAAAATGTAATGTGGACAATAAACTGCCTATTTAAAAAAAATTAATATTGCTGCATTATGCCTCTGGGGCCTGGGAGGTTTCACACAAGTACACAACTGGACTTTCAGCTCTGAAAAATGAGACTGGACAGAGTAAAACAAAATTATCTTCTTTCCAGCTGGAAAGAAGATATTTTACAGCCTGCCACATTAAATGTAAGAGAGGAAAGACCAGTTGGGACGTGTACTCAAGCTGAGATCTGATCATCCCTTTTTTCCTCTTTCTACTCATAAACTGGGGATTTTGTTCAGCCAGCCTTTGAAAACTCAGTGCAGGCTGAGGCTGGTTATGAACCAAAACAAGGCGGCTGTTCTGGACAACTGTGCTTGCTTTCTTGTGGGACTTGTCGAAAGAAGAGACGTGCTGCGTTTTTACTGAAAGGGGAGATTAATCATCTAGGAGATGCAAACACAACAGAGAAGAAATAGTGTCTATTGAGACACTTCCAGCTGCATGTCCATCCTGCCCCTTGACCAGCATCTGCCTGGCCTTGCAGGCAGCCTCAGCAACTGAAGGTCTCCAGGGCTCTAAAACATGAGAGGCTGCAGGGGAACAGCTGGGTGGCAGAGACAGGCACCTCCTGTGCCATTGCCAAGGCAGTGAGATCCTGCACACCACCACATTCTTCACAAAATTACAAAAAATGTTAATTTATAGCAAATCCTTCCCAATTAAAGACCATAAAGCTCTGCAGTTAATCAAGCTGATTAAATGAATTAAACTTGTTAAGAACATTTTTATCAAAACATTTACATTTCTGCTGAGCAGAGATTCATGTGACTTTGAGCTGCAAAGTACACAGTTGCCATGAGAGGACTAAAAAGAGGATTGGGAACATTAACCATGTGAAAAATCAAGCCTACCTCTGCCTCTCCCAGCATTCTTTTAAAACAAAATTGCTCCCTGGTCCATTAATTTCATCACTGTGTCAGGTATCTTTGACTTTCAGGAAAGAAAGGCATTGCTTACCTACAGTGAGAGGTGACACATGGGTCCAAAGGTGGGGAATTCATCCCTGCCTTACAAAACATCTCCAAGCCAAAGTGCTGCAAGAGGTCCTGGGAGAGCAGCACCCCTCACCCAACCCATGGCGTGCGTCATGTGCCCAGGCCTCATCTCCTGGGTCTGAGAGCACCTATAGAAAAAACATGTTTGTGAGAATACACAACACAAACATTTCCATAGCTGTCTGAAAGATTAAAGTAACTCAGCAAGGGATTTTTTTCCTTACATCTAAGTCTGCTCAGCTTCAGTCCCCACAGAGATAGGTTCAATAAAGGCTTTAGATGCCTAACTTCTTAATTTAAACACTCGTCTTCAGCTGTTACCCAACTGTAGAGGGCTGTACTGCTGAGAGGTACTTGAATTTCCTCCAGCATCCTACGTCCTTCAGAAGAGAGCAGAGCAGGTTGGTGGTGACATTCCATTAACCTGTGCCACATCAGGACACACCAGCAATGTGTCCTCCCAGAGTGTCACTTGATGGGGCTTAGCTGGGAGCAGACAGACCTGTAATGGCTGGACACAGGCTGAGCTGGCATTGAGGGTTTTCTCTGAGCTTACGGAGAAAGAGAGGCACCCTCTCAAAACACTCTACACATATTCTAGGAAAAATAACCTGTGGGTGTCGCTGTCTTTGCTCACTGTAGAGCAAGTTATGGTGAAGGGACTCACACTGAATATCTCACTTCTGGATAGCTCAAATACAATCATGTCCTCAAGTATTCCCAGCAACATAAACACCAACTGGGTAACAAACCAAGGCCAGGAACAGGGTATCTAACCACACAGCAGCAGGTATGCCTGCTTGCCAAAACAGCAGTCATCACAGCTAGTTAGCAGAAGGCAGGTTAAGTGTAGGCTTCACATCCTTCTCAAATATTTAGCCCACCTCATTGGTGGGTGTTCTTTGATGCTGCAACATGCACTGCTCTCCATGGCAGGTAGCTTGAGCATAGTACTGTGTGTCTGACCAGCACTGCATCCACAATAACTTCCTACCAAATGAGGATTTATACGGTGAGAGTGCACAATCCCAAATAAAAAGGCATTGGGAATAGGCCTTCCCCTTTCTCTCAATGAGCACTTCAAGAAGATCTGCAGGTTCAGCATTTTGCAGTGAGTTCTGCTAAGGCAAAGAAAAACTTGGCATTTGCTCTTCATTTTCTGTGCCATATGCTTTATTTGTCTGAGAGTTGTTTTTCCTGCAGGGGAGGGTGGATTGGCAGGTATGGAAATTCATTAAACTTACTTTGATTAGTTCTTTGTGATGGCCACCATCTCCATTTTAATTTTTATTTCTCATGCCCAGAATAATCTCAAAACAAAGACATCCTCTCCCAAAGCACAATAAATACTCTCAAAAGAAGTGTCTGAAAGGCCATTCTCCTTGGATGAGCCTGTAAAGGTTAGAAGTTGTGGCTGGAGTATTTCTAAAGAGAATGATAGAAACCAAGAGACTGATCATAAAAGTAACACGTTACGGAACCAAATATACTGATATGCCTTGCAACAACCTGGGTATTGGCAAAGGTACCATGTGCTTATGTGCAAGCTACTTGCCTGGTTTTGCAAGAACAAGTTTCTCAGATGATGCTTATACTGAACTACCTATTCCATTTTTCACTGCTTGTCAGATAAATGGCAGCCTTTTTAATGTGAAGACAGACGTTTGATTATTTTAGGCTTGGGGATTCTGGCCAATTCCTTCCCAAAAGTGGCTGGGGTTGAATAGCCAAAGAAAATTTATGCATTTAAACTTAATGATGCTTAAACACTGCAAGTAACAACACAGAAATGGACAGAAGCCTGAGGGGTAGCAGAAATCTCCAAGAAAAGGACTTTTCTGTTCAGACAAACTGCCAGCAGCTCCTGACAGTGGCCATTATGAATGTGTTTCCATATTCTGCCCTTTAAAAGTATATATTATTTTCTGTTAAAAAGAAGCCTGCATTCATTCATTCTTGTAGTCCTGTGATGTTTCTGCACCTAATGGTTTCCAGGTCTCTCCGCAGGCTGTAGAAAGTTGTTGTTTATCCATACAAGCTTTTTTTTTCCCCCAAAAGCAGAAAAAATAACTCACGAGCCACAGGCAAACAGGGTGGGACATTTGGCTCCACAGCTTTGCAGAAGCTTCCAGTTCACTGCCAGTTTAGCACAGTGGTACTGGAGAGCTACACAGACAAAAGCCCTTTGCTTCCCTCCTTTCTCTGTTTGTGAGGTTAGATACAAACCTCATCCTATTTCCACCTCCAATGCCTGCAGAGAAGAAATAGTCTAAAAGGTTTCTTAAGAAAGATGAAATCTGCATACATGTCCTAGTAAATGCTCTTCAGGTACCCCATGTTTCATGGGTCAGGGTTAGGTGTCATTTGCAGATTAGGTGGAAATTGGGTCCTTTCATGTCCTAATGTACATTGAATACAAAAATGAAGTGTCACCTGCACATACAAAGTGCATATACCATTCCAAAGCTTCTACCTGTCCAAACAATCAGCTCTTAAAACCTCTGTGTGAGTTTCAACAGATCGCATTAGTGTTGAGAATAACCAAGGGCTGGACTTCTCCAGAAGAAAAGCCTCGCTCACCATTTTAACGCCTCTCTCTTTCCATATAACCAAAGTGTCAGCCTGCCCAGACCCCAGGGAGTGTCCAGTGCAGCTGTTAATGGAGAGGAATCATTTCCCAAGCTGGAGAATTATGAAAATGTAAAACATTTCTTTTTTTTTTTTTTTTTTAAAGAGTAGTTTTGGATCCAGTAATGAGGAAGAGTGCATGAGCTTCAGTTTCTAGTTATGATTTCAAACTCATTAAAAAATGTTTCTGAAATGTGGGATTGGGAAGGAAAACAGCATCTAACAGCTCCTGCCTAGGACATGGAGAATGCAAGGAAACATTTGGAAAAATAATCTATGGGAGTTGCTGAAAAGGGCCTAACAAAGGGATAAGAGAGAGTAGCAAACTAGATGCTAGTTTATAAAATAAGAGGGTCTGATTTTGACCTGCAGAGAGGTGAAGAACATTGTATCATAGAGCTGAAGGGAGATGGCTTCTCCCTGTAGTGTGCTGCTGGGTCTGAACCATCCTCTAAACAGAGAAAGCAACTGCAGGCACTTCTATGTCCAGGAGACGTCATATTGGAAAGAATTCAACAATGAAAAACAGTCAGATAACTAAAGGGAAGATTAAATAACTAAATACTACAGTTTGGATAAGTAAATCCCTACGAGGAAGATAAAATCATTTGAAGTTGTCAACATCAAGGAGAGAGTGCTGTTTACATAGCTCTACATGAAGCGTAACAAGACAGGAAAGTACCTTTTCCTGCAGAAAGGGAAAATGCAGACTGGCAGTGAGAGCTATTAACCCCCCGCTGCTGACTTTTACAGTCCTCTCAACTCTCTACCAAAACCTCCTTTAGTATAGAAGTTGTCAGGTGAGAACCCAGGACTGCCCACAACCACTATGGCAACACCTTCCTGCAGAGCAACCTGCTACACACACCATGTGTGCCCCGCACCAGCAGCATCCATGCCAGCATTCCCACCCCCCTGCACCTCCGCCTCCTGCAAGGAAAGAGAAATCCAAAGCGTTTCTCCTTGTACTTTATCATCACTAAAATGCCATTTCTCCTTAGCAATTGATTCAACAGCAAAACACGAGGTACATGGCAAGTACGCAAAACAGCAAGTCCACCCCTGGAGCCTGCAAATGCCGCATTACAAACACAGGTATTTGCCTGTAGCAATGGGATAACCAGATGCGTAGTGGCAGGATTTCATGTGCACATGTATATATTTACTGGTGGGGCCATCCACAGAAGCTAAGTTTCTCATTTTCCTCTGTGCACTTAAAGTTATTTAACTCTTCCCATTAATGATGGCTCGCTCAAACTCAAATACACCATATTGGATGTCTGCTTCAGGCAGACTCTTTTGGTAATTTTTAGCTAAAATAATTCAACTGCCTCCAAGAACAAGATTAGAAAGATATATGTGAGTTTGCTCTGTTCAAATCAAGATATTAAAGATGTCTGTCTTTAGAGGCTGGTACAGATACTTAGCCAGGGAAGAGAGATGTGCCTTTGCAAGGGTCCTAATTTTTCCCATCTGTGGTTAAGTTACAAGTTATACAAAGCTTCATTCTGCACAGCTGCAATTAGGCAGGACAAGGACCTTTCCCCACATAGCCTCCACTCCCCCATGGAGAACTGTCTGCCCTGGGCATTAAAAGAGGTAGAGTTGTTGTGGGGAAAAAAAAATATTTACATATACATTTCATCCTGTAGCTGAAAGCAGCCCTATCACGAAGCTTGTGCAGATGGGACTCAGATGGCAAGGGCAGTGTTAAATGAAGCTTTTCTAACTGCCCAGTGCATGACCCTACAAGCTTCCCATACTTTCAGTCTACATCGGGTTTGTGTCATTTCCTTAATTTGCAAATGGCAAATTGAAACAAAAATGCAGGAAACCTATCATGTGGCATCATATCAGCTACTGCATGACTCACTGGCAGGACTGGCTCTTATTCTCAGATGTTAATTCCATCACGTTTGAAAAGCAAAATAACTGGGAATACTGATAGCCCAATAACCTCTACTGAGGGAGCAGGCAGAAATGACTCAGCCTGTGCCAATAACGTCTCCAAATATTTGCTATCAACAGGCAACTACTGTGCAGCAGAAATCCCGGGGTTTGCTGTGTCCCAGGTTCTGCAGGATATATGATCCTGTGAGGAGACGTTCTTCCAAATCTGACTCCTCCTGCCCCTCCTGGTCCTCCTAGCCTGTCTTCTGCCTTGGTCCTGTTCCCACATTTACCTCCACGTCTGAGATCAGTTGCCCTCTCCACGCAGGAGGTCCTCAGCCTTTGCCCTGCAGTAGGGCTCCCTCCCTTCCTCCCTCCCTCGACGAGTCCAGTCCTAATCAACATCAGCCTTCCTGTGTGTTCGCCTAAGTATCAGCAAAGGAGCACATCTGAGAGCATTTCCAGGCTCCATCCACAGCACTGCAGCAACCCTGCCAGCATAGAAAAACAATGTCAAAGAGCTGCTGCTCTGCACCTGCAGCAGGAGGCTGCCTTGTGCCTGCCACATCATCATCTGTGATTTAGCCACCAGATTTGAACAAGTTTCCACTGAGCAAGTGTCTTCAGAGAATTCAGATTCTAACTCTTAAGAAGTTTCTGTCGAATGTCTGAGATCTGAGGCTTTTTTTTTCCTAAGGTTTCTTAGTTCAACTTATTTTTCCCCGATGAAAAACAACCGAAGGTGCATTCCTGATATCTGCCAAATTTCAAGCCTCTCCTTCAGAGGCAGAAAGTGCTGGTTTCTCAACAGATCATTTAAAGAACATGTTAAAATATGAAGAAAAAAAAATTGTTTCCCTCATCTCTTTCTCGTAAGCAAGCAAAAACATTTTTTGCTGAAGCTTCCCAGATGCATTCAGCCTGAGACAGATATGCAGAACAGAAAAAAAACAGCTGAGCATTAGACAGATAAAGTTTTCATGGGTTTACAAGCAACTAAACATTTGGTCTTATAAGAAATATTGGACAGCCTTAAAAACAGGGGCACCAAAGTCACCAAGTAGTTGCAATTTAAACTGCTGAGTCAGGAATGGAGATGAACAGAAAATGCATTAATTTGATGGTAAATTCCCCAAATGTGTGACTGCTTTTGTGCTTTCTAAGGAGACCATGGTGAAGAGATTTGTTTCTTTTGGAGGTGCCTGTCCTCTGCCACAAGCTGCCTAGGCAGAGACTAAATGAGCTTGGCAAGTGACTTTCCCCCAGGATCTCCACTGGCTCTCCGTAAGGCCACTCTGGGGCCTGGAGATCTATGTCTCCATTTTCCCAGCAGTTGTAGACCTCTGGGGAAGGCTACTCATTCCAGGAGGACACCATGGGGATGCAGGTGCCAAGCATACCTGTTGCATTGCTCAGTGCACGGCTGGGAGCTAGACACAGAGTGCTGCTGAGCTGGGTAGGGGAGCAAGGGTCCCAGATTTTCAGATCTACTGTGCATTTGTGGATTATCTCGAGCCTGGAATAATGGGCACCTCAGTGAAGGGTGCCAAACAGAGGAAAAGCTTTGGGTTGTTGTTATTTTGGATCATGTCAGGAAGGTCATATCACTTCACAATGATTCTATGGCATGAACTAATGGAGCCTTGCCTCACCCCATCTCCCAGTCTGTCACTCTGCTGAACATTTTCATCTCTGCATTACACACACACACACACAGGCTCTCCCTGCACAGGGCCATCCCACCAGTACCCACCATGGCACCATACCCAGGCCAATCTTGCTTAGGAATCATCTGTGCAGCATGAGCAATCCTCTGCCACTCCATCTTCAAAGCAAAGGCAAAACTTATTCCCCATTTGTTTATGCAGACATGAGTAGGAGGCAGGTAGTAGGTCTGCAGGGCAGATGGACTCAGTCTGTCCTTCTTTCCTTCCTCCTGCATCCTACATTTTCCCAAGAATGCCCCCAGCATGCTTGCATCTGCAGCAGAGCCACAACAGCTGACAAAACACCTCTTTCCCTGCTCCAGGGATGGTTTTTCCTGTGACCGACAAGCAGGCACTGGTGTTTCATAGTACTGCTCTTTGAACCACTCTTTCATAGCCACACCACGAGTCCTGGTCCTCGTGAATAGGAACCTGATTATTTATTAATTTTGGCTGACAGGAATAGAAAAGAGTAGAGGGGGTGTGCAGGGGGGAAGAGAGAAGTATATTTTAATTTTTGTGCTTTTGACTTTGGCTGCCCCTACCCAAATAAGATGGTGTGGCCAGTGCTGGGGCAGCAAGAGAGTAAACAAGAGGGCCCATGAGCCCAGCAGTGCTGCATGAGGTGCAGTGGCATCTCTATGTGCAGGGAACCCACGCACAAGTTTTCATGTGAATAACTAAAATCCAAGCCTCCTCACTCTTCTCCACTTTCCAATCCCTTCTCCTGTTTTCTCTATAATTCCATTTTCATCTCCTTCACTTCTTTCCACTCCCATTTTACAGATATTATTGTTCCTTTGGTGAAGAGCATCCCTGTGCTGAGATGATGAGTTTATAAGGCAGAGGGCTGCAGCAAACGCCTTGTGAAGCCCAGCCAGCAGCCCCCAGCCCCCTTCCTCTTCTCTTCAAAGTTCACACGCTTTAGTATGCAAGCTTCCTGCTGCCTGCCCAGCCAGCTCACTATTCACAGGCAAACCGCGTTCCTCCACTTGGCTCCTGAAGAAGAATAAGTATAAAAAGCCCTGAAAGTCTTGCTGCTGAGCCAGCAGGAAACTCAAACTGCTCTGAGCATGGGAACCAAGAGAACTGCTGTGGCCAGCACAACAGGTATTGTTTGGGAGGAAATCCCGGCAGCAGACATGACTGCCTACACACACACATATATATATATATGTATACGCTTAGTGAGAGTCTGGCAAGAGGGAGGGTTGGGGAAGTGTACAAGGAGAGAAGAACAGATAAGCAGCTATATCCAAAAAAGAATAAGAGAGCTGATCAGCCAAGATAAACAGCTGTTTTGCTAGACAAAGAACTGACCCATTTGCCACATATTCAAACCATGTGGGACCTCAGGTGATGTCTCTGGCCTTGGTCTCTTGACAGGTCTTTCTATATCCTTGTTTTAGTTTGCATCAGGAGTGAGTTCATGAGGCCACTGCCCTGTTTGTCCCACTTGCCATGTTTAGATTTATGTCAGGGAACAATTCTTTAACTGGATTTCTTTTGAGTGAAAGGAAACCAGGAAATGGACTCCAGGAGCACAGCTCCTGCACTCGAACCTCTAATGAGTGTCTGGTCCCTGGGAACCAGAACTGCAGCAGCTTGATGTAAATTCCCTGACATACCAAGTCTTCAGTACGAAACAGCCACCTCTGTGGATCTGCTTCCTGCTACATTGCTACCAGCTGCTAACATAGGCACTGCCTATCTGCAAATACGGTAAATTTGAGTGCAAAAAAAAGAGAAGGAAGAAGGAAAAACTTGAATTACATAACTTCTTTTTTCATCAAAAAGTTCATAAAAGCTGTGGTAAAACTGCTCACAACTGTCACATTCACAAGGAGTCATAACAAGAAGTTTGACAAGACAAGACTTGGTGATCTGGAAGTATTTTAATTATATGTCTTACAGTCTTTCTTGTTTAGAGATGCTCTAAAGAAATAAAGCAGCTGTGAAAATCCCAGATAAGGGAATGTGTGGCCTCAAGACTCATAATCATAAGAAGATGGCCTGAGAGCAACACACATGCCTTGGAAAACAAGAAAGCATCCAAAATGAAAGGGCCAAACTTTAAGTCAACATGAAGACGTGCACGTGACAGATCATCCTTATGGAATGGATTTTTGTTCCCCAAATACTCCACACTGAACAGCATTATGAATACTACCAGTCAAATGCCCAACAGTTACACACAGCCACATTTTTGAACCGCCTTAAAGCTTTCTGCATTAGGATTTTACTCACTATACAGAAAGGGGTTTGCTGTGAAAGTTAGATCTGGACTGAGCTCCAGTGTCCTCAAATGGCCCTTTCTGGGGGAGAAGAGGGGAGTCGAGCTGGGGTTCTGTTCTGGCTCCACTCCAGTTTCAGGAGCATATGGTGGAGCATCTGTGCAACTGGGTTCATTCCTTTAATTTGGTTAGACAATTTTGGGATAGGAAATGTCAATGCACAGGCTTGTTTTGGATAAACACCAAAAAGCAGTTTGGGAACCTGGTTGAAACAAACTGATTCTCCAGAGTCTGTAACACCAGTGGAAAATGCAGACAAGAGCTTATGTCTGCTATTAGCAGCTTTTCCATAATAGGTTTTTCCTGTGCTATATGGAAACTTCAGGATACTCAGGACTTCAGCAGTGCTTCTACCTCTAAAAGTCCATTGCAGAGGCAGGAACCTCCTAAGGGAGGGAACATTTGAACTCTCACCTCCTAGGATCCTGAAAGAAAAGTCCTCCAAAAATAAATGTATCATAACACTGTGATAACTACCATAATGACCCTGGCATGGACACTGAGCAGAGGCGAAAGCCTGGTCAGCTGCCATGATACAAGTAGTAGAAAAGGCAGCTGGTTTGTGCACAGATAACCTGGGATGTTCAGAGCAGCCACATAGAATCAAGAATGGAAAATGTGACCAGTCCTTTGCAACAGATGGGACAGAGACACATGTAGGAGATTTTAGTCAGCAGAGCAAAGCTCAGAGCTTTCCACCAGCGTTTCTCCCTGCTACAGCTGCCTAGAAGAAAACGAAGCAGTGCCCCAGGAATCAGCAGCCTCTTGGCTCCCTGCAGCTGCCTGGTTTCCAGCCTGCAGGGTGGTGATGTGAAGCAGAGGCGCTTTCTCCTCTCCTCACTGAAAGGGCACTTTGAGGAAAGGAATTAAACTGCAGCACAACACTCCTGCACAGCAGATGAGCTGCCTTGTGGACCACTCCTGCCCCCGTAACATTGCATGCGCACTGCACACAGGGACAGCTGCATGGCTTCTCCTTGTCCTTGAACATGTATAAGTGCATGGGGAGCAAACGAGCAGCCCAGAGCATCCCAAGTCTCTGAGAGATGAGCAGAGAATAGCCCATGCCACTGCAAGTGCAATGGTTGCTGTGTCATCTATGTCCTCCTACACGAAGCATGAGAGAACAGGACCTGTACTGAGACTGAAAAGATAACTCACCTCCCAGGGCTCAGCAACAGAGGGAAAGAGGTGAAACCCTCCCAGCAGCAGGCTCTCACACACAGCTTTGGCACTGCGCCTCCCTGTTGACCAGGAAAATTGGCCGCCGTTAAGTAGAGCCCATTCAGTCTCGCAGGCCCATTCAGTGCATTGCCTGGTGGGTGAACTGCCAGCGAGGAGGACACCCATTAACAGACTCCGTAAGCACCGCACAGATGGTCCCTTGCATTCACTACCCGCTGGGTGGGACATCCGTCAGTGGCCTCAGGGAGAAAGGCCCTGCGTGTTTGCCGGTGTTTGTTACAGGAGTCCAAAGGGGAGAACAAAACTGTGAAGCAAGACAATACTTTTAAGTTGAGGGGAAACATTTCTTCCTCCATTAATTATTTCCCATGCTATTCCTGGCAGTGACCTTCACCAGGAAGAGAAAAAACCCAGATTTGTTTTTATGTCTTTTATCTGACTTCCTATACTAAAGCCTCTGGCTAAAATGACTCACATTTATACCAGCCATCACATTATATTACGCTGTACGAGTGCTGCTACTTGTCTTGTCTTCCTCATCATTAAGGTTTGTTAGCATTAAACCAGGCAATTTGCAGCTATATTTTAAGATTGCCTGCCTCAGTGGCAGTGTCCATAATAGTTTTGTTTCATCTTTCGAAGTAATACCCTGAGGATTACATTTGAGACTGCTGGCAATCTGCCCCAGATTGAAGGGAAATTTTTCTGGTTCTGTGCAAAGAAGTGTTTGCCTGTTGCAGACCAGACCTCTCTTCTTCAACCACTTACGATGAAATCACATATGTGCACCACTGGCCTGTTACGTACCCACTCACCCCTTCAGAGATTCTTGGTGGTGTTTCTGCACCCTGCGTGTAACAGGGCTGCATGCTGAAACCACAGCCCCAGGGAGGCAGAGAGCGTTACCTCTCTGGGTGGAGGGGTGACCCTCATGGTCATTGGCCCAGCTTCCCCCACCCAATAATTTAAAGGATTGAGAAGAAACTATACCAGAGAAGTCTCAGAGACCCATACCCCTCCCAGAGAACTTCCCACAGAAGGCAATGGGCTGGTCCTTACTGTCTCATTTCATTCATGCTTGCCTTCTTTACACACACAGTACTCACAAAGCAACACCTTTTGCATGAAAGGGACACTTGCCATCAGGTTGCCTTCCAGCCTTCTTTTTTTTAAAAAATGGGCATTCAGATTGCAACAATGACCTGTCATCTGCCAGAACCGAAACCATACTGTGCCAGAAGCTGTGTGAGTGTCCAGGAACAGTCCTAGCCTTCAGCTGCTTCCAGCTTAAAAGTGAAGCAGTCTAAAGGTTAAAAGAAAAATGTCACATTAGACATTTTAACCCAATAACATACCTGAAAGAAGTTTGATCTTCATCGTACAGAATCCCAAGGAATCCTACTCAAAATGTAGCCATCCCACAGAGAGTGGACATTTTTGACTCTCACACAAATGCTGTTGTTATATGTCCACAACTGCTTAGAGACCCTGACCTGCAGTATGGGGATGGAACAAACACTGGCTGCTGGCCAAGCAGGGGCCCCTTTCCATCTCTGAGCCATGGCTCATGGCATGCCAGCTGGGCCAGTGCAGAATGTACTAACCTCTTTTTTAAACAAAACAGCACCATGAACCTTGGTGTGAAATCAACTAATTTAAGGCAAATTGCAACAAGTGCGACGAACAGCGGGAGGTAAGGAAAAGTTAAGGGTACTTCATAAAAGTATGTTTATTTCTTTGACATCCTCAGAAGAGGTCATAGTCTGGAACGGGCAGAAAGTTGATTTTACGTGACACAAGATCTAACCACAAGAGATTGTATCATAGGATTTTAGTTAGGAAATAAAAAAGACCAAGAAAGACACTCCAAATATATATATTCAGATCCTCAAATAAATAAATAAACATGACACATGAAAATAAGTAAGATTTTTCTTTAAATTTACTGCCGCTTTCATTACACCATTAGAAATAGTCATGGAATATTTTCAGTAGCTGAAAAGTCTCATCCTGAAATAATAGGCATGCATTAACATCCATTGGAAAACCATCTTTTCATGTTTGTAAGCTCTCTTGATAGAGAAAAGGAAGCAGAAAGGCTCTCCCAGGCAAGCTCTTATTCACAGGTACAAACCTCTTTTCAGTGATGAATGAATCCTTTCAGAAATGCTAATATCAGCATTTACACAAGGTGGCCAATGTAAACAGTAACTGCTGGTTCATTCTTCTTTTTGGATCCTTTGCCAATTTACAGATCTTCAGAGTTAGTGTTGAAACAGGGAGCATTTTGTTGGAAAAGAGCAAAAATGCATTTCTGAACCCAAATCTACTGATGGGAATTGATGTCATAATATAACCCCAAGAAAGGGCTTCCCTGTGAACCCAACCAGTGTGAGAGAGGAGGAGAGACAGTAAGAAGATGGATATTTGTTACTTGGATCATATCTCACTGCTTGCATTCTCCCTGGAGATTTAGTACTACTTTTGAAGGCAGCAGCCAAAAATATGCTTTGATGTATCTTTAATCTAAAGCTATCTATATTGATAAACTATGTTTGTGCAGTTGAAGCACTGAACCAGAGATAGGACTTTTGTTCCCACTTCTACCACAGGCTTTTGGTGTGTCCTTGGAAAACCAATGAGACTTTGTGTGTCTGACCTGGGCCCCTCTCAGCCAAGCATAGCAGAGACCACTTTCCCACAGAGCAGCATCGAAAAAAGATCTGTGCATCATGGGATGGACACCGAGTCCACCTGAGTCCTTCTGAAAGCAATGAAAATAAATTGATACTGGTCAGATTCAGGCTGCCCTAAAATTAACCATATAACTCATTAGGAAACAAATTCCACAGCTCAGAAATTACCAGTAACAATCTTTTCTTCCGGGATTATTGCTCCCACAGATGAGCCAAAAAGAGGACCATTTCAAAGGTCACGATTCATTTCAGCACAAAGCAACTGGCTTTCCTTTGATTGCAGGGGAATGTGACTTAATTTAAGTCAGCTGACTTTGTCCTGAAGAGGACTACAGTTTGTCACATGATCTTGTAGCATACCCACACTGTGGATGTTGACCTCTATGGCTAAAGCCAGAAGATTCAACTCTGCCCTAGGACACTTGCCCCAACAAAGAGAAAATAGACTGGATAGAAATGGAGTTGTCAGAAGAAACTGTTGAGGGCAGCAACAGGATCTGAGAATAAAAGCACTTCCTCAGATCACAGGGGATGATCATCTCTCATACTTGCACTCTTCTCCCCCCGGTAACTAAGTAGGGCTGGATTAAGCTGGGAAGATGGAGAGATGGAGGAGCAAGAAGCAAACTTTTTTGGTAAGGGAACATGTACAGTAAATAATAGCTGCAAAGGCTCCCTCATGTATTGAAGACATAATTCAGTGTTTTTCTTCCCCAAATCAGGATTTAATGGGAAGCAAGTTTCACCCTTTCTAAAGGAGTACTCTACAATAAGCTTGTCAAGCTTGGAAAGTACTTTGGGAGCCCCTGGGATAAAAGGCGCTCTAGGAATGAAAGCTGATATTTACGATTATTGCTTGAAAGGAACAGAGAGGAACAGTAATGTAAAATATGAATGGCAGCTGGTGCTAAAAAACGTATCATTGACTTGGTGCCAAAGAAGATAGTCCTAGCTCTCAAACCTCGATGACAAGGATTTAGGAGATACAAGAAGTGGAAGAGACTTGTGCAAATAACAACAAATGCCAACCTGATTGCAGGGAAAATAGGTGTCTTGTGGGTTTTTCTTTTCTTCCTCCTAAATTGCAGACCATATGATCTGATCTCTCTCATCCCAGCTCTGTCAGTCAGAACAGATGCCTATTAACCACAGTAAGTATTGCTGGTTTGTACTCCTCTTAAAGGAGGAACCTACAGATCCCTTAGGACACAAGGGGAGAAAAATATCCTTGGTAAGTGGTCAAATGTTATGGATTGGCCTAAGTAGATTCATATCTTATCTCGCTCAAAGGACTAAGAGCAGAACCACTTCAGGCTAATGTAAATTCAACTTCTCTATTTTAGAAAGCTCCAGGAGAAGAAAATCAGGCTAACAGGTTCTGCTCCTGCAAACATCTTACCTGCACGCTCTCAGCTTGCATAAATGCCTTCTATTGATTTTACACTGGGCGTGTGGCCCCCTAATGTGGCACTGTACAGCTCCTAGAGAGGACGTTTCGCTATCCAGACCTGGTATTGAGACATCTTTACCTCAGTCTCCCACTCTTCCACTTTTCCTTGAGAAGATCTAAAAGAAATATCCTTTGAGAGAAAGAATTCTGCTTCTTAACTTCTTCAAAAACAAGCTTGAAAGTTACTCTGGTGCATAAAAAACCTTCTCTGCAAAAACCCACAGGATCTCAAGAAGTGATTTCTTTTTTTTTAATATAGCCGAGAATAACACAGCATGCACAAGAGGCTGAATGTTAATATCATACACATTTAAATTAGATATAAGGTACAATTATTTTTTTAATGTGCTCCTGCAATGAATTAACAAGAACGGCTGTGTTCTCTAATTTGCAGGCTCCAAATGAAGATGGGATACCTTTCACAGGCATGCTTCAAGCAGATGTGGGTTAGTGGGCTAGAAGAATTGGAATGGCTCTAGGGACAGGGATTTTGCCAATGAACACCCCACCCAGGCTAGCAGCCTTCTGTGTCACTTGGGGCAAGCCTTGCAACCTCTCTGCAGGCCAGACTCCCACATTTCTAATGCGGCTATGCCCCGCATCAGCCAGGAGAGTGCTGTGACTGTACTCTCTGGGTCCAGCTGAAGGCCAAGCAGAGCCCTGGCCTCGCTTCCAACTGTGGAGAAGTACCATTTCACCAAAGCAACACTAACAGAGCTGCTTGGCACTAATGGCCCTTTCCTGGCATGCAGCTGCTGCACTGGCACATTGTTAAGGGGAAGAAGGTCCCCTGGCAGCACGAGCTGCCAGGGCTGGGGTGTGGAGCATGCTCCCACAAGCTCCTCTCCATCAGCACTGCTTCCTCTTCCTGGCACAGTCTAATGCTGATGAATCTGTATTAGAAATAATAGAAAGTCCTTGGCCTTTTTTTTTCCCCTTTCTTTCTTTTTTCCTTCCCTTTAGCTATTTAGGCCAACTCTGGCTAATCACGCTCTCTAACTTATACTCAGTCACTGCCATGGCAACCATTTCAACATGCAGTTCATAGACTACCTCTGAGATGCACAGCCCTTTTCAAAAACACATAGACCTTGATGCTTCAGGAGAGGCACTAAGAGAGGAGAGCTATCATCTGCTACGCTGACACATTTTTCTACAGTCTTACCTCTGGCAGCATGAATCTCTTCTTTTAGCTCTGAATAGCTCATCACTTGTTCTGTCCCCTTTTCCTCCCCCTCGAAATAGGTTCTTTAAAAATTGACACAGATTTATAGAGATGAAAAAGAAAAGGTGTAGGAAAGGAAATGCATTTGGAAATTCCACTCTCTGGCATTTCAATTCACCCTTGTAAGAATGCTGCAAAGCCTGTCCTGTTACTGCTTCAAAGGAAATTCTGTTTTGTTCTGTTGTGTCAGAGTGGAAAAGGAGAAAGCTTTGGGGGCTTGCTTTCTGGTTGTCTTGAAACCCAGGAGAGAGAGAGTGGCTCAGGAACAGGGTAGGTGCTACTTCTTTCTCCTTTGCAAAATGGCTCCTATTCAGAGGTGCAATTGCCCTGCAATGTGCAAAACCAGGTCTGTGTTTGTCCAAGTGAAGAGAGCAAGATTTGAACAGCACTGAAAAAAGATCTACCTGGAACATGTAGGTGCATTTTTCCAACAGTCATCTCTGAGTATCTTGCTCAAGATCTGCTGTAATTAGGTTTGCTTTTGACTAGTCATGATTCCTGACACCTAGGCAGCACAGTAAGGTGCTGCAGTGAGGTGCTACACAGGTGTCTGTCATGCTGCTTACGAATGAATCATTTATTCTGCTCACACTTAACACACTCTTCTCCCAGGCGCAGTCAGACGGGAGGCTCTGACTGCCAGCACCACAGTAGAAAAAATCTTTTTTAGTTTCTTTATGTAATTGTAGCTGCTCTGTGGAAGAACCTGATTCCACATCTTGAATGTTTTATGTGTTTATGCATGTAGGTTTCAAACATGTATATATCACATGTAGTGGCATGTTGATCCTTATCAGGTGTAATTACACTATCCATTCCTTTCTTCCCACCTTTTCTATGTTTTTATCACTGTCCATTATTAGCTGGCCACTAGACACAAACAAGGCCTTTACACTACCACCTACTTGGCATCAATACGAATAATGCTTCTGCTGCTGACCAAGAGAGGAGAGAAATCCAGATGCACCTACAAGCAAACAAATATTAGCACACCTAAAATAACCTGGGTGGAACATTTTATTCCAGTTTGAACTGGGCCCCTCTAGCCACAGGAGAGCATCCTCAAACACAGTTCTTCAAACAAAAATGTTCCCTAGGAACAAAATCTGAGAGACAAGAGCCAGGAGTCCCTAAGGCAGGCAGATAAATATGAGCCAGCAGATAAATAATATATGGCAGTCACCTTTGACCTCTTATTTTAATGCATGCACACTGTTTTATAAGACCTGCATATGCACTTCTCAGCAAGCATCATTTATAGATCCTATCTTCCACTCAAATCAAGCCTCTGAGAATGCTGAAGTAAGGAAATGTGTGCTCAGAAACATCATGTATAGTCTATCAAATATCTGGGACTCCTTGACTATGTATAGACTGCCTGGGGGGACCCAGATCCTTAGCTGTCCTTCCTAATCCGCAACCTAAAGTCAAGATAAAGGCTGGAAGGAGGAGAATATAGAACACAACTGACTGCTTTTAGCCCACATACTTTAATGCTAATGCATTTTTGTAACTGCATAATAAGCATGGACAAAATTACAATACATCTATGAATGGGGATACCATTTTCATGGCATGTGTATAGCACAGACTCAACTCTTCAATAAATCAACTTTCTATAAACCACTGCAGTGTATATAGACTTTAACTACACCCCACTTTCCCAGTGTATCCAAATCTGGCAGTCTCCCTTACTCTACAGCTAAAGATGCACTCTTACTCCCATGTGAGAAGAGGGCATGAAGGGTAGAAATTAAGGCTAGAAATGAAGCTGGAATAGTCTTCTCTTCTTACACACATATTAGGTAACTTGTCTGACACCAGCCAGACTGGCAGCACCTAGAGCAGAAAATCAAGCCAGTGAATCAGGGCACAAGTAGGAGAGCTCAACCATCCATCCCTCCAGATCTTAGTACAGTCCCAATAACAGTTTTGCCCCAGGCCAACCAGTGCTCTACCAAACTGTTTCCAAGCACAGCCCAGGAGTTAGCACGGACCAGGACTGTTCACAACAGGGTAGTCTATATGTGGCCACATGGCCACCACAGCCAGACACTGTTACTAGTCAGCCACAAAGCAAAGCTCAGCTCCTGCCTCTGCGTGATTTATTAGCAAAGACATGGCCCATGCCACACAGGCTTGTGCCTCAGGCTTTTGCCAGTGATCCAATGTACCTGCCTTTGCTGATTAGGACACGCCTCTGATCCAGTCATGCAAATTCTCTCATCCACTTTTTTCCAGTGCAGAGTCAAACTAACTTTGGTTACAGGTGGCTTAAACCATCACATCTGACAATGAAGAGGCTGAGCAGAGAAGTGTTGATGAAGTCAGCACCACATCCCAGCTAGGAGCTGAGCCTGCCCCCAGGATCATCACCCTGCTTTGCTCCACCAGCCCACAGCCCACTAGATGAACACCTGGGCACACCTAACATGCAGCCAGGGGATAGTGCCATAGTTGCCTATTTCTCCACTGGAAGAGATTTATTTTGACTTCACACCACAGCAAGCAGAAGAGTCACCTCTTTGGGCTGGCATCTGACTGGTAGCAGCAGCAGCCCAACTCCTGGCATGTGGCCAGCCCCAGCCCCAGAATGATGTGCCTTCCCTCACCGCTCCAGCCAAGGAAGGCCTCAGACTTGACCAAAGGTGTAACACAGGCCAGATAAGGACTTTAATTACCCAAACAGGCAGTGCATGAACACAGACTGGGCTTAGACCTGGGCTAAGCATATGCTATGGCCATACCCTTAGCAAGTCTGGCACAACCACGAAATGAAGCTGGATAACCTGCGCCTACCAGTCCTCCTTTCCTTAGCCTTGTACTCGCATGAACATAAACCAAACCTTGCAAGGAGACCAGAAGTCAGTTATTTTGTTTTCATTTGATAAAAATTAAGTCAAGGTTAAGTCAAGGGTGCCTACACAGCTGATCTGCATTTTACCTCCTGCATTCTCCAACAGAGAAACCTGACCTCCCAGGAGGCTGCATTGGCAAGCACCACTCATTCCCTCTCCACCTCCTGGGCAGCACAGCATCTTCTCTCCACGGTACTGGGCTGAGGAAAGCTGTCAGTTTTCAGGCAGTGTAGAAACCCGTACTGTGCACTCATTATCTCCTTTGGAATCCAGTGTTCAGAGTTGTCATGCTTTCCAAACCCATGTGAAAGAGGTTAGAAAGAAAGTTAAAAGATGTTTCTTATATCTACATAAGAAACATTCAGGTCCTGTTATGTCCCAAGGGAGGGCACTGGCACAGGAGAGAGACCAGGACTGCTCGAGTGGGGCAATTCCTATGTTCCCAAGTAGGTCAGGAGAGACTGCAGAGAAAAGCAAACATTGCAAAAACCTTTTGCAATGCAAAACTCTACAAACAATTGCAAATTATTTGAGTTAAAGCAGAGAAGTTGTTTGAATGGGTTTTGAGCCCTTTTTCTTCTTCCTGATAATGAGCATTTTCTCTTTTGCAAGCGTGCTCCTGGAATGAGAAGTCTCATAGTTTGGGGATATGTTCACACTGGGAACATTCACGTGACCTTTCAGATCACATTCCTCCTATTTATAAGAGTATTAGTCATCCACTTAGAGAGCAGAACTAATACCATGTTTGTTAAATGACTAAATGTGCGCTATGAATAACCAGTGGAGGGTACTTAAAACCACAGTTACATCCAAGAGCACACAGAGAAGCCATAGCCAGCTAGCGCTTAGACAAAGCACAAATAATACTACTGCATGTAAAATACCTTCAAAGAACAATTTGAAACCAGTTCATCCATAGGAAGGACTGCATTAATCGGATACACTGTTTTCCAGAGATAGTTCACCTAGTTATTTAGACATATAGGATAGCTGGCAAGAAGGCATGTCATGAACCCTCAAATTTGAAAAAAGCCCACTTTGAAAAAAGGCACTAAGAGGATAGATCACATCTCTGCTGGAGCATGGCCATCACGTTACACAGAAAACGTCAGGACTATTCAAGTTTGTAACTTTGTCACTGGCAAAACATGATGTTTAGAAGCCCTGAATAATGCCTTACTTGTTAACTAACACGTTGCTCAACTCAGCTGCAGGGAAAGAACCATACACACCATGTGTCCCAACACGTTAGTGAGTCCCAGCCAACATGAGTAAACTTTCCTTACCTCAGACCTTACCCAAGCAAACTTACCCAAGTTTGCCTCCAGCAAACTACCACAAGCAGTATCAGTTCCCAGGTCAGGAAAAATGGTGCTTCCCAGGTGCTGAGGACTTCCCTGCCCTGCATACAGTAAATCAGCACTTTGGGAAGCATTTAGCAAGATGAGATAGATGCAGTGGGTGCACTCAGACCGTTTTGGTGAAACCATGTGAGTGCACACACCTGGCAGGAGAGAATCTGGAGGGGAGGAGAGAAGAGTGAAGGACAAAAAGGTGGGTGGAACAGGAAAAAGGGAAGTATAGATAGCAGCATGAAAAATGAAGAGACTGCAGACTATGTGCCCCTCTATCAAAGAAACACAGAAGCAGTCTGAGCTTTGCGAGCTCCACATTTCTGACAGCAAGGAAAATGGAAATGGGAACAGCTCTAAAAAGAATTAATGAGAGTTTTGAATAATGATGTGCAAATTATGGGCTGGAGCACAAAGAATTAAAGAACTTTGACTCTGAGTTCCCACTTGCCCCTCAGTTTAGCATTAAAATCCAATTATGAACTTCCACACTGCACAGGACGGCACTGGGATGCCTGGATGTACTACACTTTGGCCAAACGCTCTTAGGGTGAGGTTGGACATTATCAGCAGGAGGTGCCCGGCTATAGTCACATGACAGCATCAGGAGCTGCCCCTGCCAGCAAACCTCCCCAGCATCAGCCTGACCAGAGGCAGTGGCTGAAAAGTTCAGTGACAAGGTGGCAGCTAAAGGTGCAAACATCACTTCCTCATTGCAGCCTCAGTGAATGGCCCTGCCTGTGCAACACAGAGGATGTTTTGAATGGCAGAGCACAGGCAGTGAATCATCATATAATCACTGCTGGTGTGTCCCAGCCTCAGTGTATCATCAAGCCTTCCTTTGGGTCAAGTAATCATTTGAGTCTGACTCATCGTTGCACAGGTTTCTCCTAGTGCAGGCTGGTGTGGTCAGTGAGCAGAGCTAATCAAATGTGCTCTCACTATTTCACCCATGAACTGGCAGAGCTGGCAAGGCTGGTGCTTGCAGTTTTGCCATGCAGACCCTGACAGTTCCCACAGATCACATAGTCTGTCAGGCCCTACACAAAAGTTAGGCAGCAAATTGTTAACCACATAAGTTATCACTGTTTTCTTAAGAACTCCTCATGGATCAAAGCATTAGCACTTTCCTGGGCCAGAACAATGTGAGTAGCAAGTCAGAGCCTCCAAAACACAGAATAATTGAGGCTGGAAGGCACCTCAGGTCTGAGACCCCTAAAAAGCCAGGTTCAAACACCCCCATCCTCATCCTCAGAGTGTGAGCCGCCAACACAGAGGAAACAGAAATCCCATGCAAGCCAAGGAGCACTTGTGCTGGTGGAGCCCTGCTGAGATCACACAGCTAATACAGCATGATGAGAAAATCCAGCAGCATCAGGTAATATCAGAGGGCCACAGGAGAGACAGAGTAAACTGAGGGAAAGACCAGCAAAACCAGTGTGGGACAGAGAGAGAAGACATGTTTGCTTCCTTTGCTGCCAAAATGGAGGCAAGAAGGATGGTGTGGAAGCATTTCTCCTTTCTCCCAGTTTACTTCATGTTGAAAGGAGCCACCTTCTGACATCAAGAAGACAAAGTAAGAGTCAAGGTTGCTGCAGCTGCAACAGGGAGCAGAGCCTTGGCTCCACCCTGCCTGCACAGTTCTTCCTTCCCAGGCCTTGAAAGGGGACGAGGGAAAGGGTAACCCTCATTCCTCTCTAGGCCAGATGGTGGAAGGACTCACCAGGTCTCATCTCCACCCTGTCACTAATATCAAATAATAATAGTATTTAGCATTTCCATAATTACATTTGCACTCTGATATCACAGACACAGCTGAATTGGAAGTAATTAAGAGCATTATAATGAGCTTCAGTGGATTGTTTCAGTCAGAGGCATTATTTAGGCAGCCCTCATTTTTGTGGTTACATTTGAATAAGCACTCTGCATTGAGGTGAGGTTCACTGATGAGACACTTTGGCATAAAGGCAGTCTCCTACTTGCAAAGGCAGAATAAGTGTCATTATGCATCATGTTTCACCAGACTTCAAAATGCTAGGGAAGGTAAGTCAGGTTACAGCTCACTCCACCTTCAACTTGTAAGAGTTGCAAAACTCTTCCCATGGACTGTCATTTGGAGAAGGTCTGCCATGACCCCCTACTTACAGAAGCTGCAACTCTGGAGGCCTTCAATACTCAATACAAGCAGCCACCATAATCTCTCACTGCAGGTGTCAGTTCTGCAAGAATTCTTATTCAAGGGGAGGGGGCAGAAAGCCAGAAGCTCTGGGAGTACCTTGCACCAGGAACAGGTTGCTGGACTGAGCACTGCTGGGACTAGTGAGCAGAACTGAATTCAGAGCCATCTGCAGAACAGAGTAGTCCTGGGTCTACTTGTAGCCTCACTGAAGACTTCTTCCTTTGGCCTTTCACTAAGAAGGAATTAAGTACTCCTTTAACTGCAGTTACTTCAGTTCCCTGTTCATAAATGCACATAAAGGCATTAATTTCTTTCATTCTTGTTTGCCCCTTATGTTTGGGCTGCAGATCCCTTGGGATACCTTCTAGGTACACCTGTCTTAAAAGTAATGTGCTGCTTTTGTCATTGAAGAAGGAGGAAATGTAGGCACACGGAACAAACAAACACTTGTACTGCAATTTCTTATGTTTTAAAAAAGAACAAAAAGGTAATAGAATGTAATATGTTGACCAAGAGCAAAGGTAAAATCACAGCAGCTGACTCAGTGTAACAGAAAGAACTTAATAGAGTTGGCAATGTTTCAGCCTGCCTTCTCAGGAACTTCAACATGGGAATACGTTAAGAGTAGCATAACATAGCCAAAGCACTGCTTGAATGAAAAAAAAGAGTTAGTGTCAGGCAAAAGAGATATTTTCAGCAGCAAGGAAGTTCTTCCAGCAAAGCATGCGCACAAACTCGTGCTTATTTCTTGGTGTTCAGTTACTGCAAACATTGCAAATAAACCAAATCAAAGCAGAGAATCTAAGCCTGTACTACTGCGGAAACACTCTCCTAAGGTGTTTGTGATCTAACTATTCTATCCATCCTCCAGAAACAGGTTAAAACAGAAGACTTGGACAAGACCCAAACCAGCTTCAGTGCTGTTTAGAAATACAGTTAAGACACAAAGCTGTTTCTCTACTTCAAGACAAACTGGCTGTTACAAAAAACATTGAGGAGCAAGGACATTTCCTGAGCTCTGGCTGTATGTGCAGTGGAAAGGAGTTTCCCATGCCGTTTCCTTAATTAGCACAAATATGCTGACAATCTTCTCCATGCTGAAATCAAGCCATAGGTCAACTAAAAAGTTGATCTATTTACGCATCCAAATCCACCACATGCTGAGCCAACATGTTTCAATGCCGTAATCAGTACCCAGATTATAACATGCCTTTGTCATGCATACAGTTGCTGAAACAAACTTGGATGTCCCAATATGAAACCTATTTGTTCTGCAGTCAGCAAGTCGGAAAAGTGCCAATATATACATTCAATGTTTTGCAAGTGCTAGGATTGTATGCTGGCATTTATTGGATCGTTTTGACCATTACATGAATTTATAAATATGACCAGTTGAATTAGAGAAACGACATGATCTGAAGGCCAGATTCTAAGCTTGTTTAAACTGAAATAAACAGGGAATAACTCATTTGGGATCCAGTAATTTACTCTAGTTTCACCATGCAGAGATCAAGGCCACAGTTATCTCTTTATGCAGTTCGATTTGAGTTTGGTCCTTGTCAACAGCACGTGTTATAATACAATCATGAGGCAGCCGAACAGAAAATACAGCATGCCAATACAGCAAATGTGGTAGTACCAGCTCTAGGGAGAAGTTTAGCAACCTTATGACAGGTACTGTTTAAGTGTGTGAACTCGAGACTTGTTCCTTGGACAATTTTTGCTTTGTTGGTAGTGCAGCTGGCAGGACTAACTCTAAAAGCAATTTATGTCTGGCCAGCTCCTGGCCAGCTCCTAGCTAATACTGAGTGAAAGCTGTGATAGCTAAGCTGTTCCCTCCTGGCCAAGCAGCCCATTTTCTGTGATCAGTTCAGTAAGGTTGCTGCCTGCTGTGCAGATGGGACACTGCGACGTGCCAGTGTGACTGCTCTGACCCTTTCTCCCACTTTTCAGTTGTTCCTCCAGTAGTGCATCCCACAGTAGGTCACACCATGGGCTGCTGCTCTCAGTAGACTTCTTCCAGGAATTCACCTTCGTCGTTACTGGTCTATGGCGTCACTGCTCACATTTTCCCAGAATCACTTGGCATCGATGTGCCTGGACAGCATGGCAGGTAGCCCTGCCAGCATAGCTGCTGCTTGGAAAATCTGCCCTGTGGGTGTAAATTGAGCATCTTACTGGTTACTGGCTGTAACTCTTTTAGCTGGATACAAGGTCACAGTTGTGAAAGTAACAAGAATGTGTCTTTGACATAAATTACCTGCTCTTTCTTGCCAGACAGAAAAAACAAAAAAACAAAAAACCCCAAAACACCAGAAAGCAATGCCCCATGAAGAACAAATTAGATCCCATTTTGTGTCCCTTCACCATAGAGCAAGGTTTCAATGTCACTGAATTCTGCACTTGTGACTGTCACCCAGCCCAAAATGAAAGAAACCAGGCCGATAGCTACGTCCATAATTTTCCTGTTGAGCTGTTTTCTTTCCTGAATTTTATTTTGCTATATTTATTCATCCATTTCAGTAATTATCCTTCAGTACCACAGAGCAGCTTCAAGACAGATATACACTGTCATCAGACACCTCAAATTTTCCTTAGGCACTATCAGTAAAAGCACATCCTCCAAATGTATCATGACTGGATGTGGCTCCTCCTGAGCTGGTGAGGCCAGAGAGAAAACTACGCCACGGGCCAGTCACAGGAAGTCGCAAGCACTCACAACTGGCCCTGGCTTCCATTTGAGGCACAGGCAGACAAGCCCTCATAGGAGCAGCTGGACACTCCAGTGGTTACACAGGGAAAGGAGACAGCTGTCCCTGCCTGCTGCAGAAGGACAAGAACCTGGCAGGAAGCAAAGGTGCTTCTTACTGCTCAGACTACGCTCTGAATCCTTGTTGCCATTAAACAGCCTTACTCTCCCAGGAAGAAGGGGAGTGATGGAGTGAAAGTAAGTCTGACCTTCCTGGAGGAATGGACTTACTGATACTGTGCTGGGCTGAAACCTGAAACCACTGAAACTCTGGGCCTAGTGAGAGAGAATTGCCAAACCAAGCCCAGCATGATTCAATAACGCAAACTAAGGCTCACACAGCTTCCTCGTCCTAACCCCATTCCTTCTCTCTGAAAGACAGTTTGCATGTTGCAACCATATGGAAGCAGTGATCTAGACACCAAGAAAGCCTGCCAATGTCCAGCTGTGCGTCAGCACAAGACACAGGGACATAAATCAGACAAGGTGCATGTAGTCAACTCACTCATAAAGGCTTCCCTGAGGTTCTCCATTGTGCTCAAGCAGCAGCAAAAAACCTCATCCACCCATAGACTGACACACCTTTACCTTCCATCAACCTCAATATAGAACTCCTATCTAGAGAACAGAATCCCATAAGCCTGGCCTCATTTACACTGGTTTTACAGTTACCTCCTTGTGAAATACCCCATCTTTAAATAGGTGTTCCCAAGATCAAACCTGGCTCAGTCAGTGTCTCTGAGCATCACTAACGTCTAGGTCTTTCTTCAAAAAAAGGTCAGCCTCGACATGGTTAGAAAGTTGCTTTTCCTCTCCCCCAGTTACTTACAATCGAAGACATAGTTTAAAAGCTCACAAACATGAGGGCGTTGGCAATCTGCAGATCTCTCACCAAACATGTAAGTAAGCATCAAGCAAAATTTCCCTGTAGTCACATAGCCACTGGGCCCTGACCAGGAATTACCACCAACATAAGGGAAGTTTCCACAGTCTCTTTTCTCTGGAGTTTCTGCTGCACTGCCATGGCTGAGTTGCTGGTCTAGGATCTCAAAGATATTCTCCCTGCTGGAAATGAGAGCACCACTTACAGCTGACACTCAGCTGCACTTGAGCTGGCATTGGTTTCTTTGTATTTTCTAGCCCCTGCCATGACAGCTTAAAAGAAGTTCTGGTGCATGCCTTGTTCACAAACTCAGCTCAGGAAAAAAACCCAGGTTTTATGTGTGGTCACCAAAGGCTAACGGGCCCGACCTCAGTCTTTAGCTGTCCAGGTGACTTGCTGAAGAACAAGGAAGTGCCAAAACAGAAAATGCCTGAGACAGATGGCTCAAGAGGAGTCTTGTCCCCGTTTCTCACCTTACAGACAATGCTGTGAACATACCACAGCACACTACACAGTTCTCCATTCCAGACGTTGTAAAACACTGTACTACATTACAAGCTGGAGCAAGAATGTGGTGAAGTCTCAGACAGCCTCGGAGGCTGGATTACTCATTTATCACAAAACTCAGATGAAGTTGTGCTACTTATATTGCTACAGGGCAAGGAAGGGAGAGGGAAAGACTTTTACATTTCCAGGAGACTTGTTTTAGCAACTGATGACATATGGGGACAGGATTCTCCAAACTTCCTTTGGCTCAAGAATATGAAATCCTGTTTCCCCATATACCATTAATTTGCTGGCCACCTACTCATCTGCTATTTAAACCTCTAGGCTTTAAATTCTTCTTGGCTAGTTCTCTGTATTGCCCTCTGCCCTGCCATAAAGAACAAGACCCTTACTTTGGGAAACCATTTTTTGTCAAAGTTAACTGAGCTGGCTCTGCCTTCCTCCCAGAGATTAGGTGCGTATACAGCCAGTGTCTTGAATTTATGAGATCTCAAAGAAATAAGTAGCTTATACAGGTGGAATTAGGTAGAGACATTGGAAACAAACACCAGCCTGGTATGTGAGGAGTTTCTGTGCTCTGTTTCATTTGTGCCTACTAGCCTACAGGTGCCCTACAAACTAAGGTACTTCAGCTGACTTGTTTTTTCATGCCACCCTCGCATGTTTCTAAAAGCATCTCTCCTTTTGATCACATGGCAGCAGGTACTCCCTTACAAACACAGCAGTGTTACAAGCAACCGTGCTAAACACATGCTGCACAGGTGAGCCCTGCAATATTGTCTGCGGCTATACAGCCATCACCCCACCCACACTGTCTCGTTTTTCTCAATGTAACTCCAGGTTTGGCCCTACTCAACGCTTGGCCACTTTCAGATGAAAGCTTGCACTTCCTCTCCTCCACTGCCACCCCTCTGAGCCCAGCAATTAGGAATACGGAGGAAAACTTCTGGTCATTTGCACTCAGAATGAGCAAACAACAAGCCCACACTCTGTCCGGCAGTGTGAATGCCAGGTTATATGAGGACATGACAGCAAAGCCCACATACCACTGCTGGGCTATGAGCACTTCAGATATGACTGACTGCTCAGGAGACTGAAATATAAACAGCAATTTCTGGGAGGAGTAGCTCCATCCAAATACTCCCCCATCTTAGTCACAGGTTAAAATAAATAAATAAACAAACAAAGCCGTACTGATCTCCCAGTTGGCCTGCTCACAGTCATGTGACTGGTGTAAGCCTTCACCCCAAGGTGAAATATGGACCCAAAGACTGGGTCCCAGCTCCAATGGCACACACAGTACAGGCAGCAGCCCCTAACTGGGATGGTGAGGACTTCAGCTTGTAGTGTAAGGGAACACCCACCTGGCAGACTGCAGAGCCCAGCTGTACACCACCTGCTCCCGGCTCCATCACACTTACATAAGGGAAATACTGAGGGGGCCAGGACACATTTAACCCACAAATCCTCACATGACCAAGTGAATCCAAACCAAAGCAGAGCAGACCTGGGTCTGCTTTCCATTCCCTGCAAAGCCACATCTGGGAAGCAAAACAAACAGGGGCCACTGCACAACAGGGACCCGAAGACGCTGGAGAACAGGACTAAAGAAGTAGCTGCTTCTTCCCATCCTTTGGTGAATGAGAATAGCTATGCTGGGAGCAAGGAGGGCACACTGGGGCAGAACCAGTCTAGATTTCCTTGTCCTCCTTCCCCCAGAATCTGCTGCTGGCCCCTGTCAGAGGCAGGATAAAGAGTGAAGTGGACCTCATATCCGGTACAGCACAGTCATTTGCACTCCCCTGCCTTGTGAGTCTGGCCAAAGCTCCTGTGTGCACATGAAAGACGATCCCAGCATTAAATATATGCCTTCTCTTTGTCCAAACTAGAAATGGCTCCTCAGCCTACATCACCAGGCTATGTTAAAACATTTAAGTATAACCAGGAATGCAGCTGGAGGTCTAAGCATGGGGTGAGCAACCACAAGCATATATTTTGACAGGAACTATCCCAATGGGCTCTGAAAGCTACCTACAGTATATCTGCCTGTTGCTAATTATATTTACTGGTGGTGGTTGGCTTTTTTTTTTTCCAAGATGAAGATGAGTCAGAAAAAGAAAAAAAGTCCTTTATTGTTGTGAAAGCAGAAGGATGTCTCCTGAGGGTGTATGTAATGCACTACTGTCACGGCATGACAATGGAAAAACTGACTGCTGAGCCAACCAAACCCCCATAAATACCTAATGATATCTCTCCTGGCCCAGATTTTCTACAAGTCAGTGCCTGAACTGCATACAAAATGACAATCAATATGAAAGGTTCTCTTTTCTCAACAGAGCCAGAATTTAAGAGCCCAGCTGAGCATTATATTCCAGTTCACACAAAGGCATCCTTTTAAAGGTCTGTCACAATAACTTAAAGGTGGTAATCCAGCAAAAAAGCTGCTAGGCCTCTCCTCACCCTCTCCCCCACATCTCCAGCCATTAGCACGAAGAACAGCTGGCTTCAGCAAACAGACATCATTATTAGTCACAACATGAAGACACAAACAATGTATGCCTAGGTATGTTATTGGGTCTGCATTCCTGTGAGAAAAGAACAAAATTTTCTTCCTTTTCTTCTCCTCCTCCTCCCGCCTTGAGTAGCTCCGCCACCTCATGTACTCGGCTGGGGAGGCAGCTGTGCCAAGCACCTGGCCCGATTACAGGTATACACAGAGGGACAGGGAGCCCGTTGTGAGAAAATCTAGCCTTAGCAAATTTCTCTGGCCATCAGCCAGCCTCTGCACGTTGGGCAAATGACTCTCCCCAGCCGTGGTTACATCAGTCACCACCACCTCCCTCAATGTCATGGCACGGGAAGCAGCTGCCAGGGGAAAGAGCAAGAGGCAGTCGCTGGTTTTTGAAACAGGCTGTCCAAAAAACATTACAACACCCTTGCTGGTTTCCAGTGGATTTGCTCAGTTCCTCCCTTCCCGTGAAGACCACACAGGCTTCGCGAGGGCGTTACGCCCTGCTGCAGAAAGGCAGTCTCTGGGGCAGGCTGCTCCTGGCAGCCACTCCGCAGCAGTGTGATTCCCCTGACTTCCTCCAGACACTCTCCCAGTTTCCACCAAGGGCCAGAACCAAGCTCAAAAGCTGATATTTAGCAAAAAAAAAAAAAAAAAAGGGGTATTTTCTTTCTTTTTTTCCAGAGGGAGATTCTCCATGCTGCTCCGCCTCAGCACAAGCAGGAGCCAGGGCTGGAACTTTGAGCAGATGGGAGAAGCCCCACACAGTTCTACTCCTCCTCTCACCTGTCTCTCTTCTGCCTGCTCCAGTCCCTCATGGCCTTATTTAGCAACATGCCCTAGGCACAGAGGCTGCCCAAGGTAGCCATTGTGGGAGACCAGTATGCCCTGCCTTCCCAAGCCAGCAGCAGGTCGCAGCAGCCCAGGCCAGGACTGCCAGCCCCGGGAGCACAGACAGGCTGGAGAAGCACTGCTGGTAGGGTCAACAGGCTGCTCTCAGCTACCGCCTCAGTAAATTTAGAGTGACTCCCCAGCAGTGACTGCAGATCTGGTCTTTGCAAGTGGTCAGAGCAGACTTTGGACAAGGGATGGCATTTCGAGACAATCATCTGGGGTGTGGCGTAAGCAAAACCACCCTATAAAAGAGAGCAAAACTGGTAAACAAAAGTATTGCTCCTGGCATGCAAGTACTTCCATATTGATTCAACACTTAAAAAGGCACTGAAGTGAGGATGTCCTTTCTCCAAACCCTCCAGCAAATTCACTTTCGCTTTTGGCAACCTGCTGTCTTCTCACCCCTCAGCTCCTTCACTCTGACCGCAGCAGCACCTTCCTCCACTGCTGAACCCCATCAACCTCTCCCCTCTCTCCTTCCTCTGCTTCATGTCCTTCCAGAGGAGGATGAGAAAATTTTGCCTGACCACCCTGGCAAAAGCAGGGAGACACGCTTGCTGAAGTCCAGTGGGAAGCCGTCACCCATGCAGGCAGTGCAGCTGAGCCCCAGGCTGCAAACCTGCCCCCTCAGCCCTGCCTCTCCAGGGCACAGGAGCCCATGTGGGATTGCAAGCTGGCCAGATCGGGGTAGTTTTTCTCCAGTCAGAGGCTCTGGAAGGATTATCTGGCTGCAACATATCATATGACTTTGTTCTTAGAGTTACATTTTAACTGAGAAAGTTTAACAAGTATGACTTATGGGCTTCTAAAATTGGCAGCAGAAAAATGAGCTGAGGAAGTCATGGAAAAAAACCACAAGCGAGGCCATTCCATGTTATGCACAATTTCTGGGCTCTTTTTCCAATCTTCTGGTTTTTTTGGATGGTGGAAAATATTTTCCAGCTACACAGGCCTGGCTTCACTAAGTATGTATTTATGCCAAGTTTATAAAAAGCAGCTGCAGACATGGTTGAATGAAAGGATTACACTGCTGCCTGTCTTCCAGAAGGTGCTTCAGTTCACACCCTGTCCCACAGAGCGAGGCTCACTTCTCAAATCTCCGTGAATTTATGTAAAGAAGAACAAAATTTGAACCATACAATGCAAACAGCTATGGCTGTGCTTGCAAATGGGCATGAACACATGTACATATAGCTATCTGGCCAGTCTGTAGCAGTCCTTGGCTGCTGCTAATGCTGGCTTTTCGTGCTTGAAGCTTGCCATCATTCCTCCAACCTTTCCCCACCCTACAGCCTGGTCCATCTTCCATGACTACAACAACGGAGAGTGGGCGTTCAGGGTCGAGACCCTGGTCTCAGTGTGTTTCTGCTGCCTGCTTCATGTATACCTGCTCTCCAGCTGCTCCCACTGAAATTCAGGCTTCACCAACCTCACGTACTTTCAGGCTGACACGCTTTAAAGCAAGAAGGGATTGCTGTGAACGTGCAGCCTGATCCTCTCCACAGCACACTGCCACTGAATTTCAATCAGGAACGCAGGCAGCAGAGGCATAACCTTAATTTTCAGCCGTGCCTTGTCACAGCCTTGGCCTGATACACTACTCACAAGAGGAGAGTCACAAATAATTCTTCACTCTCCTAAACAGGATAGCTCCAGGGGGTGGGAGGAGAACACAGACTGAAAGTAAATGTATATAAAAAGGTAAGGTAGGTGGGAAGCTGCAGATCATACATTACAGATCCGTACCCTGCTGGTTTTGCAGTCGAGTATCTTAGAATAACAGTTCTGAGAACGACAGTGTTACATCAGGAATATCGGTCAAGACAATATTTCCTGGCAATTGTTTGAGAAATGCTTTTCTCACAGCTAATTGCTCCCAAGAGGCTGTGTTTTCTCTGTTTTTAGAAAGAAAACGATTAAGAAAGAAGGTTTTTAAACCTCTGCACCCTGCTGTGGGACAAAGAACTGTGGGGGAAAAAGGAAAAAAAGAAAGGAAAGAAAAAGGCACAACAGCTGTAATGTTCTATGAAATGATTTTGTTCTGTTCTCTTGCAGGGGTGGTGGGTGCAATCATCAGCTTGGCAGAGATAAATACAGAAAAAGCAAGACATTTTACAGGAGCCTCGGCTGCAGGAGTACCACATTGCCATCTAGCGACACGGGCTCTGGGAAGCCGAAACGCGCGGGGCTCCACTGACTCTCCATGCTTCGGCTGCCGGTGCCTGCCGCTACCCGAGCATGGGGCATGGGGCCCCCGTTTCCTTCCTGTGCTTTACAGCCAAGCTTGACAACGGCAAGACCGCTTGGTCTATAAAAGACAAGTGTACGAAGGCAAGGGGAAAAGGAAAAAATCCCACCAAAAGGAAGTTTAAGACAAATTTGGCTTAGCTGGGAAAAGCCAGTGTTTACACTGAGGCCCATAGATTCTTGTCTACTGCTGCTGCTGCACACAAAGCTACCACAGCTTTGGCATCTTCTGCAATTATCATATGGCAAAATGACAGGCTGGCAGGAACAGTGAGCACTACTTTATTTCAAGGAGACAGGCCTGAATCTAGGCCTGATGCCCTGTTCCCAATCACGCTGGACTAAACACTTCAGTACCTGTGTTCCCAGATGCTATCCTACAGTGCCAACCCTGAAAACTTGACTTCACTCTGTGTCTTTGCAATGAAACATTTCCTTTGTATTCTGAAAAGAATACAAATGCTAACCTTTCAACACTTTTAAAAAGAAAAGCCAAAATGCTAAGCTCCTTAGACAGCAAAAGGTAGGCATTCCATCTTCAAAAGATGCCCAGCAAAGGGCAGTGAACAAATTCTTTTGTGTGACCTTCACACAGCAAGTTAAAAAGAAAAAAATCTTTGGTGTATAAGAATTCTGACATTCATTGAAAGATATTAAATTGGAAGATCATGGCTGCAGCAGACTTATATTTACCCAGAAAACAAACTCACTCCTGGTGCCCGAACTCTGCCAGAAGAAACCATCACTTTGGGAAACAATGAAAGAAGTCTTGCATAATGCATCCAAGACTGCCCACAAAGCTCTGCTTCGTGGCACATGCACTTCCCATTGGAAATAAGTGACAGCTCTCATGTCTTAAGGGCAAGGAAAGGTGATTAGCAGCAGACTGTATTGGCTCTGGTGCGAAGGACAGTATGTGTAGCTAACCATTAGCTCTGTCTCTTCGGTCCCTGAGTCCTGTGAAGCTTCACAAGAGCACAGCTGTACTGCAGCTGAGCGGTGTCAATAAGGATAATATTCTTTGATATTAGCAAAAATAACGTGGTCTTCCAAGAAAAAAAAAGTGTAGTTAAGTTCCACAAAAAGAAGATAATTTGTGCTGCGCCAGTGAACTACTCTTAGAGCAGCATTTCTTCAAAAACCCAGAGCGATGGCCTCTGAAAATTCTTTGGTGACTAGGGAATACTATGAAGACCTATGAATACTTTGAACTTACAAAACCACTCCTGCATCAGTCCACAACAAAGTTTGTGCTGTCAACCCCTAATACCAAGCCCATATCTCCTGTAACATTATCAGGAGGTGGGGAGGCAGAATTTTAAAAAGATTTTAAAAAAGGAAAGGCCATAAAGGATACTTAGTCTGAGCCATTGCTGGTTCTGTCAAGACTGAAATCTGTTTCTTTTTTTTTTCCCTTTACAATCAGGGTGAGATCACTATTCTTTTGAAAATGTGCTGCCCAAGACAGGAGACATCCACCTGCAAAAAGATCTAAAGTCTAATGACAAATATTGTCAGGCCTGCTGAAAATCTTTGAGGACAATGCAGCAGAGAAAACACTGCTCCCAGCCAGTCTGGACAAGGTTCTAACGCCATCCTGGAAACAACCAAAATGAAGGGATGGATTCTACACAGGAGCTGATTCTTTTCCCCACTTCCCATTTTGTGACATAAAGCATGGGGAGAGCACAGCCCAATATCAATACATTCCATCCCAGGGGCTCTGGGATGGAATATATACTTTATATGTATACAATATATATATAGTGTATATATACAACGTAACTTAGGAGGATTTACTTACATGGTTGCCTAGAGAAGCCAAGGTGCCAAGTGGTTAGCTCAAACTCCCTCTAAAAACCAGACAGTCCATTGGTTCTTGAGGTTGGCAGGACACACCACTCTGATCATCTGACTTTCTGAATATATGGCTACCACATAACAGCTCCTGACAGGCAGAAGCTTCCCAGAAACTGGCTCTCCTTTCCAGAAACCAGCTCTAAAGTAGAAAAAGGAGGATAAAGCCATTCTGGTCAACATATAACACCTGCTTTAACCACCAACACTCTGAGGGTCAAAAGCATGCTTTAGAAGGCTGCATTGTTTTTAAGGATGGCGCACCTGTTCAAAACTGGGCTACAGCTTTCTCTCTGTAAAGTACATCCCCAGTTTTCAAGCATTTTATCAGGTTGTCAAGTATTCACAGTTTGCAATCCAACATCTAGGATGGACACCAACTCACTGCATTGCCTCCTAAGCTATTTCCCTCACTTGTGTCTGCCTAATACCAAGGACGCAGCTTTCCTATTTGGATGATGATGTCACCACATTTCAGGCACTACATTTTAACAGAAGAGACAGTTCCTTTTAAAGTTGCTATCCAACAGCAAGCTAGGTTTCTGAAAGATTTCTTCTTACACCTACAATGCAGAAGGCACTTACGAACTGCAGGATTGCCAGCAGAGCAATTAACCCAGTGCTCAACAGCTCATGTTCTCTGATTTCAGCTGAGGGGGAGATGTGCATCAAATGTCTTCAGTTATAGAGAGTGTCTTTAATACTTTTTTATTTTGGTAGGTTCATGATTTATAAGCAGGTCTATGGTTGGTTGAGGTCTGATTTTTCCTGATTACTAGTAATCAGGAAACTAGTAACTATCACTGATTAGTCAACCACTCTAAAATTACTGAGACGTAGAAAAGCAGCAAGTTTTAGAGCTTCATACATAATTCAGATACAACACGCACCCAATTACTACCAAAACAATTGTACTATCCTAAACCTTACCTTCTCCCTTCCTGTGTCACTGTCCCAATGTCATGCTCTTGATTGCTTAGGTTTCCATGAGGAAAGGACCATGAAGAGTAAATTACGGGATCAGGACCACAGGCTGTGAGCTTGCAGAAGCAGAGACTTCATCTTGACAGATTCTTCAGTGCCACACACATCTCTGCTGATACAGAAGTAATAATGATTTCATGCTAAGAATTCTGCCAGTGCCAATGGCCAGTAAATAACACCCCCACAAAGACCTTAGTTGTGTCAGGCAACTTCTAATATAAGCCAAGGAACCTGATGTTAAAGCTTTTAACTTGGAGAGATAAAAACAAATGAAACATAAATCAAATAGCAGCTCCTCATGGTTATGCAAATTCAGGTGAGTGTCATTATGTCAAATATTCCAACTAGAAGAACTCGATAAATATGGAGGCTGTAACCTGAGGTCAGATGGGGCTTCTATTCTTTATATAGACAAAAATGTCCACCCCTTTAATTGTAGGAGTTTGTAGTCTTCATCATGGTAACTTACATGACCAGCAATTACATTACACCAGGTCAATGTTTGGTAAAAGTAAATTTCCATCAAAACCAGACTGTTCCCACCAATAATGAGATACTGCTATGAGTTGATTAGGCGTGTACTATCAATTAAAAACAACAAAGGAGAGTCTCTCAAAGAACATGCTTGCTCAAGAATCCCTTTTCTCCATTTCTCCATTTAATTAGTCACTGCATTATAATTAACAAATTCATGCAACAATCATTGTCATTTTAATCATCAAAGCTGAATGTACATTCTTTCTCATTAAATTATATTAAATACAACAAGAGATGCTAACCAGGTTGTTTCAGAGCTCAAGGAAATGCTCTTTTACGTACATGCCAAAACAGGCAAATATTGGTTTTTTACAGCAAATTTCTGTATCTTCCAGGCTATGTTACAGGGTGTAACGTAGCCAGAGTGACCTAAGAAAGGAGAAGAAGCACAGTTTGCTGAGACAGTATCTTTTATTAAACAGCTCTCTCTAGATACTTGTCATGTTTTAAGCAGACTTTGAAGAATTTCTTACTAACAAGTTGAATGCTTGGAAAAATGCTGATTGACAGCTACAAGGGTGCAAAATTTCCATTTATTTGTATGGCATAAACATACACTTTTCCCCTGCAGAGAAAAACCACTTCTGAGGTGCAGGAATAGTTAAGATTCCATTTCGAGTCAGGGTGCCACTACAACACAATAGCTGCCTCCAAGGCATAAGGGAGACCCATCAGCTCATGTCAGCTACAGGATCGCAACGCAGTGAGTAGATTTTGCCACCTTAAATTGAAATTTACCCAGCAATGAAAATGCATCCTGTCACCAACCTATAACATCTTGGCCATTTATTTTTTTGGTTGGCTCACCTCACATGGGCCATCACAGTCAGTGTTCAACTCCAGCCAAAGTCTCAAGATGCAGATTTTACTTCCACCCCTACTGCAGCTAACAGGTGCACTCCTTTCACTCCAGCTAGTAAAGCTCACCCTGAAAAATCACAGCCGGGCAGGAGAAAACTCTTCTCTTGCATGCCTGGGAATCAGATTCAGTTGCATTTTGTTGCAGAGTTTAAATTGTAAAATGCAGCTGGCTTATCTATATACCTAGTTTGTGTTGAGGGATGGAGAGAAAAAGGAAAATCCTTCTAATCACATCATCACAACAAATCAAACACACAGGATTTAAAAAAGACAAAATTAGGTATTATCAGTAGAAACACATGCCACTGCTGCCCTACTGAGCCTGTCCTATATACCATCCCAAATTTGTCTCAACAAAACGCTGCATTGCATCACATCACCAGACAGGAAGATTCTAAAAATCAGGATTTTGCAGGATGAGCTTGCACAAAATGTGTGTGCAAAACTGCCCTCTGCTGTTTAGATTAAGACCTGCTCAAATAAATGATAACGTGACCAAATCAGTTTTTAGCTACAATGGTCCTAGATGCAAAGAGGCAGAGCTATCCGAGTTCATCTGTTTTCTGCCTCCATGAACACTAGAAATTTCATACATGAAAGCCGCCTGCCTTGCAGCACGGATCACCCCAACAGATCTGCAGGCTGTAGCAACATTGTGCCAGCTATGTGGCTGGCACTCACTCGATTCAGCAACTCTCCCACCATGGGGAAGCATTACCAGACATCCCCTCACCACAAGGAGGAGTTGAGAACATCCCCAGGCTACAAGGAAATTACGTTAACTATGAGTGATCACTGCAGGACATGCATCTGTCAACCTGTTAAATCAAGGCCTGACGTTCACAAAACAGGAACAGGAACTGTATGCCTGTGTTCTGGTTTTAAGTAACCAGAGTTTTTTATTAGCTGGGGGGGCTAGGAGAGAGGCTTCTTTAAGAAGCTGCTAGAGTTTTTCTCTGCTCTAAGCTAGCCAAGGTCAGGCAACAACGCCTCTGTGATAACATATTTAAGAAGGAGTAGAGAAAGAAAGTCTGCGCAGAACATCATGGCCGCTTAAGAGACAGGAGGGTGCGGAGCTTGATTAGCACCAAGGTCAGAGAGAGGAGAAAGAGAAGATGCCTTAAACACTGGAATAGGGCCCCAGCAATCTGTGAGGAACCATGACAATTTGGTGGCCCGTACGGGGAAGAAGGGGGACAGGCTGAGAGTTTTGAGATAAGGATTATAACGATTATAATTGGAATAAGTTATAAGCAAAACAAGTACTAAATTATGTTGAATTTTGTTGTAA